>VZTR01011393.1:211932-238673 GCA_013400775.1 Chaetops frenatus
TTTTTTAAATAAACCTGTCTTTTAGCTCAGTTTTATTTCACTCTAACTCACCCAAGGGATCTCTTAGCAAGCTCCTCAGTCATTCTCCTTCAGGGGTGGGTTGTAACAAGATTCTCCAGCCCCTGGAGTATCTCTGTGGCATCTCTGTGGAGAATCACCTCCTTTGACCTGCATAAAAGATGTCTTCTTCTCCCTGCCTCTGATTTAGTATTTTGCTACCCTAAAGTCTGTAATTCAGTTGGTTTGACTGGATCCAGGCAGGGCAAGTTGGTTTGTTCAGATTTATAACAATAATCATAAGGATTTTGTGAGGTGCAGAATATCCTTAATTTTTGAGTACTCAACCCTCCCACAGAGAAGTAAAGCAATAATTCAATTAAACTGTTTTTTTTAGTTGAAATAGTCCTGCTCAGCTGCTTTTGTTTCCATTGAGGGCTCAAGCCTTGTTGGGGGTATTGCTCTTCTTTTATAAGCTTCAGTAACCGGAGTGAGAAGTCCCTCACATGTACTGTTAAAAAAAAATAAAAGAAGGAAAAAGAAGGGGGAGAAGAAGAAAGGAATAATTCTGTTTTATTGCATGTGAAAAATGTTTTAGGAAAATAATAATCTTTTCCAATCCATGTAGGAAAGAGACCATCAAACAGGACAGTCAACTCACATTTCGCATTACAAACTGCCTACCCAGGAACCATAAAATGAAAATTGTCTTTGATACCACAAATCAGAACTTGACCTGGGCAATATGTGCATGACTGAATTCTGAGACATTAAACTGTGACTGAAAATCACCTGGTTGTCAAAACTTTCAGAATTTAAACCTGCAGAGAAAGCATAGTCCAGTAGATAAGGTGTTACATTAAGATTCAGGAAACAGGTTCAGCCCTGCCATTCACCACACACTTCTTGTGGGAGAGTTAATAAATCACTCTGTGTCAGATGTGGGGTGGTGGATAACGCCCCACTTGTGCCAGTGCCTTCAGGTGCCAGGCTGCTGAGCAGAGCCCACAGGCACCTGAGCTGGAATTGCAGGAGGAGGAGAACTAAAACAGCCAGTCCTGCCCACAGGAAACTGTGCTGGCTGGACAGAAAGTAACTCTAAAGAAGGTTTATTCCTTTAATTCTACTACTCTGGAGGATTTTTCAGTGTTTTATGCTGAATTATAAGGACCTGTCTCCTCTTTATCAGGAATTCCTAGTTATGTATGCTCCTGAAATTAAACTACTTAGCCTTTTGTTTATTAAAAAAAATAAAAATCAAACACACAAACAAAAAATAAGTGCCGAAATAGACAAGAGTCCTTTCTTCCATGGAGAAAATGCTGCTACCCTCTCTCTCTGTGGAGGATGCTCAGCAGAATCTCCGCCTTTATGGTGAGAAACCCTGGCATGAACTCAAAGATGAACCCTCTGTGAGTGCCCAAGGTCCTCCAGCCAAAAGGCTCCCAGCTCCTGAGGACTTGTCTGGTGTGTGGGAAGCAGAGGTTCTCACTCTCTCCTTAAGCTGCTCCACTTTGCATGAAATAATTCAGCATGAATTGGACCACTGAGAGAGAGAGAGAGAGATTAGTAAATGTGATTTTGAGCCCCAGAGGCCAGTTACTTACTGGTGGAAAGGGAGCAAGGTTTCAGTCCCACTTCCAATTAATATGTGTAATGTATGCATTCATCAGAGCATGGTGAACATGCAGCTCCCTGTCTCCTGGGTGCATCAGCTAACCACAAATCCTGTTCTTTTCTTGAGCATGGGTAACACATATATTGTCAGGAGGATTATAGGAGATACCAGACTTCAGCCTAGGTATGGTTAGGAAAGGTTTATGTGGGTTTAGCTCTCCTTGGCTGAGACAAAATCTCACCACTAGTCATGGGATGAAAAGGAAAATGCCTCAATTTGTTGAACTTATAATTTCTGGGGAAAAAAAAAAAAAATAAAAAAAAAATTCCTTTCTGTGTGTGGAAAAGGAGGATTGGGAGAAATGACTGGTGTTTCAATCCTGGCAGCACATAAATATGAATTACACTCTTGGCTGCTCAGTGCCATCCAAATGTACGTGGCTGTGGGCATGTCCCAAAGGAAGCATTTATCTGCTGGTGGAAGCTGACTGCAGGAAGTGCAGTCACTTAAGGAGCTGTTTCTGGTAGTGGGAAGGCTGATGCTGGTCCCTGCCTGCTGCTTTCCCCAAGATTGGCTGTTTGGGAACCAGAGGACTGGCTGGTTTTCAATGTGGATGGCAGGTTTTTTATGCAAAGTGTAGATATTTATAGTTTCAATGTAAAGAGTTAATAATAATATAATATAATAATAATAATAGGATAGGATAAGATAGGAGAGGNGAATAAGATTGGAATGGAATGGAATGGAATGGAATAGAATAATAGTTTCAATATTTATATTTGACCTGGCACCTTTGACTCACTCTGTCAGTGGGGATTCAGTCAATGGAGTCAGTGGATGCTGTGACCAACTCACCCCTTGCCAAATAAATACCTAAAATAGATAAAATAATGCATGTCCTGAAATAACTCTCTCTCTTTTCCTGTTAATTATGAAGGAAGCCAAATCAGCCTTTTAAAAAAGCAAACACAGTTTTCACCTGATTTCTGTGGAGGTTTAGGTTGGATATCAGGAAAAGGCTCCTTTCCCACAGGGTTTCACTTCACACCACACCTGCTCAAGCACTTTGTAAATGGTCAAGCACCACTTCTTGGCTGAAGGGCAATGCCAAACACCTCCTCCTCTTCATGTTGCAGTCAGGAAAACAAAAAGCTTCAGAAAGGCTCATGGAATGGAATTTCACAGAATCACAGAATTATTAAGGTTGAAAAAGCCCTCCCAGCCCATCAGGTCCAAGCTGTGCCCGATGCCCACCCTGTCCCCAGCCTGGAGTACTGAGTGCCACATCCAGCCCTTCCTTGGACACCTCCAGGGATGGGCACTCCAAAGCTCCCTGGGCAGCTCCTGCCAACGTTGAACAACCCCTTGCATGAAGAAATTCCTTCTGGTGTCCAGCCTGAACCTCTTCTGCCACAACTTGAGGCCAAGTCCTCCCTTCTTGTCACTGCTTGCCTGGGAGAAGGGGCTGACCCACCCCTTGTTACATTTTCCTTCCAGGGAGTTATGGAAAGTGATAATTTAGGCTTCTGTCCTGCAAATTAGGAGCAGTAATTTCACCAAGTCCATTTCTTCTTTGTTATGCAGTCCTGCAGCTTATCAAAGGTGGTTTAGAGGAGACTTTAATGAGTATTAAGTCATCATGTGATGGTTCAATGCTTTCAGGTGTCAGGAAAATTAATATGGCCTTGTGGTTACTGTCAGACAGCTCTTCAAAGCAGCCCAGCAGCTCCTGCCAGAGAGTTTTACATGGGATTCATCTGAAGAATGAAGGAGCTCAACTAAGGACCTTGGTATATTCCTGCTCCTTTTCACAGAGTCTGTCACCAGCATGGTTCCTCACACTCATTGGCCTATTTTCTCTGAAAAACAGAAACCTTACCCTTCTGACTCTGACTGCACATTAGAATGTTCAAGCAATCTCCACAGACAAAAGCTGGAGTGAGAAACCCTGTGTCATTAAAAAGCCACACGATTTTGTTAAATAAGCACAACAGAAAAGTGCAGGTTTGACCTTTTTTTTTGTTACTAAGGTTTGACCATTTCTTAGTAACAAGGGCTCATTTAAATTATTATCCCTCAGATGCCATAGAATATAATAAAGTTTTAGGGCAAATCACCCAATCAATAATTTTATCTTCCTTTATCCATTATAAACTGAGATTGAATTGTCCAAACTCTAACATTATAAGACCTTTAAATGAGACTGAGAGGAAATGTCTTCTTGGAAAAAGAGGGACAGGAGTTCTGATGTTTATTTTTAGGAACGAAATTAATGTCCCCTACCTAAAGGCTTCAGAACTGTAAATTTAGGTGGTGCAATCTAGACCTCCATACAGGAGTTGAGAGCCCAAGCTCCTCTCCAGGTACATAAATACAGACACTCATGGCAATACAAGCTGTCAGGTGGTATCCAAAATATCTCTGTGGAGCTGGCAGATACAGCAGAGAACCTAAATACAACCTGTTGTCTTCTGGAAGGCCAGGCAAGACCCTTTAGGCCACCTCTGATTGCATTAAATACCTCTGCAAGAGAAAATGAAATATTTAGGGAATATTGCTCCACCCCTGCTGGGCACTGGTGAGGCCTCACCTCAAATACTCAGTTTTGGGGTCAGTTTTCAGCCCCTCCTTACAAGAAGGACTTTGAGAGGCTGGATCATGTCCAGAGAAGGAGCTGGGGAAGGGTCTGGAGCACCAGGAGAGGCTGAGGAAGCTGGGAAAGGGGCTCAGCCTGGAGAAAAGGAGGCTCAGGGAGGACCCTGTGGCTCTGCACAGCTCCCTGCCAGGAGGGGAGAGCCAAGGGGGGGTCGGGCTCTGCTCCCAGGTAAGAAGGAATAAGACAAGAGGAAATGGCCTTGAGTTGAATCAGAGGAGGTTTAGGTTGGATATTAGGAAACATTTCTTCACTGAAAGGCTTCAATTCCCTCCAGGGATGCTGGAGTGCCCATCCCTGAAGGNAGTATTCTCCAATCACTAAAAGTTAGTACATTACAGTTTAAGCTAGAAGTTGTTTTTCAGTTTCCTTGCAGTGGAAAATTCTGAGACCTTTTTTTTACTTACAACATTTGCTGACTTGTTTGCCTGTGCTATCTTTCTGCTTGGTAAAAACATCTTCTTGTTTGAGCTGGGTTTATCCTTTGTTCTAAGTCATAAAAACCCCTTCTAACTAACATACCCTTTGCCTCCTTGGTTATCCATTAAGACTGGCTCAGCAATTCCTTTATTCTATATCAAACCTTGCTTCCATCTCGATTCCTTCTTCAGAATCTACATTTGAAAATCTTTCTGCTAAGCATACATATCCCTGAGACTTTCTTGTCATACTTTCATCCTTCCCAACAGACAGGGTTTAGTGGCAGCTTTTGTGGGGCTTAGTTAATGGTTGATCTCGATAATTTCAAAGGTCTTTTCAGATCTTAATGACCCTGTGACTCTACAGACCCCAAAGTGGGGGTGAGGAGCCTCCTCTGGAGCTCCTCTTCCCTTTGCAGCTGCTGCTGCTGGGACAGCTCAGGCTGGTTAAATGCTGTGATGGAGAACAGGAATCTCCCCACACATTTCCATAACCTCTTATCTCAGGTGATTTACATCTGCCATGCAAAGCAGCAAAGGGGAAAAATTTATGTGTAGAGAATTTGGGGTACTTAGGCTATTCTTGAAATCAAGAAATAATTTCTATACCGGAGAGTCATCAAAACTTTTTTTAAGATACTATTTCCAACAAGACTGTGTATTCCAGGATGACTTTCTGCTCTGTTCTTTAGAAATCTTCCTCTTATTTCTGATTAAATTAATACTGCAAAAGAGGCTTTGTCTATAGGCAATTCTTTGAACTGCAAGCCTGCAGTTCTGCCCCTTTTTAGGATAAATTTTTGTTTCTAGCAACTTAATTGTATTGAAATATTCATGATTTTCACCTGAAGTAAATCAGCATAGCAAGCTTCATAGCCTTGGTAGAAAAGAGGTAGTGATGTCCAGCTAACAATCTGGAAAAAATAATTCAATATTAATATTACAAGGGTTTTAAAGATCTCCTTGAAGAGAAAGCCAAGTAAAATCATATTTATTAATAGCCCCCCATTTCAGAAAAGCACTGAAGGAGCCATATATTCTCACAGCATTAAACACCAAAGTAGTTTGAATTTAAATAATTTGGGGCTTATCAGCCAGCAGTACTTTATTTGTAACAGAGTACCACTTGGATTTAAAAAAAAAAAAATTTGATAAAATGCTTCTAGGAAATCTAATGAATTTCCTTATTAAAACAAATGCTTCTAACTTATGCATATGCATTAGCCTCCCCTGAGTACTCAACTGTGCTCCTGAAATCTTAATTCCATTTCTCACGTTGCACAAACAGACAGAGTAATGATCCTCAGTATCCAAAGCAACTATCAAGGGGTGATATCTGGCATATGGCTTGGTTTTCACTCACTGTACTCCATGCTCTAAAAGTCCTTTCCCTTCCCTCTCAGCTGAAGTTTATATTCTGCTTGTTTACTCTCACATATTTGTGTTTCTCCAACAGGATTATTCACTTTACTAAAAAATTAACAGTTACCCATGTGAAACTGATTAAAATTAGAGGAGCATCTCTTCTGAGTGGTTCACACTTATTAACTTGTTTCTGTGCCAAACCCAGTTCATATTTAATGGAATTATAGAGAAAAGTGGATGGCTATGCTCTTAGGAGAAGATCTCCCAAAATTCATCTAAAGGAACATTTTCTCTGAGCTTTGCTTCACCTTGGGTCGTGCCTTCATGTAGAAAACTATCAGACATCTATTAATTTAAAATCCAACACAAAATTGGTTAAAATTAAGGGATTTGTTTCAAGCTGGGGAACTGATTTTCCCTCCTTTTCAAAGAAAAGCTTGATTTCACCTCATCTCCTTATCTCCTGAGCACTTTGGGCTTTATCCATATCACTGGGATGATCTTAGGGGCCTGTAATATAGGATTTGGTGCACTATAAACTTGTGGTACAGCCTAGGGTGGTGACAGGTTCAGCACAACATGGGGAGGATGTGGAGCTGTTGGAATGAGACCAGAAGAGGCCACGGGGATGTTCCAAGGGCTGGAGGACTTTGCTCTGGAGCCAGGCTGGGAGAGCTGGGAATGTTCCCCTGGAGAGGAGAACTCAGGAAGCTCCAGGGAGAACTCAGAGCTCCTTGCAGGGCCTGAAGGGGCTCCAGGAGAGCTGGAGAGGGACTGGGGACAAGGGATGGAGGGGCAGGACACAGCGAATGGCTTCAAACTGAGGAAAGGAAACTTGGTTTAGAGTTTAAGAAGAAATTCCTCCCTGTGAGGGTGGGGAGGCCCTGGCACAGGGTGTCCAGAGCAGCTGTGGCTGCCCCTGGATCCCTGGCAGTGCCCAAGGCCGGGCTGGACAGGGCTTGGAGCAACCTGAGACAGTGGGAGCTGTCCCTGCCCAGGGCAGGGGGTGGGACTGGGTGATTTTTAAGGTCCCTTCCAACCCAAACCATTTTATGTTTCACTGATTTTCTAGANCTATACCGGAGAGTCATCAAAACTTTTTTTAAGATACTATTTCCAACAAGACTGTGTATTCCAGGATGACTTTCTGCTCTGTTCTTTAGAAATCTTCCTCTTATTTCTGATTAAATTAATACTGCAAAAGAGGCTTTGTCTATAGGCAATTCTTTGAACTGCAAGCCTGCAGTTCTGCCCCTTTTTAGGATAAATTTTTGTTTCTAGCAACTTAATTGTATTGAAATATTCATGATTTTCACCTGAAGTAAATCAGCATAGCAAGCTTCATAGCCTTGGTAGAAAAGAGGTAGTGATGTCCAGCTAACAATCTGGAAAAAATAATTCAATATTAATATTACAAGGGTTTTAAAGATCTCCTTGAAGAGAAAGCCAAGTAAAATCATATTTATTAATAGCCCCCCATTTCAGAAAAGCACTGAAGGAGCCATATATTCTCACAGCATTAAACACCAAAGTAGTTTGAATTTAAATAATTTGGGGCTTATCAGCCAGCAGTACTTTATTTGTAACAGAGTACCACTTGGATTTAAAAAAAAAAAAATTTGATAAAATGCTTCTAGGAAATCTAATGAATTTCCTTATTAAAACAAATGCTTCTAACTTATGCATATGCATTAGCCTCCCCTGAGTACTCAACTGTGCTCCTGAAATCTTAATTCCATTTCTCACGTTGCACAAACAGACAGAGTAATGATCCTCAGTATCCAAAGCAACTATCAAGGGGTGATAGCTGGCATATGGCTTGGTTTTCACTCACTGTACTCCATGCTCTAAAAGTCCTTTCCCTTCCCTCTCAGCTGAAGTTTATATTCTGCTTGTTTACTCTCACATATTTGTGTTTCTCCAACAGGATTATTCACTTTACTAAGAAATTAACAGTTACCCATGTGAAACTGATTAAAATTAGAGGAACATCTCTTCTGAGTGGTTCACACTTATTAACTTGTTTCTGTGCCAAACCCAGTTCATATTTAATGGAATTATAGAGAAAAGTGGATGGCTATGCTCTTAGGAGAAGATCTCCCAAAATTCATCTAAAGGAACATTTTCTCTGAGCTTTGCTTCACCTTGGGTCGTGCCTTCATGTAGAAAACTATCAGACATCTATTAATTTAAAATCCAACACAAAATTGGTTAAAATTAAGGGATTTGTTTCAAGCTGGGGAACTGATTTTCCCTCCTTTTCAAAGAAAAGCTTGATTTCACCTCATCTCCTTATCTCCTGAGCACTTTGGGCTTTATCCATATCACTGGGATGATCTTAGGGGCCTGTAATATAGGATTTGGTGCACTATAAACTTGTGGTACAGCCTAGGGTGGTGACAGGTTCAGCACAACATGGGGAGGATGTGGAGCTGTTGGAATGAGACCAGAAGAGGCCACGGGGATGTTCCAAGGGCTGGAGGACTTTGCTCTGGAGCCAGGCTGGGAGAGCTGGGAATGTTCCCCTGGAGAGGAGAACTCAGGAAGCTCCAGGGAGAACTCAGAGCTCCTTGCAGGGCCTGAAGGGGCTCCAGGAGAGCTGGAGAGGGACTGGGGACAAGGGATGGAGGGACAGGACACAGGGAATGGCTTCAAACTGAGGAAAGGAAACTTGGTTTAGAGTTTAAGAAGAAATTCCTCCCTGTGAGGGTGGGGAGGCCCTGGCACAGGGTGTCCAGAGCAGCTGTGGCTGCCCCTGGATCCCTGGCAGTGCCCAAGGCCGGGCTGGACAGGGCTTGGAGCAACCTGAGACAGTGGGAGCTGTCCCTGCCCAGGGCAGGGGGTGGGACTGGGTGATTTTTAAGGTCCCTTCCAACCCAAACCATTTTATGTTTCACTGATTTTCTAGATCCTGTACTTTATCACTTCTGATCTTGTTCTCCATGGCATGATCCCTTTACATCCATAGGAGTTTTCCAGAGGCTGTTGCCAATTTTTTTGGATGGAGTTTCAGTTTATGCATTGCCCAGCATGAAGTTATATGATCTCTGCACTTTCATGTAGATGTTGGTATTTTTATCCTTGTTTTTCACCTAAATCTCTTATGAATTCCTTCAAAAAGTACAAACTGTGGCGATTAGGATGGAAATTGTAACATAAATCACTCTTGAAAGCATGAAAAGGAAAACTAAAAAAGAAAAAAGCCTTATCAGTCCCACATGTTGTTTTGATCATTGGGCAGATGCAGTGCATTTAAATTAGTTTATTCAAATTGTATGAAATCTCTGCTTTCCTGGCTCTTTTGATGTCAGCCATAATAGGCTGTAGAAAAAATATTCTGTGTTTGGTTTGGAGCATTCTATCAGCAAGTGGATAATGACTTTAGAGGAGCTGGATCCTGAGAATGAATTACACTGGAGAGTAACTTGCAGAGTTTCTGCTTTATAATTTTTGCTGTGTGCATATTATGCTGCTTTAAGGGTAACTCAATAGCACTTTGGGTTTTGGTAGACATAATAACACCTGCAGGCAAGTGAGCTGGTTTTTTTCTATCAAAAATACTTTCTTCTCATGCAAAATGTAATTCATTTCCTGCTTTACATTCCCAGGATAAGAGCATCTCGCATTCAAGTGAAAAATAACATAGAAAAGAGCTTTCTGATTTTATGGAATGTGAAGAGTACAGATTCGCCAAAACAAATTTGAGCTTCAGCAGGGCAAAAATGCACTCTATGCTTTAAAGTGAGGGTGGAAGTGGCTTTATTTCAACCAGGTCATTTGTAAATGTCTAAATCAAGAACTTGTGGGTGCTTCTCCTGCAGTTCTGCCTCAGGCTTTCAAATATATAGAGAGAAAAGGAGGGAGAAATCCTGCTCTGGGCATTTCTCTGGGTGTCTGTGACTACAGGAGCACAGGAAACTTTGCCATTGCTGCCCTGCTTGGCAAATATAAATTCAGGATGTTCCAATTTACCAGCACAAACCTGATCTCTCAACCCTTTTTAAAGCATAAGAGCATAAATCTACAATTGGTGTTTGTTGTCTGTAAGATTGAAAATAGAGCAAAGGATGTGGAAAAATTCAGTAAATCCACTTCTGTTAACCCCAAACCATTGTACAGTGATAGCAATGAGAATATTCCTGATTCTTTCTACTTGGAGTTTGAAGAGAAAACAAATTTAAATGGAATATTGAATTTTAGAGCTACTGGTGTTACAATAAAAAGAAAATAAAATAAACCAACCCAAAATAAAATTAAAAACCCTCAGAACAGTGAATGGAAGGCATCAGTGTTGGGCAAGAAGTGATTCCTCTGAAAACCTGATATATAAGGACATAGTGAATAACTAAGTTTTTTAGGAAATTCTATACTCAAAGTGACAGGACTAAAAGAAATAAAAGCTAAAAGAAAGCAGAAATAATTTTTTTTTTCTTCCATCAGGTCTTGCTGAGGACGAAAAATAAAATGGCCTTATTTTTGTATAGCAACAGCAGAGAACTGAATGTTCCCTCTTTGACAATTTTTTAAGTAGAAAGATTCATATCTGACTGAAAATTTCACCAATCTGCTTTTTTCTCTGATCCCCAGCCTGCAATCAAGCAAATTAGAGAGCTGTATGTTGTTACTATAGTAATAAATGTGGCAGTGCATAAAAAGAAATTGGGCAGCCTCAGATACATCTCTCCCAGGGAAAATGGAATACAATTTTTCATAATTTTTGACCACCCAGTGCTTTTGTAGCTGTGGGTTCTAAGAAATGAGTGTCCCCATGTCAGTGCACATGTTTTCCCACTCATTTGTCATTTTCAAAATGAGCAGACATTTGAATCAAAGCTAAAAGTTGTTCCCAAATTGGTGGAGTAAGCAAAGAGACAGCACTGACAGTACAATTTACATTGACTTGTGCTAGACACATCTCAGTATATTTGATGTTTTTTATGCCAGCTTTGTTTTCAAGCTTGGAATTGAATAAATTCAAAAAGACATAGAAATGAATTTACAGTTTGGTTTTTAATCTACATTTCTTTATGTATACACAGATGGATTTTGTCTGCATTTTTCTGTGTAACAGGTCTGTGTTTCTATCTTCATGGATAATTTGTGGGTTTAAACTTTGTGCATATAAGTTACAGTCAGATTATAAGGATAAATCAACCTGGATTGGATTAAAATTAAAAATTACTACCATGTCAAATAGAATTAAAATGTAATAGAGCAATCCTTATTCTAAAAATAAAATGAGTAAGGATAATTTAAAAATAGAATTTAATACACAATTTGAATGACAAGTAACATATTAATTGAAAGTATAAGACAAGAGGACTGGAGGTGACAGTGAATTCCAGTCTTTATATTGAAACATGAAGAAAAACCAATCTCCTTTTGGGATATAATTTTTTGGTAAGTATTGGCCCACCAGTACCATGAACCCCTTTGGATCAGAGTGTCTGGTTTGGCATTAAACCCACTAAAAGGCCTCGAGCAGGGATTGTTTCAGTATCCTGAAGCAGAAGGTATCTGAGCTTGTCTCACTCTTTGTCCACTGCCCTTGTGAAAATGGATGTTTGCTTTGCCTTCACTTTTGCCTTCACTTTTGGTTTTCCATGAGGAGCATGAGCTGACCTGTGCAATGAAACCCCTTAATGTGAGAATCCTCCCAACCTGAAGCATCTGTGCCCCTCTCTGATCCCCCCTCCTGGGTTTCAGAGCAAGAGCAGAGCTCTGCCTCCCACAGCAGCCCCAGTGCAGAGCACAAAACAAACATTTCCATTTGTTGATGTGCCTTTTTTTGCAATGCCCATTTCCTAGATTTGCTCCACTCTGCTGAAGGTCTAATTCAGACCAATATTTACATTTCAAAAAATTCCCAACTTTGTGCCTGTGACACCTCCACCAGTTCTCATCCAAAGGCAGGAGCAGCACCCTGTGGAGTCATCCCTACCTTCTCCACTCTGTCCTGCTCTGTGGAGCTCAGGTGGATCTCCCCTGACACAAATCTTGCCTCTAAACCCAAATCTCAGTGTCAAAGCAAGGAGCAGATCCAAAATATTGCCTTGCTTGTGCCAGATCCAAAGCAAAGACACAAAAGGCTGATCTACAATATTTTATCTGTGCTGTGCAAACATAGAAGGCAGGATTTGAACAGCACAGCTGTAAAAAAATAGGCTTTAAAATATGAGGAGAGGAGAGGAGAGGAGAGGAGAGGAGAGGAGAGGAATCTTCACTGGCCAGAGTCCCCGTTAGGAGGAGATATCTTCATAGAGAAATGACATCATCTCACACCCTCTTTCTGGTAAAAGGGGCTTTCTGGTTGCCAAGTTGCCTGCATGAAGCAGCATATTGCTGACAGAGCTGTGGCTTCCATGAAGCTGTCACCAGAAGATGTGCCTCTGTGTTTGGGGAAGGAGGGAAAACACAGCACTCAACTTCTGAGTGAGTGCATCCGAGTGCTGCCTCTCCAAAATGCAGTTCACTTCGTGGGGCTCTGCTCTGAAGGTGTGCACAATGAGGACTTGGGACTTTTTCTTTAGCCTTTCATAAAAAAATAAAATTATCACATCTCAGGTTCTAGTTAAAAAATAATAAAAATAAAAGAAAAATGGAGGTTTTGGGCTGTTGTTTCTTATAATTTGATATTTTCCTGGTGACAGTTGGCTAGTGTTTTTAAACAGGTTCTTAGCCTAGAAGTCAAGGGACCTTGTTTAATTCTCTAATCTGCTGCAGATTTCTAGATTTCTTGCATAACCTTGGAAATAGCTTGGCTCTTTCTTATTCTAGTTGCCCATCTTTACAGTAGGAAAAATGGTATTAAATTAATCATTAAAATTTTCACCAGTTATAGAGGCCTTAGTAATTAAGTAAAAGTGTCCAGAACTATTACTTAGAGAGATGCTTTTATCTTTTTAGATGAATGGATATTTGATTTTGGTTTTTGTTGATTGAGGGGTTTTTTTTCCCTTACAAGGACTGTCTTGCTTATTGTTGTTTTTGTTTTTCAGTGATTTGAGGGAGAGTTTCTTTTGCCAGCCTTTCATCAGTTTTATTTCTTAGTCTGAAGAAATTTCTGAGCTAGGACGTACCTTGCCAAAAAAATTGTTTTCCTCACCACCTCTACTTCACCTGTCAGCCTGGCTGCCTGTCAAAGCATCTTGATGCTAAAGGGATGAGGAATGGGAAAGTTTCAGTTAAAGCACAGTGTCACCAGAAGAATAGAAAAAAATTCCAGTATCTCCTAGAAAGGACTGTGAAATCAGTGGCCAAAACTCTCCTCAGCTGTACGAGGACTCTGTGAAATCAGTGACTCAGTCACTGAAACTTCTCCATTATATCAGTAATTGAACATAACTAAGCCTTAGGCAGTAATGTAGTTCCACATTAAAAACTCATTTTCACTCAGTGACAAAGCTCCCATCTTCATATAGTAGCAGTAAAAAAACCATATCAGCAAATATCACTTTATGCACAATAATATCTTTGTCACTTCTTTTGCAGGAAGTTCTAAGATTTGTGCATTTGTCATTTCCAGTATCAGTGATTTGATGACTATGATTCTGTGGTTAAGGAATATAAACTCTAATGTTTCCCATTTAAATATGGCCTACATTACCTTTAGCATTTTTGTGGAATCAAAAATGTTAAACACAACTTTGGAGTTTATGTGCTCCATGGCAAATTTATTGGGTTTGCTGTAATACTTAGTCAAGTTAGATAATAAAGACTGAAAGATAAGATCTGACCTCCAAGGTCAGTTTTCCATGGCTGAAAGCAACCACAAAACTGGCATGGAAAATAGGGTTCATCCCTCCTGATCCTAGTTATTGGAAATTAAGCCAGTCATACAAAATCCGTTTGAAACCTGAGGGAGGGACAGATTTCTTCAGGGTCAGTCCATCACAAAATAAATATCTAAAGGGAAATGTGGGCCTTTCCACTGTGTGAAGGAGTTTTCTCACTAGGTTAGAGTAAATGACTAACCCTGAGGTGAGTGAAGTCATAGATTGATAAAATAATTGAATGTTTTGCGTTGGAAGGGACATTAAAATCACCCAGTCCCACCCTCTACCCTGGGCAGGGACAGCTCCCACTGTCTCAGGCTGCTCCAAGCCCTGTCCAGCCTGGCCTTGGGCACTGCCAGGGATCCAGGGGCAGCCACAGCAAATCTGGGCACCCTGTGCCAGGGTTGCCTCACAGGGAAGAATTTCTTCAGTTCTGATCTTCTAAAAGAGGAGTTCACAAAGTATTCAATCCACATCCCAAGTTCCCAAACACCTCTCAAGAAAAACTAACACGTGACTGTTTTTAAGGGTTAAAATCCCATTTAAGTGGTTTTGAAAATCCCATAGAAGCATCTGTTCCCATCCTGGTCTCTGCCTGTCACTCTGAAGCTGTCTTGAAAATCTGAACTGAACTCCTAAATCATGGAATTGCCATTTACCCTACTTGTATTCTCCATGTCTTCTTCTTAATTTTGTGGACTCCCTTTCTGCCATGACATCTCCAGAAATACATGGGAACAGATAAGAAAATGTGTAATACCATGGAGCAAGGCTAATGTGGAGCTCACAGAGAATCAGGACTGGAGGCCTAAAAATGGGATTTACTGGAGGAAAAAGGTGTCAGTAGGGGGGAAACCCACATTTTTTGGAGAGGGATTATTAGGAAAAAGAATCATTAATTGCCCCATCAGGTCCTTAGAGCTGTGCCAATGGCAAAGGCACAGTGTGTGGCTCCAGAGAATCCTGACTGGAGTGAGGAAAAACTCATGGATTAATTTTCCTGTCAGGAAAGATGACGAGGTCAGATTCTCACTGGGACCTCTTGGGAGCAGCTGTTGTTGGGAGAGCTGCAGGCAGTGGATGAACCAAGGCAAGAGTTGATTGAAATTGGTTGTTGTGAAAGGAGGATTAGCAAATGGAGTCATTTCCCGAAGGAATCAGCCTCGGAGCAGTCAGTAATTAACTGCTTCACTAAATATTTTGCCACACTAAGTTCCTGGGGATGCATTTTCAGAGGGCACGTTCAGTAGGGTGTGGGGCTGGAGAGTCACCACAGATATCCTCAGGGAAGGTTAAGGGATAATGGAATAGCAAGGAGTGGTATCAGAGATGAAGATCATGGGCTTGGGTAGCACTGCAAAAAATCTTTAAATGGAAATTTCTCATATGAATAAGGAGCAAGGGAAATTACAGAGAATGAGCAGTACCTGTGTTATCAAAATCCAGGGAAAGCATCCAAGCACTGAAATCCAGGATGGATGTGGTAAATTGCTGTAACTTGTAACCTTTTGCACCAGGTTTATTTGGGACTCCTGACACAGCTCAGTTTTTAGGCTTGTCCAGGGACTCTACCCAAGGACCAGTTTGAGTTCAACCACTCTGCCTGAAAGCCCAGGGAATGAAATGGGACAGATGAGATACCTGGGGCTCAGGTTATGGTGCAGTGCATTAGCACAGACACAGATGAAAACTGCTGCCTCAGTTAATATGAACACAGAGTATTTTGAAAAGGTTCTTCAGTAAATATATACCACTTAACAAATTTGGCATCAATCCCCCACCCCAGGAGCAATTTGCTTTTCTTGGCTTGTCACAGACAGCACACAGTGGCCAGGTTGAGCATGTTTTGAAGGAGATCCAATACTGTGACAGACAATTTCATGTCTCCATGTGCTCAACTTGTTGCAGAAGACCCTGATTTTTCAGAAAGCAGTACCTAGGCAGAGCTCCAGCACCCTCATCCCTCAGGCTTTGAGGTCTGTGTGCTGACACAGCCTTTTCACTATCAAGCACTGCCTGAAAATAGTGGAAAGCAGATGGTGCTTCCTCACTCTCCGTTAGAAACAAACAGCAAGAGGAGCATTCTGGCAGTTTTCACTTTCCACTTAAGCACTGGCACCACTGTGAAAATCTGATTGAGCCTCCTTAGTGGCTAATATGAACAAACCTGAAATTAAACCCGATTTCAGGCACCTCACTGAGAGGGAATGCAGCTACTTAAATACACACACAAAACCCCTGGTTTGCTTTCTCTTTAATTTTCATGTCTGGACATATTGGAGACCGTGTTGATTTTATTAGCAGGGTGTGTGAGGCTACATCCAAAGATGAATTAATTAACTGGAGAAGGAGACCTTCACTCCAAAGGTGTCCTCTGCAGCACTGTTGATGTCCCATGCAGCTTCCCCTCCACACAGCTCCCCCCTGGGTGACAGGAACAAAGCCAGAGCTGGGGGCAATGCAGAAGTGCCCTGAGCAACCCCTTGTCCCATCCTCTGGCCATGCTTTGATTTGTATTCCAAGCCTCTCCAAGGTTATTCCCTGCTGACAAGCCAGGAACAGGTGAAATCTTTGCCATCAAAAGCTGCAGAGTTGAAATGAAACCCTAATACAGACCCTCAGATACACAGCTGTCCTGTAGAGGGGAAGTAAAAAATCCTTTGGTCATTTCAATAGACATTGAAACAACTTTTGTTTCTAAAATTGCACTCTTTTATTTCTAGCATTCTTTTTTGTGCATGAAAAATATTGTCCAGCATTTGTCCAAACGTCCTCAATTATCCATCCCCATTGCCCTTTATTCCTTTTTTTTTTTCCATTTAATGTCCCTCAGACATTGTAATTTCTCTTTTATTTTTAAGAGGGGATTATTTCTGGTTTTTTAAAACAGCTTCATAAGACATGAGCAGAATTATGGACCAGTTCTCAAAAATGTTTCATTATCCCTGATGTGCTGTAATTAGATGACAAGAAATGCAGCCTTTCATGTGTATCAGGAGGTTTGTGAAGGAAAAACCAATAGCCTATTTAAAAAATATTTCTTTACATTTTTTTTCCTGAAGCAAAACCAATAAATAACTTGAAACCTTTTGATTAATTTCAATAGGCATTAGATATAAAATCCTCAAAACAATAGGTATATTTCCACTTAACAGACTACGACATTGTGCACTTCCAGTAACTCATTTGCCCTTTATTTAAATTCTACACCCTGTTTTTCAGAAAGAATTTTTTTAGTTTTTTCTAAACAAAAGGAAAATCAAGCCTTGCCTAGATCAGACCTATGTGCATAAATCTTGCCAACTGCTTTACTAGCTCAGGATTTAAGCCTTTTTTCTAGGAAAATATATGTTTAAAAATCTGGTGGTATGCAGGACAAGAGCTGGAAATATAAGTTACTTTTAAAATTTCAAAATTTTTTTCTTGTTACCTTTGGGGAAAAAAGAAGTAGTGAGCAATGGTGGAAGGTCTTACTCTGCTTGGAGTAAGACAAAGGGATTCAGAGATTTTCAGAGCAGAACAAGCTGAAAAAAATCCATATTTTTTTTCCTGATTAAATCTTTCTGGCTTGGGAGAATCATTCCCTGAAAAAAAAAAAATTCTTAATTCTTATCAAGTGGTGGCTTTCATCAGTAGAGACATTTGCCTATGAAGATAAATGTGAGTTTATTGGTCCCAGGCATGAAGAAATGGCTGCATTTGAGAAAAAGGGTCTGCAGTGGGGACCTGGCTCCAAGAGAAGCTGTACTGTCACCTCTTAACACAGCCATGAGATTCCTTCCTCTTCTTTTTCCATGGAAAGAGAATTCCAGAACAGTGAGAAAAGTTTAAGAGGTCAAGTGCTGAAGCTGAGGCACTGAACTGAGGAAGCTTTGTCTTGCCTTTAGGTCTCACTACCTTTTCCATGAACAATAATTTCCACAACTTTTAGGGCATCCCCAGCACTACCCCTGGGAATTTTGCAGCACCCTGACACGTCTCAAGGTTGGTGTAGCAGCTTTAGAGTGATTTGCTCACATGCTGGGCCCACCTGGCCTGCCCAGCTTCTCTTCCAGTCCTCACTTGCTCTTATGCCTGAGTTGCAAATTTTGGAGGGACTCAGAATCCAGGCTTTTTTGGTACATTTCTGCTGCCTCCAGTTCTTGCATGAGGTCAATTTGCACATCTCCTTGACATATTTAGTTTTAAATTCTGATCACTAGGGGAGGATTCAGCTGATTTCCCATTATTCCCCTGTTACACAATGACAGCAGAATGGCTGATGCTGGAAAGGACCTCTGGAGGGCCTCTGGTCCAACCCCCCTGCTCAAACAGGACCACTCAGGACATTGCCCAGGGCTGTGTCCTGACAGGTTTTAAAAATCTCCATAGAGAGAGACTCCCCAACATCCCTGGGCAATCCATTCCAGTGTTCCACCCCCCTCACAGGGAAAATGTGTTCCCTGAGGGTCAGAGGGAACCTCCTTTGTCTCAGTTTGTGCCCACAGCCTCTGGTCTGAATTCACTGAAAACAGCCTGGGTTTGTTCTGTTTCCACCCTTGTCGCCCTGTTTCTGAAAGCCTTCCAGAAAGTTGATATTCTCAGGTCAGATTTTCTCACACATTGGACTAAAAACACCAGCTTTGTTTACATTCCGTCTTGGAGAAGGGAAACTGATGGACTGGTCACTTCACCAGTCTGGTTGAGAGGTGGGATTTCATCTTCCAATCCTCTCTCACTTGGCAAACCCTATAAATTGTGTATCCATAATAAACGGGACTCCTTTCTGGGGGCTTCTGCTGTTCTCTCGATTGTGGTGAGACCGTGTCCTTCTTTTCATGTCCTGTTACCACACACCCTCACTTCAGGTATTTTTACACTTTAATAAATCCCCTCTGAGCCTTCTCTTCTCCAGGCAAACAGTCCCAACTCTCATTCTCTCCTCAAAGGTGAGGTGCTCCAGTCCCTCAATCATTTTGTGACCCTTCACTGGTTTCTCTCCAGTATGTCCACATGTCTCGTGTTCTGGGGTGCCCAGAACTCAACCTGAGACTCCAGAGGTGTCCTCATAGAGGGGAAAGATCACATCCCTTGCCCTGCTGTATCCTTTTCCCTAATTCAGGCCAGGGGTTAGAGCTCCAAGGATGCACTGCTGGCTCCTGTTGGACTTGGTGCTCACCTCCTGATCATGGCCCTGCAGCAACTGGTGTGCTCAATCCCTCAGAAAAAACTGGAAAGAGATTTATTGTGGGGTCAGGAGGAGAATTTCGAAAGCAGAAGAGTGAGGAAATCTTCAGACAAGCAATCTTTAGCTGACAGTCCCATTCCAAACCCTTAGGATGGATGGTTGGTTTAAATTCACGTGTCAGTATCTGAGATATTCAACACAGGATATTCAACACAGACATCAAGAGAGACACTGAGATTCAGGGCCTGATTCATTCCTGCAAAGACAGGTATTTAAATATTCTGCATGAATCATGAGTTAAAATACATATTTTTATGTCAGGTGGTCTGGAATCCACTGCAGACACCTCAAGTCAGTGAAAGTGAATTCCACAGGCTCAATCCATGTAGAAGGTGGTCTAAATATCCAAGGCTTCATCAAGAGGTGGTAATTTTGTCCTGACTCTGACCAAGTTTTACCCCACCTTCATCTCTTGATTTTTCCTGATGAAAGCTGTTCACAATGAATTATTCTCTTTCAGGTTGTTTTGATTAAATCAGCATTTCTGAGGAAGAAAACTGACACCTCCATCCTGAGCCCACACACAAAACAAACCCTGATTCAATGTAGGATAGAACTGCCTGAGCTTGAACCTTTCTGTTTTTCAGTTTGAGCCACCCTGTTGTTGTTACAGCCACTTTTCTGGGCAAGAAAATGCAACCAGATGTCTGAGCATATTTAAAACTCTCAGAATTTTGTTTTGAATTTTCTCAAGGTAATTTGCCTCAAAGCAATAAAAGCAGAGGAAGAGGCAGGTTTTTTTTTTATTATGAATCCAAGCTTTAATGGTTTAGTGTGTCTTAAACAAAAAAGTAAAATTATTTCATATTGTTTTCAACTTTGTGTGTCTGATTCTATACTCTAAATTTTATATCCACTGCTCCAGTGAGTGTATATATTTATTTTCTAGGTGTTCTTGTCTTTTCTTTGTGCATTTTGTGATGCATAAAAACCAATTTGCTGTTTTCTCTTGGATGCCAATACATCCTTCCCATCTGCCCTGCTCACAGGCAATAGGAAAAAGAGTCAGGCCAGCACACCAGTATTTAATAAAAAAAGTTTTAACCATAAATGAATTTTTTCCTCTGAAAATAGGAAGATTAATAACCAGGACTGCTCCTGAATGAAATCCCTGCCAGTGCTGTGCTTCCCTTGCAGGTGTCTTCCATGGCAATGGGTTTTGGAATTCTGTAGGTAGAGATCAAAATTGTTATTTCTTTTCCATTTCTCTTTTAGCTTCTTCTCTGCCTAACAGGATATTTAAAATGCACCAAAAATGGATATTTTCCACACAGGAGGCTCCGGACTCCTCCTGGAGATTTGGAAATATGTGTTGGTAGCTCAGCCAGGCTGGAGGAATGAATCCTCTCAGTCCCTTCCAATGTACTTATATTCCCTCAAATCAGACATTTTTTATCATTGTAGCAGGAAAAATTACTAAAATAGAACTTTTTGAATTTCATATGGGTTCCTGCAACCTTAATTATGTGAAGAAGCTGAAAGGGTAAATGACAAGTTATGATTTTTCTTTTGAATTCCTACTATTTACTGAACTAGCAGGAGCAGCAGAAATTCAAACTCCTGAAAATCACTCTTTGCTGCTTTTCTTCAAAGGCAAAGGGAAAATATGCACAAACAGCATTCCTTCGAATAATTAAAGCTCAGCTTTGATCTCCTCCTTCCACTTCATCCCACAAAAGCAGCAGGCAGTGCCCACTCCATGGTAAAATTCTTGCAGTCGCTGTTGGGATACAACCATGAATCACTCAAATAATTTCAAAGCTGTCTTATAAATATCAACTCATTTATGAGCTTGAGTTTTGGGGAAATTAGAGGGAAAGGGGTAGAAAATTCTCCTTTAATTGGAATGAAATTAATTTAGAGTTATGGCTCTAGAAAGAAGTTGTATTCATTCTGCTTTCTTTTCATGGACTGTTTCACTGACATGTGGCATTTGTGTGCATTGTACAGGAAATAAAAACAACCTTTTTTTGTGGTTATGATCTCTCTCTTTAGACTATATTTGTGTTTGTACAAACCCAAATCGTAGCTCATCAAGCAAAACATTGTCCAACCATATTTAAACAGGATCTTGAGATTCAGATCTAAAATTAAGAACTTAAATGAAAATTTTTGTATTTAAATAGAGATTATTGAGAAAAATGTCGGTGGAAGTTGGAGTCCTCTTCTTTATTGAACATAAAAATTGCAGATATTGAGTCACCACCTACTCATGAATAAGGATGGAGAATCAGAACTGTAACTGAGTGGTTCTTTTGTACTGATTTTGCTGATTTCTCAGTTTTTGAAGATCTAGTGTGAGTTTATGATTGCCTGAATGACTTTATATTTAAGAATTCCTTGTCCAAATCTTTCTTAAAGAAATACTGCCTAAGTCAGAGATGGTTCCTGCTATCAAAATGCAACGATGCGCCAGGAGTTTGGGAAGAGCTGGAAGGTGCAGTGACACTTTTCTTGCTGTCACCTTTCCATTTTGCTTTCCATGAGCAATATCACTCTCAAAATGGGAGCAGGGTGTGTTGGTTTACAGGAAATGGGTCGTGAAACCCACATTGGCTCAATTAAATCATCTTGTGGGACCAACACTAACTAAGTCATTTTGAAGGAGAGTTCAAGCTCGCTGAAATCTCTCCTCTTCTGAATTTCTTTATTTTTGGGGAATGTATAGTTTTAGGATCAGAAATATTTGTTTTGAGATTAAGGGTTTCTTGGGAATTTCTCCAAACCCAACATTCCTGATCTTTTTGTTGGGACATAAATCAAAAACTTGTGTGTCCACACAGGAAGATCCAGATTTTGGTACTGGACTCATATAAAGATTTTTCCCTCCTTTTTATTGTGAGACCTACATGGTAAAGTATAAAATATTCTCTATTTCCTGACCAGATCTGGTGGTCAGCTAAAAATGAAAGACAGATTTCCAGTATTACCTCTAATTGGGAAGTAGGAGGAAACTCACAACCCACTGGAATGAGGGAATCACAGAATATCCTTGGTTGGAGGGGACTCACAAAAGATCATTGAGTCCAACCCCTGGCCCTACACAGACACCCCAAAAATCCCACTCTGTGCCTGACAGCATTGTCCAAATACTTCTTTAGCTGTCAGACCCCATTTAACAAAAAGGCTCCTTGACTGACACAATTTTACAAACAAGTACATTTTTATAGAGTGGAATTTAACCAACATTATGCTCAGATATTTTACATTTGATATTTGTCCAGGTACATTTAGAAGCAGAATGAATTTATCTCTCTTCCCCTGTTTATTGTTACCTTCCCTGAAAGCTTATGTTGCCCTTGGGAAGAGAACAAAAACTTTTCCTGCTTTGCAGATGTGCAGAGCTCCACTAAATAAATCTGCATTTCTGCTTGGCTTTAAACCCATGCAGAGCAACGGTGTTCAGGATGAGCAGCTCGTTAAAGCTGGGATTAAAATAAACACCAGCAAAGAGGAATTTCACAAAAACCAGGGAATTTAAAGAGTCATACAATACTGGTTAAAGCTTCAACGTGACCAAAAAAAAAAAAATGAACAACATTTCTAGGACTCTTTCTGTGAAATAATAAGCTTCTACTCCTGCATCCCCTGGCTGACAGTACCAGATTCAGCTTTATCCAGCATCTGTACATGTTTGTCTTTGTGGGTTTTAGCACATTGATTATAGAATAAGTTTGGCCAATACTGAAAGGAAGGCTTGATCCAAACCCCCCTGTAATATTTATGTTCATTCCTGTCAGTTTTGGGGCAATATTTTCACAAGTGCATTAAATGAATTCAGCAATGTTGAATGAGGAAAAGTTTGAGGGGAGTGGAAAATACCTTTTTTTTTTTTAATTAAAGGATCCTTAAAAGCAATAATAAAAGACAAAACAGGAATTATTTCAGGCACAATATTGAAACCATCTTTGTAAGAGAATCACAAATAATCTTTTAGATTTGCAGACTGATCCAGTCAGATTAGCAAAGGTAACTGACACCAGAGATGATACAGGAAATTCTGTACTGATGTCACAACACGACTTCAAAATGTCTGATAATAAGAAAATTTCATCTCCCTGCAATAAAATGTCAGTGACTCTAGTATTTGTGACAAATCCCTGCAATCTGGGATTTCCTAACCCAAAAAAGGATCCAGACTGTGAAACACTCAATAGCTCTAATTTATGAGATATGTCTTCTGGGAGCAGATCAGAGAAGAAAAAAGAAATCACTGTAATATCAGGCTTTGGACAGAGAGAGGAGAAAAGAAGTGTGCAGAAAAAAGGAGGTTTCCGAGGGCACCTAAGCTATTTTTAGCTATTCAGTAACTGAATACTTGAGCAATCAGGAGGTTTTTAGGAAGTTTTATTGCTACATCAGTGTAGTATGAGTAGTCATTTAGCAGCCGAAAAACTTAATTACCAATGCTGTATCTTTGAAGAAGCTGTGACATTCCTAATGGGTCAAATTTGAAGGAAAAGATTAAAAATTGTGTCATAATTTTAGGAGAAAACAGTGTATCTGGTACCTTCTAACTCAGCACTGGATGGCCCAGGATCACTGGGCAGCTCCAGGGGTTGAGTTGTTCCTTCTGTTCTTTGTCAACCCAGTTAATATGTGACAAATTGGGTAACAGGTTTTTCTCTGTGAGATGATAGATCTGAAATGATAAATTGGTTGATGAGGCCTTCCCTACTCATGTCCCCAGGTGTCCCCTCATTCCACAGAGTGGGGAGAGCTTTCCTCCAGAGATTGCTGAGACTCAGACTGAGGCGTGAAATGAAATGAAGGGAAAAATACAGGAGAAAATATCTCTGACTGAGGGAACCCTCAACAAGGTTTAAGATGTGAAAGTAAAGCTGAAAGTGAAAGCTGGGATCATAGGTTAAACAAAGCAAATTAGTAAGATTAGTAAGAGGAGCATAAATGACCAGTTCAGAATTTTTAGAGGAAGGAAGAAGGAGGGAGAAGTCTGGATGAGAGGGAATTTAAAAAGTGTGACTCAAGCAATAAAATACCTATTTTGTAGAAAAATATGCAAGCAGGAAAAAGGAGAGATTGAGGCATGCATGTAAAAACTATTATCAATTAAACAGAAAAACAAACAAATAATTTCTATACGTTTCCTCATTCCTTGTTTTGATTTGATAGGTTTTTTTAGGTTTTTTTAAATTTGGAATAGTTTCTTCAGTTCAGTAATGATAAGTGACCTATTCACTGACACCAAGGAGACTTTATATCAAGCAATTGGCAGCTACTGGGGATTTTGTCACCTCTGAAAACACCTAACCTCTCATTCTGTGGGGTGCTGGGAATACACTGAGCACTGGGCAGGGCACTGTTTCCAGGATTTGAGGTCAGAAATTCCACGTTTACATCTCACAGGACAATCCTATCATGCATGCTCAGCAGGGAACGAGAGAAGGGGGGAAATGAAGCCAAACACGAGCTTTCATTTTTGAAACAATTTGTTCTTCTGCAACACCTACTGTTTAATATCCTCTGCAGGTATTGAAGCCTGACATGTACCAGCATTTCCCCAAAACAGACAAAGCAATTCTCGAGCTGTGGGTGTGCAGCCACTCCAGCCCACAGAAATCTGCTGCTCCACACGGAGCTTTTGTGTTCTGGATCCACATGGGTGCACAAAGGAACAGATTAGAAGCTTTATCAGCTGGAAGCTGATTAACTTGGTGTGGTTTTTTCAGCTGAATCCACGCTGCAGAAGCACAAGGGGGAAAGGGAAGGTGAGGAGATGGGCATGGATAACTTTCTCCTAAAGGCCCCTGGCACAGCTCAAAATGATGTCCAAATTCCATTCCAATATGGGATTTAAGCTGATTATTCTTGAATTTCTCTAATTGCAGGGGAGCTGTAGTGTGTGCAGAGGTGGAAGGCACAGGAATGTTTCTTTCTGAGTCAGTTTTATTCCTGACTGCTGCAAGAGCCCTGAAGTGCTCACCTGCTTCTTCCTTGGCTGCTGAGAATCAATTCAGCAACAAGAATGAAGTCCTTGTTTTGCAGCAGGTCCTCATTCAAATGGGTTTGCTTTTGTTTTATTTTACTGCCTTTATTAATATTTGTTTTTCTCCTCTGATTTTTTGCTCTTCTTCTCTTTTCTAAACGCAAATGTCATTGAAAAAAAGGCCAAATTAACAAAAAAATAAAGTGAGAACACATTGAATCAATTGAGGTTGGCAAAGCCCTCTAAGATCATTCAGTCCCAAACACTGACCCAAAACTGCCAGGTCTCCCACTAAACCAGGTCCCTGAGCACCAGGTCTTTGTTTTATTTTCAATCCTTGAGTAAATGGATGCTGGAATGAAGAATGAAGCAATCAGGATGTCCAGACTGGGGAAAAAAATAGATCTTTACTGAATTTACATAAATAAGGTCAAATACTGGGGCAAAGAATAATTCTAGAAATTGAATTGCATTTTTTTCCCTTTTTTTCACTCTGAATAATTGTTATTCTCTCTCTTTTTTTTTTTTTTTTTTTTTTTTTTTTTTTTTTTTTTTTGGGTATTTGTCATGGTTAAGTCCCTGGCTAACTGGAGCCAATAGAAGCACTGAACTAGTATGGGCTTTTTAAGTCTTTTTCCTCTAATTTCTCCATCAGGGAGCACATAAAAGTTGTTCTGCAGATGTTGGGGACACGAGTGATAGAGAATCAAGGTGTGCAGAATTTTGAAACCAGTGTGTAATGGGTTGCACTTTTGAATCTGTTAACATCAAGGATTTGTTGCTCAGAGGTGATTTCAAGTGGAGTAGATGCATGAAAATGATTTCGTTTGGATTTCGTGGTGTGTTTTAATGCCTAAAAATCAAAGACCCCAAACACTATGGAGATACAGCTTTTTTAAAATAGGAAAGAGGAAAACTTCTGTCTGCAGCAAGCCAAAATTATTGCAATTTCATTTTTTTACTTCCAGGCAAAGAAGACCACAAGGTGCTGGACACTTACTGAAGTAATTCCTGGCAGATTTGCATAACCTAAATCCTCAAATCACCAGCTGGATTAACTCACTGCAATGCTGAAAACTCTTGAGTGACCCAGCTCTGAACCCAGAGCCTGCTTTGTCAATAAACTGCTGCTTCACTGTTGACCAGAGCTTAAATGAATGTTTGCATGATCCAGTTTCAAAAGCTTGCAGAGAAAAAGGCATTAAATGCTCACAAACTGGGGGTAGAGCCAACAGATAAACACATTATCCAGGGATGGACTGATCTTCTGGGATATGGGCATCCACATCCCTCAGTATTTTTTCCTTACTTACCCACAGTTTGCTGTGCAATTCTGAATTCCTTAAATATTCAGCAGTTCCCTCACATCCATGGATCTGTTGTTTAGAAGAGCAGGTTGTTTTGCCTTGTCAGTTGCTCCTTTTTATTCCTTATTTGTTTTTTTCTTTTCATCTATTCCTTCCTGTATTTCCTGCATTTTGTCAGTTATATTCAGATACCTCATGGGTAATGATAAATACAATTATGTCTTTAATATTTGGTAGGATCAAATATATATATATTTTTTTNGTGTAGGTATGTATGTACGTATGTATTACGGCCTGTTCCAGAGAAAATTATTTTGTCAATCCCATTTTTATTCTTGGAAGGTCCATTCATGATGTCAGTCTTGGAGAACATTTAGACAGAAGTGTAGGCCCAGAAATAACCCAGGAGTTTTAAGCATGTTGGTGACAAGGG
>VZTR01011393.1:249303-259961 GCA_013400775.1 Chaetops frenatus
AAAAAAACAAAAAACAAACAAACAAAAAAACAAAACAAACAAACAAACAAAAAACACCCCACAAAAACCAAAACAACCCAAATAAACCAACTAAACAAAAAACCCAAACCAAACAAAAAACCCAAATAAACAACAACAACAAAAAACAAACAAACAAATCAAAAAACCCCAAGCCCCCCCAAACAAAACAAAACAAAACCCCAAAACAACCCAAAAACAACCAACCAAACAAAAAACCCACAAAAAAAACCCCACCCCAAAACACAAACCATTAAGAAGAAAGTTCATTTCTGGAAATAATGGCTTCCATAGTACAGCAAAAATCCTTTCTATGCTTATAAATCTGTTGCAGTTTTCTGAAATGGAGTGGCCTCTGCCCATAAACAAAATTTCTACCCAGAGCAGGTTTTCTTGTCCATTGTTGGAACCAATTTTTCAGACAGTTTTATCAAGACCTGGGATGTGTCAAAATGAAACATAGCAGCTGTGAGAGCAACCTTGCAGTTAAAAATGAGTTGTGCATCCTTCTGCTCCTCTCTCCCAAACCACATAATCCTGATGCCTTTATAATTCTATGGATTCACCTGCTGGCCTTCTGGGCCTCCAGATTTCTCTTTATTAAACATAACAGAACCACAGGATACTCGAGGTTGGAAGGGATCTCTGGAGGTCTCTAATCCAATGACACCAATCAAAGGAGAATCAGGTGGGTCAGGTTGCCCAGGGCTGTTTCTAACAGAGTTTTGCATATTCCTGAGAACAGAAACTCCACAATCTCCCTGGGCAACCTGCTCCACTGTTTGATCACTCTCATGGCAAAGAAAGTATTTTAAGCTTAACTTGAATTTGCTGTAATTTAATTTGTGCCCATTACCTCACATCTTGAAAAATCTCGTGCCTGATGTAGTTCCAGTGCTCATACAGCTTGGAAAAAAGGAATCTCAGGGGAGACCTTCTTGTTCTGCACAACTCCCTGAAAGGAGGCTTAGCCAGGTGGGGGGCAGGGTCTTCTCCCAAGCAAAAGGATGAGAGGAAATCTCAAGTTCTTCCAGAGGAGATACACCTGAAATTTTGGTCAGGCATTGGGATAGGAATAAATAGGAATAGGAATAGGCTGCCCAAGGAAGTGGGGAACTCACCACCCCTGAGAGTTTTCAAAGAATCAGTGGATACAGCTCTTGGGGACATGCTCTAGTTGCAAACACAGTGGTTCTGCGTGAACACTTGGATTTGTACTTGGAGGACTCTTCCAGCCTTAAAGATTCTGTGATTCTGTAGAAGCTGCTCTTTACAATTCCATTTCTCATTATGTTATTCATGGCCATGTCATAATTATGCCATAAGTCATAATTAGATGCTTCAGTGGTGTCTTATATGGTGTTCCTGGGCTGCCCACTGGGAAAAAGTGCCATAAGTAAGTAATTTTCTTCAGAGTGATTTTAAAGTATCAACAGGAATTATATCCCTGACAAGCCAGGCAAGGAAATGCAATTCCACAGTAGCTATGACAGCATTAACATTAACTTAGTGGGGCTTGTAAGAAAGATGGGAAAAGACTTCTTAGCAGGACCTGTTTAATGGGACAAGAGGTAATGGCTTTAAAATCAAAGAGGAGTGAGTCAAACTAGATTCATGGAGGAAGTTGGGTATGATGAAGGTGGGAAAACCCTGGCACAGGTTCCTCAGAGAGGCTGTGGATGCCCCATCCCTGGAAACATTCAAGGTCAGGTTGGATGTGACTCTGAACCACCCCAAAGAGGGCTTGGACTAGATCACCTTTGAAGGTCCCTTCCAACCCAAGATGTTTCATGATTCTGTGTTAATGTTAAATCTCCCCCAAATACCTCATTTGAAGCCAAATGCAGCATCTCTGATGCTGCCACCCACAGTCCTGCTCACAGCCAGTAAATCTTCCCTTCAAAAGAAAATAAGGCATCTTGTTTGAAAATTTGCCAAAACCTGGGAGCAATTTATGTCCCTGCACTGGAGGAAAGTAACACGTTGTCCCTATTTACACATGGAGAGGACAGTGTGCTCTTCAAAGGAATGGTTTCTTTCCATTCTTTTGTTGCTGTTTTTTCCTCCCCAAAACAGCTGAGAAAAATCACAACCACAGGCTGGAGTGCTCTTTGGCCAAACCTCATTGCTGGAAAACAGATTAAATGGCAGCACTGTCCCTAACTTTTTCATGTCCATGAGAAAGGAAACGATGATTTAAGAAAAGAAAGAGGGCTTGGAAGCATGAGAAAGGAGAAGAAAGCAAGATAAATGGCTGTGACCTTGGAGACTTTGCTCCTGGGGATGAGAGAGAGGAAAGAGGTGAATGTCAGGACAAATCCCAGAATGGTTTGGGTTGGAAGGAGCCTTAAAGATCCAAAGTCCTGCTATGGACAGAGACCCCTTCCACTAGAACAGCAGAGTCAAGAGGCTGCTGCAATCCCTGAGCACTGAAAGTTCCTGTAAGTAAATATACCCACTTTCTTTTCAAAACCACTGAAATTCTCACTGTTCATTTTTTTAACCTTCCTGGGCAGATTCCTTCTTGGGATGTGGTCTGTCTTGGGGAAATAAATCCAAATCAAATTAAAGGATTATTTGGTTAAAATTAGTGTTTGCCTGATATTCTGGTATACAGCCTCCATCACAACAGCTCCATTGCAGGTTTCCCTCTCTCAAAAAACTCCTGGATATTTTTTATCATTTTGCTGTTTCATATGGCTTGGAAGAGGACTGAGTGAGTGGATGCTCCCAATTGCCTTACATTTAACCCACTATTAGGTTCATTGAAATAGTTTTAGGTTCATGTTTTTCTAACTTAAATCACTGCACTGTATTCCCACCCAGTTGTAAAATCCAAACTGAACCATGAGTTATTTATTAATGATAATAAATTCTAAAAATTCTTGAAATTCTTGAAATTACTCAAATCTCATTATGAAACAAAGAGAAATACTGCCTCACTATCACATATGTTTTACATAAACTTCATCAGTTTAAATCCAACCTTTCCATGTTCTCACTCACCCTGATCTCAGGTGGCATCTAATTCACCACAGGACCATTCCTGCTTAGAGTTGCAGGCTTTTTGCAGAGGCCATTTTTACAGCATCTCAAAATATTGAACTAATCTGCCCACACCCACCTCCAGCATCCACCTCTTTCCCATCTGTGAGACTCAGTCCCTTTGTCTTACAGGATCACATAAAGGAGCAGCCATGGGAAACACTGGGAACAAATATTTCCCCACAGCCTCCACCCTTGACACCAAAGCACTTGGGCTGCTCCTCAGCCTTCTGCAATCTCCTATTGCTGGGGCTGTTTGGCAGCTCAGGGAGAGCCAAGCACTCAATGTCATCTCTCCAAAAGCAGTGCTGGCTAAATGCAGACATTTCCATTACTCACTCAGCCCACACTCCCTCGTAGTCGATGCACATCAAGTCCACAGAGTCAATACCCAAGGCATGATTCATTTTCTTCTGAAGCAAACCTGTTGCAGTAGCAACGTGCTGTGACAAAATCTGCTGAGCAGCTACTGGGAATGATGGCACAGAAATATGGCTTTGAAGGGACCTTGCCTCAAACCCAACCCATGGCTGGTGCACGCTCCTCAGGGTGCAAAAATGTTAGGAGTGAAAGGAAAAAAAACACTTAGAGTGAAGGTCTGTCCAAGAAAACCTGCATTTCTCTGTCATTCTCTGCCCCAGAATTTCCTTCCAGGGCTGGGAGAAGGGCAGGGCAGATGTAAAACCTTTCCCTTCTGGAGCAGCTGCTTTGCATTTCCAGGGAATGTGAACCTGCTGTCTGCCAGGAGGGGTTTGTAGGTTGTTGTTGCTTCGTTATCTTGCTGGAAGGAAATCAGATGGAACACTCTGATATCTGGGGATGATCACTCAGACAGGTCCAGCTGCAATCTTTCTAATCACTGCTGTGTAATTCTCTGTTTCACACAGGAAACAACTCAAGGACAGAAATTGCTGGATTCTGACACTGCCTCCTACAAAGGCCCCATCTGTACTTAAGGTAATATGATTTTATTGGTTTTTCATTGGTTTTATCTTCCTTGAGGAACAAAGAATCTGTGGAGGTCTGTTGTTGGCTTACTTGAGAAAAAGTCTGAGAAAACCCCTAACTCCAGATAAACAGCTTTTACAAGAATCAGTATCCTGTTCTACTAAAAATGCATTTCCAACACAGTCTTTTAAGTCTGTGCCATTGATCAAATGGTTTACATTTATTATGAATAGAAGTCCTGATTATGTTTCTCCATAATTAAAAAATGGACTGAGACCCAGAATTCTAACAAATTTCAGCTGAAGCCAGTGGCCTGAAACCAGCAGCTGACTTGGCAATTGAAGTGACCCATGAGATCCCAAATCTTCTCTTTTTTATTTGTCTGTTTTTCTGTCTATGACAAAAAAAAAAGTTTGGTGAAGTTTGTAAGGGAAAGGTCTTGGTTTGTTTTGGGATATCAACTCATATGAGAAACAGACAGGCTTTCAGATTTAAATGTGATTTCCCTGAAACCTTTTGGAGGTGTGAGCATTCAGAATCTCTGACAAGAAGGTGTTACCTCAACTATAATCCATAGAAAATTTTCCTTACCTGCTTCAGGCAATAAAGAAAAATTAAGCAATTAACTGCTCATGGAGGATGTGGCCATCTCAGTCCACATCACATTCCTTTTCCTTGATTTAGGGTTATCAAAAAACATCCCTGCTTCAACTGAAATCATCTTGTGTTTCTTCTCTTTCAGACAGGAGAGGAGAAGATGCAGATGAAAACATCACTAGGCCAAAATGTTTCTACAGAGGTGACAAGTTGGGACAGTGTTTACAGGAATCATCTCCACACACACATCTCCACACATTCTGAAAATCTGTGTTATCAACAACACCTGAATTGCTGCCCTGAAGGTGTTTTAGCAGCAGTAGAAAATATCAGACTTCCTGATCTCACACCTCAGTAGGAATAAATCTGAAAAATGCCATTGAATGCAGGTGAAATCTTTGGGAATATTTACACTACCTGCAAATCTCACCCACAGACTCTGTGGGCAAATTTTAGTCTCTCTTTGGATTTAAAATAACCTCCAGTTTTCTGAATAGTATCCAAAATTAGAAGATGTATTTTGGTAGAAGTTACTCTGGGTTTGACATCATTAGCAAAGAAACATCCATGCCAAGCAGTTCTGAGGATATGAGTAAGTGTATGTGTCAAGATAGATTTAAAAATAAAAAGTGATTATACCAGATCAATATTCCAAATCATAACTGTGCAGGGACAGGAGAAAGTAATAAATCTATTTTTATTTCTTGTCACGCATCAATTGTGGCAGTAACAATTACTACTTCTATGTGTAATCAATTTAATCCACCAGATGCACCAAATCTAATAATTTGGGGAAACTATAAACCTGGATTTTGAGGCTACACAGAACCACTGTGACTAACTGAGCAGTACAGGAATAGTGGTTCTTGTGTTTATTTATTTATTCCTATTTGGAATCTGCTTATTAGAAATCCAGAGCTGGGTTCTGTTGCCAAACAGATTTTTGTTTTCCATACATTTTTCATGTATTTGTAGCTTTGTAGACTGCTAATACAGGGTTGTAGCTCTGGTGTTTTTCCTACCCCTTTCCCCTCCTTTCCAGAACAATAAATTAACCTTCTAACACATGGCTGAAATTCTGTTTAGTCTTATTTTCAAGAAGAGAATCTCCAACAAGGACATTTTGTTTTCCAACCAGAATCTGAGAGGCCACAAGAGGAAATGGGGCAAAGAAGCCCCTGGACCAACTCCAATGGGGCAAAATTACCTAACCCACTGCTCTTTTAATTGGACAATATTCGTTAAATATGCTAATTTGTTAAATTTATAAAAACTGTAGAAATCTGATGCTGGGTGTGCCCACAACCAAGGGGGCACCTGGAAGCTTCCATTAAAGACCTGCTTTTTATCTTACTGTTTTAACATTCTTGCAAGTTTTGGGTTTTGATATCAGGCAAGAATAGAGAATTTCTCTGTCTCACTCCTCCTCTGGTTATATTGGTCTCAGAACTATTTCATCTGTTAAGGTTTGTAGGGATAATAAGCAATAATCAGCTGAGGTTTTTTTGCTGTTACTAGGGTTCCTCTTAAATATTATGTATATAGCAGAAAAAAAAAAAAAAAAAATCATGTGTCAGTGTCCTGGAACTGGGATTTGCCTGTTTAAGCTGGACCCTAAAATGATCCTGATAGATAAATAATATACAGTGACCTCCCAAACACCAGGGTTGGCTGTTGGCTGCTCATTAGGAGATAATGGGGGCAAGAAGTGCCATGGCTTGATAGCACACCAAAGGCATTGATGGCAAACCTGATCCTCTGGCAGCACGGGTAATTCAGTGAGAGGGAGCTCTATTCACCAGTGCAGTAAATAAAGCTGTGAGCTGTGTTTCAGCCTGTTCTCCACTCTCCTCTGGGCACTTGCTGTGAGCAAAGCCAAGGATTTCTACAAAAAGGGAAGCACTGTGCAAACAGGATGCAGCAGCAGCTCCAGAGGCAGGCAGGGCTCAGCAAGAGCTGGAATTGCTGCTGCTTTGTGTGCTGAGTCTCTCTCCAAACCATCTCTGGTAAATATTATTTTTAAGTGCCGTGTCTTGTCAAAGAGAGATGCATTTAATGGCAGCTCATACCCTTTTTTTGCAAACAGTTATCACTTTCTTCTCTTTCCCTGCCCCCAAACCCTTTACCCATCTCTTCATCTGTAAAAACAACTATGCTGGGATCAATTATGCTAAAGCATTAAATCATCAGCAGTACTCCCAGCTGTAAAAACATCTGCATTATAGGATCTGCTTCTTCCTAAGAGACAGAGATTTAATTGATTCCCTCATTCTGGCTTGTTGTAGAGCTTCTGGTTTGTGTTATGCTGGGGCAGTGGGTGGGGAGGGTGGGAGGGAGGCATCTTGCCTTGCTCTAAACTGATTTTTGTTCATGAAACCCATGCCTGGACTGAGAAACAGAGCCCAGACCACACTGCAGAAAGCAGCTTCACCCCTGCTAGCTCCCACAGCCCTTGTCTCCTCTTTTAATATTGCAGGGGTAAATCATTTCCCGTGCTGCAAACCAGGCATTCCTGTGCTCCCGGGAAAGGAAGGATTTGTGTGTCAGGGAAGCTGCTGCAGAGCTGCCACAGGAAAATTGCTCTGCAAAACCCTTCCTTCTCCCTCCCTCCCTGCCTGTAGTTGCCTTAGTGACAAAACCGATGGCCACCGGTGCCCCTGCTCCAGTGCAGGAGAGGAAAACAAAGCCATTTGTGTTGCCATTCCTGCAATCTTCTGCAGGGCTGCCTTCAGGAGTAAATGTGCTGATCAAAACGATCTCTCTGCACACCTGTGGGTTTATCCACAGTCACAGCTGACTTGAGGTACAAGCATTCCATCCTTCTCTAGGGGACTCTGCTTTCAGAGGTACCTAAAAGTCACAGATTTTGGGTTTGGGTGGGAAGGGACCTTAAAATCATCTTGCTCCATTCCCTGGAATGGGCTGGGACACCTTCCACGAGAACAGCAAGGGCAGTGTCAAATCTGCACTCCCCGAGCACTGTGAGTGTAATTACTGTGAGCAAATACATCCACTTTCTCTTCAAAACACTCTCATTCCCCCTGCCCATTTCCTAATCCTGCTGGGCAGATTCCCTTCAGGAACATTGTCTGTCTTGGGAAAACAAACCCAATTCAGATGAAGGCGTTGTTTGGATAAAACCAGCTCTCGCCTGACATTCTGACAACATTTCAGCACAGATGTAAAACACAGCCTTGCAGTGGCTACCAGGAGGAAAATTAACTTCACCCCAGTCAGAACCTGCACGAGGCATGGGAGTAACACAGAGAAAAGGCAGCTTGAGGTTCAGGGTTCTCCTCTCAGCCACGACTTTGGAACAGCTGCTTCAAGTCCCTGAGTAAATCCATTATAAGCCCACACAGGTGGAAAATTAGGAACATCTATCTTTCACAGCAAAAATAAAGAGACTGCTGGGTTTGTAGTCTGTGAGCTTTGCTATCACCTTCACTTACATCTAATGGGTTGTTTCTGCACATCAATTACTAGCACTATTTTTTTTTTTTTTTTTGTTACCTTTTCCTTTGGGATGTCAGTGTTAGATTATTTCCTTTCATGGTGGACTTCACTGTACAGCCCTGTGATGCACAATTACTTACACAGTTCTTCCTCCACTCTTGATATTCCTTGTTGGAAGAAGTAGAGGAAATGTCTCCTTCTCTGGACCCACAGGAAGGTGATCCTGTGCAAAGTGCTCCAGGTGTTATCAGGGAGGTTGAACAGGATGATTTCCAGAGGTCCCTCTCAACCCCAGCCACTTTGGGATTCTGTAGAAGGTCCCTCAAGATGTTTTAATTGAAATCCTGCCTGTGAAGACACACACTGGTGTCACTCAGAGCAGGTGTCTGATTTAGAAAATTATTTTTAATGGATTCTCTCATTAAGGGGACCAAATTCAGGCCTTCAGGGTCACTGATGCTGGAATAATACTGACCTTAATTCAGGAAAAGGGGGTAGGGGCCTTCACACATTCACAACTCAGGTATTGGGAGAGTCAGAAGACAAAACACCTGGGGAAGCTGAAATGCCAACACAGAACAAGTTTCTGTGCTATTTAAAAAAATCTCACCCGAAGAAGCACTTAAAAAATTGTTTTTGTAAGTGTATCTCTATTTCTTAAAATGTTATTTTAGAATAAACTTTCATGGACTTAGAGTGCAGCTATGGAAGCAGCAATGTGGGGCACCACCAACCTACTGCACTAAGAGGAAAGAATTTTAGATTCCTAGTTTTTAAAAGCTCCATTTTCAGTGTCAGGAATGGCAATGTCTGTGTTTTCTCCTTCACTGAAGCTATGGAATGAAAGACAATGGAGTGTAATCAGTAGGAACTTCCAAAAAAGACAACCCAAAGCTGGGTTGAAGATTTGACAGCAATGGATTTGCTTCACCAAACAAGAAAAATATTTTCATTGCAGGTTTTTTTTTTGTTTGTTTTGTTTGTTTGTTTGTTTTTTCATGATGACTGCATAAAAGAAGTAAAAAAGAAAAAAAACCATATTTTATTAATTAAGAAAAATCTCAGACCTTCTGGGATTATACCTATAATCAATGCTTATTTAAGAGTTTCAGTCCCAAAACAGAACTTCTTTTGAAAAGTCCAAGGTTCAACACAGAAAGAATATTTATTTATCTTTTAATATCTTAGCAGGAATCATTTAAAATGTCAGTGTTAAGAGGCTGAAGTACCAAGAGGTGCTTTATTCATACACCTTTAGATGCAAGAGCACATTCAGCAGTGATGTTATTCCCCCACCCTAATTTCTCACCCCATTTTAAAGCAAGATTTCCTTGGAAAATTGCTGAGATCCATTGATTTTCCCTCCTTTGCTTAATTACTCTCTGATGACAATTATCAATCCACCTGGCTCTTATCAGCATTAACAGCTGCCTGTCCCTGGCTTACATTTTTATTCTTATTTTGTCTCCCTGGCTGAGATTTTCGAAGATAATAAAAGGTACCTAAACATATTTGGGGGGCAAATGGGGGTGGGAATAAAAGAACAGATAATTTTTAAATATCTCAGTTACTCTGCCTTGATGTAAAAACAAAACAATCCAATGGCATTCCAAATTAAGTGGCAATTATTCTAAAAGGCTTTGCAAGCTTCTGTCTTTAAAATATCAGTTTTTATTGCATGTTTGCTGTCTGATAGGTTGGTGAGTTGATGCCTGAATGAATCAGGGGCAGAAGGAAGTTCTCAGCTGGGTTTTCCACCTGGGATCATGGCCCCACTGCTTGGAGAGTAAAGTTTGGTTCCATTTTTCAGGCTAAAAAAATTCTTCTGAGTAGCAGTAGGAGCTGGAAATATTAAGGAACTAAAATGAGATTTTGATCAGACCATGACATTAAACTTCAATGTGTAATAAGTATATTAAACATGACCTAAAGAGTAGCCCCAAATATCAAAATCCCAATTTATTACAATATTCGAGGTCTGGGTGATTTTTAGTTTATGGTCAGCTTCAAATGTAGAGAAGAGATAAAAATTCTAAGCATAAACAAATCCTGATTTTTTTTATTCTTGGCACAAACAAATGTAGCAAGCAAAAACCTCATCAAAATTGAATTATAGCGTAATAAAGACATGGAAATGGAAGACATCTGACAAGCAACAGGTATAAAATACCCCAGGCTTGGATGATCTCCACTGACCTCTTCCCTTTTCCATTTCCCATTTGTCATCTTTGAACAATGAGGGGAAAATGTGTTGTTCAGAAGTTCAGTCAGAATGTTTGGAAATGCATCCTGACCTCAATTGTTTCACTTGAAGGATTTAGAGGAAAGCTGATAGCCATCCTCCCTATATTGGGCCTGTTATTGTTTCACATGGAACATGACAGCACTTCTGACAGCTCCCAAGCTTGGAATCTCTTTTGTTGATTAGGAAGAAACAAAACAAAACAAAAAACAAACAAACAACAACAACAACAAAAACCACCAAAAGAAAAAAAAGCAACCCAACAGCAACAACAACAACCCCCCCAAAAACCAAATAAAAAAAAACAAAAAAACCAACAAAAAAGACAAAAACAAAAGCAAAAAAACCCCAA
>VZTR01011399.1:23293-37449 GCA_013400775.1 Chaetops frenatus
CTAAACCCCCTTTTTTTCTTTTTTAGGGTTAAGCCAAGCCGAGGCCGCCCCTTCAGCTTCTGGGGGTGTCGCAGATTTTCGGGCTGAAATTTGGTGTTTTCAGTGCCTGGGTGGGGTCATCCCCTCCCTCTCCAGGGAGCGCTTGGAGTCCGCGAAACCCCGGATCTTTTATTTGGGGTTCAAAACCGGCAGAGCCGGGCTGGGTTTCCACTCCCGGGCCGCCAGAAGGAATAAAAGCGAAGTGAAGAGCGCGAAGCCTCGACAGATGTTTTGGAAATTGCTGCCGATGATCTCTCCCGGCTCTAACAAAGAGCGGGGAGGGGGGGCGTGGGGGGTGCGATTTTACGGCCGCCTTTTTATTCCCGATCATCTCTTCCCTCGGAAGGAGCGCGCCGTCCCAAGCCTCGCTCCGGGAAAAGCAGCGCGGTTTATCGGGAACACAGCCGGGGCTGGCCATTAAATATTCACGCCAGCTCCGCTCCGAACACCTTCCCATCAATAAAAGGCAGCGCCTGGTGCGCGGCCGGCGCTGCTGGAGCCGAGTTTTCCCTCGGAGAGAAAACCATCAGCACCCCCCTGCCCCTTCTCACCGCCTCCTCCCCGCTCCGAGAGTCCCCGAGCCGCGACTTCTGGGGCGGGGAGGGGGGAGGAAGCAGAGCCCCACAGAAGGCAATTCATTAATTTTGAGTTTATTTAATATCCCCGGCTGCTGGAAGGCGCTCGGCGGCCGCCTGGGCGCTGCCAGACCTTGTCTGTCAAAGCGCCATTTGTTCCAGCGCTTCCCAGATTTCCCTTCTCGCCTCCTCCTCCTCCTCCTCCTCCTCCTCCCCTTTCTCCAGCTCCATTCCCGCCGTGCTGGGAGCGCTGGGAGAGGGGAACGGGAGGCTCGGGGCTCCAGGGACGGCGCTTCCTTTACCCGGCTTAAAAAATGAGGGAAAGCATCCCAAAACCGGCGGATTTCCATCCTCATACGCCCTTCAAGGCTAAAAAATAGGGGGAAATATCCCCAAACCGGCGGATTTCCACCCTCACGCGTGCTTTTCCCGTGGGGAAGGGAGGAGGGGAAGGGCTAGGCCGAGGGAGGGGACAAGAAGGACACCCCCCGAAGGAGGCTGGGACCCCCCGGCAAAGGGTTGGGGGGCGGGGAAAAGGGGTCCCGGACCGCCCCACCCCCCAATTAAACCCCGAGCCCTCATCGATACAAATCCCTAATGAGGGCCCCGTAATGACTTCCCGGAGTGGCTGCAGGTCTGCGAGCGGGATGCCAGTCACAGCCGCGGATCAATTCCGCACCCGCGGAAAGTGACTCAATAAATGGAAGCTGGCCAGTTATTATCCCCGCTAACAGCAGGCCCCTTCTTATTTGTCCTAATTAGCGAGACTGAAATGTCGGGAGGAGAGGAGGGGAATATTCAATAAAATCTGAATTATTGAATGGCTGCGAGATTCCGCCATTAGCCGAGCCATTCTTTCTGCCTTCTTCAAAATGTCAAACGAGCGGGGGAGCGAATATTTGCAGCCCTGCCCTTCTGTTCCGCGCAACTGGAGGGCATTTATTAAAGCGTTTTAAGCACATTAAGCATATTCAGCCCTTGACTGTTGGCAAAACCCCGCCATTGCCTGGCCATGATTAAGCCGGGAATATGCAAATGAGCGGCGCCCGCACGCGTTCGTGGGGCTGCTGAGGAAATATTTATTTTGGGCTGCTCCGGGAGGGGGGAATGTGTTTGCTGAGGAGCTCCTGGAAGCCCTGGAGATGTTGGATCCACCCTGGAAATCTCCCCTGGAGGAGAAGCCGGGCGGGAAAGGGGCCTGGGAGGTGGGAAGGGTTCACTTCTCCTGGGAATTCTGCTGGATTTAGGGAATTTCCCTCTTCCCTAGCATCGATTCCCAGTTTTTCAACCTCAGCTCTTCCCAAAGTTCCTGCGCCACCACCAAAGGGAGGAGCTGGGAGAGCCAGCCTTGCCCTGCTGGCGTCCAGGAACCTCTCGGATTTATCCCGCTTCATTTTCCTCGCTGGAGGGTGAAAGCAGAGAGAAGAGAAAAAAAAAAGGGAAGAAACCGAAGATTCTCCCCAGTTCGTCCCACTGGATCTGGTTCTCCTCCCCAGCGGGACCCTGATTACCTGATACCGATAAATCCCAGCTGCTGATATGGGAGATTAATGAGGATGTTAATTAATTCATGCACTTCTTGAAGGGCGGGGCAAGGAGTGAACGGAGAAGGGCCTGGATTTGGGATCTGAGGGAATCCCGAGGGATTTGGGACCCCTGATTGGATTCGATTCGAGATTTGAGTGAATCCCCAGGGATTTGGGACCCCCGGATGGGATTTGGGATCTGAGCGAATCCCGAGGTATTCGGGACCCCCCAAATCCCTGCCTGGGGGCAGCAGGTCCAGACTCCTCCCCTCCGGTCTCTCCCGGTAATAAATTATGCAAATTAAGCTCATTAATGGCACGGGGCGGGTGGAAAAGGCCGCTGGGATTTCCTGGGAATGAGGAAAGGATTCCCCGAGCCAGCGGAGCGGGAATTTGATCTCTTGGCGCTGAAGGAGGCGGGGTTTGAGCCACCCTGAAAAAGGGGGAAAATGGGAAAATCCAGAGATTTTCACCCAATCTTCCGCTCCAGGCGTTGTTCAGGGAAGGCAGAGCTCAAGGCCCGGCCCTGTCCTGGCTGAGGGTCCCATCCCTGCCCTGCCCGGGGACATCGGGACACTCCGGCTGTCCCTGCCCACCCCGAGCCGGTCCCCAGAAAACAACAATTCAATTTTATCTAAATTATCTGGGTTTTTTCCTTTCCCCCCCCCCCTACTTTATCTGAATTATCTGGATTTTTTATTTCTCTTTTTAAAAATATATATTTTATTTTATCGGAGTTATCTGAGTTTTCTCAGGATTTTTTCTAATTTATCTGAATTATCATCTTATTTATTTATTTATTTATTTTGAATTATCTGGGGTTTTTTTCCCTAGTTTTTTCCTATTTTATCTGAATTATCTGAGGTTTTTTTATCTGCAGATACCTCGATGTTTGTAACTCAAATCCCTCCCGGCATCTCTCGGCCTCCCACCCCATCCAACCTCTCCATGCACTAAAATAAAATCCGCTTTTTTTATTCACCTCGGGATCAGCGACTTCTCCCGAGTTCCCCATGCGAATTTTTATTTTCTCTCCCCAAATTTTCTCCCCAAAAGCCCCGAACCGGGGCCATAAATTCCTCTGGAAAGTTCTTTTGGTGATTCCTAGGTCCTCAGCCCAACTCGCAGCCCAATAAATCACCAGACCAGGAGCCACGAGTGACATTCCTGAGGCCGGGAGTTGTACTTAACTCCAAAAAAGATGTATTTAACTCCAAAAAATTTATATTTAACTCAAAAAAATTATATTTAATGTCAAAAGTTTATATTTAACACAAAAAAATTATATTTAATGAGAAAAAAAAGAGTTATATTTAACTCCAAAAGAAGTCATGTTTAACTCCAAATATCGAAGGATCTCAAGACTCTCTGAGCCTTTGGAAATGCCTCCTTCCTCCTCTGGCTCCTGCACCAAAACCTCCCCGGTTAAAATTTCAAATCAGGATTTCAGATCAAAGTTTGAAATCTTGATTTCAAATAAACACTTAAAATTCGGATTTAAAATCAAGATTTAAAATAAAGACTTCAAAAAGGGATTTAAAATAAAGACTCAAGATTTCAAATCAAGATTCAAAATGAAGATTTCAAATAAGGATTTAAAATCAAGATTTAAAATGAAGATGTCAAATAAGGATTTAAAATAAAGATTTAAAAATTCAGATGCTCCCCTGGGGCTGGAACAAGAGCTGGGGGTTCTCCCCCAGGGAAACCTCCCCGTCCCCGCAGCCCGGAGCTCGTTCCCATCTCGGGAACTTTGCAGGATTTGGCAGAATTTGAGCAATTCTGGCTCAGATTTTAACCCCCGTCCCACCCGATCTCTCCACCCACCAAAAAAAAAAAAAAAAATCGTTGTTTTCACCTCTCAGCTCTAATTTAGGCTTCGCTGAGAGGAAAAGTTTCCCCCCTCACAGCCCTGGATAAGAGATTTCCCCCTATTTTAATGACAAAAAACCTCCCCTTGATGCAACAGCAGAGTGGAAAACCATCAGAAACACGAAACGATTGATTCGAGGCAGAAATAAATATCCAGACTTTTTTTTTTTTTCGTTTTGCGGCCATAAATCATCTCCGGCCAGCAGCCTTTGAACGCGATACATCCATTTAAACACGAACGCAACGAAATATAAAAGGAATCGAATTAGAAATCGATTTCTCTGGCGAGGGGAATGACGGGAGAGTGGCTTTGAATCTTTACATTATGCAAAGAAGGAGGCAGAGAGTTCTGGAGAACGTTTGTAACCTAAAATATTTCCTTTTTGGGGTCTCTCAGCATCAGCAAAGTCGGCGGAATAAATGAATAAATGGGAGCGCAACTGGAAATTTGGTATTTTTTATTGAAGGACGGGAGCTGGAAGTGGTTAAAATTGAAGTTTTCCTTCGGGGAGGGATTGAAAGGAGGGGGAAATGTTGATGCCAGCGCTGGCCGGGCTGAAATTTGTCACCAAATGTCCCCCCAACGTGTTGCATCAGAGGAAGGTTCGCCTTTCAGAGTGAAGTTTTGGCCTGGGGTAAAAGAGAGAGAGGGAGCGGCAGCAGAGCCCTCCTGGTCCTTCTGGGAGCGTGGCCGAGCAGTGAATATCCTGACAAGTAACAAATGACTGTGGGCGTCGGATTGTTGGGTGCTCTTGTCTCCCTTCTCAGGACAAGTAAATAAATGTTGCCTACCTATGTTCCCATTCTCTGCGCGCCCGAGCGGCCGGGCTGGAGACAGGCTCTGCCCTCCTCCTCCTCCTCCTCCTCCTCCTCCTCCTCCTCAGCTGCACCCCGGCCGCGCATCCCAGCCGGGATCAGCCCGGCAAAGCCCAGCTCAGTGCCCTAGAATTGCTTAAAACCCCCTAAAAATCGGCTTATTAGGGCGTGTGCGGGTGAGTGGATGGGCGGACAGGTCCCGAGGCGGACACAAGGATCGGTTTCAGTTCCGATCCCGGAATTGCCAGGCCGGGCTTGGCACCGCTCCAACAAAAGCCACTCTGTCTCCCTTAACTTTATTTGGCCGCCTCATTAGAATATTGATCTAATTACGGTGCTTTTACCCCGGACACAAAGCCCGTGCGGGCAAAATTAAAGCGAAAATGGAGCGGATTTTTCTCAGGAGCTTTTAGCGGGCTCCTCACTCATCCCGGAAAAGGCCAACGGCAGTCCGGGGCACTTCGTGGGGAAAAGTTTCCAGATGAATAAAAGAGCATCCTTTTGTGTTTGTGGGCACGGCGCGGTCACACCTCCCCAGCCCCTTGCACTCTTTTCTTTTTTCTCACACCGAGCCGACACCGGGGGAAAACCTTTTTAAGTGGAAGTCCTGCCTGAAATCGGCTCCTCGCATAACTCGGGGGCCTTTTTAGCACTTAAAACACTGGCGGGTCATTCCGATCCTTCCCGCGGCCCCTCTGCACCTCCCCGCACCCCACCTCGCCCCTCTCTTCTAAAGTCTTTGAGGGGAAGATTTTGACGCGTCCGTGTTGTTATCAGATTGATGGGCCGGGTTTGATTGAAGCCCCTTTGTCATGCAAATGTCAGGCCCGTGATGGATGAGCCCGGAGCCGGGCACAAACTTCGGGAGCCCCGCGCTCATTGGGCTGGGCCCGCTCCGCGCCCGCCCCGCCCGCGGGTCCCCCCCGGCCCCGCCGAGGGCTGCGGGCTCGGCGGGGCCGGCGATGCCTGGGAGGAAGTTTCACAGCTTTGACATAGTACCCAAAGGTTGTAGGGCAGGCGGGATCCCCCCCAAAACGGGCTGACCCTCCTCCGTCAGTGGCAGATGGACAATACCGGCATGAACTCCTTCTTGGAGTACGCAATTTGTAACCGCGGCGCGGGCGCCTTCCACCACTCCGAGCCGGGCTCCCCTTCCTTCCCCCCGTGCTCAGGTAGCCCCGGCAGGGACACTCTGAGCGGGGACAGCCGCTTCGGCCTGCCGGGCACCGCGGCTGCCCTCGGGCATCTCCCCCAGCAGAACTTCCACCCTCCTTCCTCCTCCTCCTCCTCCTCCTCCTCCTGCTCCTCCGGCCGCTCCTTCGCCGGCTCAACAACCCCGGGCTACCCAGCCCAGCCCGGCTACGGCCACCAGCAGCTCTACCTGGGCCAGCAGGACGCGGACGGGCTGTACTTCCAGGCGGCCGGGTATCCCTCGGGCACGGGCTCGCTGGCCGAGGGTTTCTGCGGGGCCGCGGGGCAGTTCCAGCCGCCGCTCTTCGGGCAGGAGCAGCCCGGGTACCTGCCCGGCCTTTACGGAGGCCTCTTGCCTTCCCTGCGCGAGGAGCAGGAGCCGCCGGGGCCCCCCGAGCCCTGCCCCAACCCCGGCGCCGCGCAGACCTTCGAGTGGATGAGGGTGAAGAGGAACCCCCCAAAAACAGGTGAGTTTGGGGTGGTGCGGGGCCGGCCCCACAGCCCGTCCGGGAAATGTTTCCTTCGTCGGGATCCAGGCTCATCTTCCAGCGGAGCAGGGGCTGGGTTGGGTTTGGTGGGATTTGGGGGTCTCTTTTCTGGCTTTGGGTTGGGTTTGGTCGGGTTTTGGGGTCTTTTTTTGGGTTTGTGTTGAGTTTATTTGGGCTTTGGGGTCTCTTTTTGGAGTTGAGTTGGGTCTTGGGGTCTTTTTTTGGGTTTTGGTTGGGTTTGTTTGGGTTTTGGGGCTTTTTTTTTTAAACCCCACCCGGAGACTCTCCACGCACATCCCATGGAACCTCCCTGAGCTCGGTTTCCTGCAGGCCCGACTCTGATTTAAGCCCAGCCCGGCGCTTCCTGCTCCTTCCGCAGCTGATGCTTCCATCCCCTCCTCTATTGTTCCACTTCCTTCCCCACCACCCGCCTTCAATGCCGGCCTTCCTCCTCCTGCCCCCGCCATCATCATCACCATCATCATCACAATCATCATCATCATCATCATCATCATCACCACCACCTTCCTCCCCTTCCACGCCTTCTCCCGCAGGTTCCGGGGGTGGTTCCGGGGAAAAAGCGGACCCTGGGCCGGGAGGGAGCGCGGAGCTCCGGGCGCTTCCGGGGGAAGGAGAAGGGGAGACCCCGCAGGGAGGGGGCTCCTCTGGCTGCTCCTGCCCTGGTGTTTTTTTGGGTCTTTTCTCAGGCAAAACGTCGGAGTTGGGGCTCCTGGGGCAGCCCAACGCCATCCGCACCAACTTCAGCACCAAGCAGCTGACGGAGCTGGAGAAGGAGTTCCACTTCAACAAGTACCTGACGCGGGCCCGCAGGGTGGAGATCGCTGCCAGCCTGGAGCTCAACGAGACCCAGGTCAAGATCTGGTTCCAAAACAGGAGGATGAAGCAGAAGAAGAGGGAGAAGGAAGGGCTGGCCCCGGCCGCTGCCTCCAGGGCGGCCAAGGAAGCGGCGGAATCCTCGGACCAATCCAACTGCACCTCACCTGAGGCTTCCCCCAGCTCCGGCTCCTCCTGAAACCTCCTGAAACCTCTCCCGGGGCCGGAGCTCGGCCCGGAGCTGTTCCCGAGCCCCCCACAGCCCAGCCCCCGCTGTCCCCACGCGTGTGACACCGCTCGCATTTCTCTCTCTCTTAATTTATAGCCCCTCTGCCAAGCGCTGGACTCCCAAGGAGCGGCCGTGCCCGGTGTCCGTAGCAATTTCCGTGTCTCAGGGACCTTTCTGCCTTTTCCCCTCCCCTTTCGGAACTGCACTTTCAACTCCAGGAAAAAAAACAAAAACAAAACCAACAAACTTTAAAACTAATTTAGTTCGCTGTCCCCCTTGGAAAAACGAGCACAACGATCTTTTTTTCTCATCGTGAGAAGGAGCATTTTTCCTCCCTGCGAGATTGTAAAAAAANAAAAAAAAAAAAAAAAAAAAAAAAAAAAAAAAAAAAAAAAAAAAGGTGGGGGGAATATAAGTTTCGGGCATCTTTCCCCCCTCCCCTTCCCTTCCCTTTTATTTCCTGTTTGTATATCTTCGAACGAGAGGCTCCCGAGACCCTCGAGGCCTCGGCGAAGACCCAAACCCCGAGAAAAAGAAAAAGAAAAGAAAAAAACGGGAAAAAAGAAGCAATTTTCTGCTCCCATTTTGCACTATTTCTGCTTTACAGGGTTTTGTTGTTTTTTTTTTTCCCACGCGATTTTTGCTGCTGCCGGCGGAGGAGGGGAAGGGGTTTGGGATTTATCAGAGGAAAGGAGCCCGGGCTGACCTCGAGGGGCTCTGGGAGCTGCCGCAGGAGGTGTGAGGGTGGATTTTTTGGCAGCCCCTCAGCTCGGAGCGCGTCCCTCGCACCCCGCAGCCTCTCGGGCTTATCGGAGCCAGATAAACCCGCGATTTCAGCGCGGCCGAACGCCCTCCCTCCCCTCGTGAGGAGCTTCAGGAGTGAAAAATGTTAAGAGTGGTTTGAACTGTGGAGAAAACCCGAGCGGTTCCCCCGTCGGAATCTCGGGCTGCCCCTTCCTGCTCCCCACCTCGACATGGAACTACCTCAGCCCAATAAAGTTCGCTTTTTTCCCCACCGCTCCCGGCTTTTTAACCCGATGGGAATCTCTGGGAATCGCGGGAGGCGGGGAGGGGGGAGCCCCGGCTGGGAGGGAGGAGGAGGAGGAGGAGGAGGAGGAGGAAGGAAGGAGAAGTCTCCGGCTGCTCCCAAGGCTCCCGAACAAAGGGGCCAATCCCTTTTCCTGCGGGCGCATCCAGAGCCCCGCCCCGGCAGCCGCGGGATCGGGCCCGGCTTCCCAAAAACCCCTTCCCGCTTGGAATTCTCTGCTCGTTTCCCAGCCTGATCAGGGCAGAAAATCCTCCTCGGTGTGAAAACCCCGGGAATCCGCAGCCCTGGAGCTGCCGCAGAAACCGGGAGGGCTCGGGGGTGTGGGAATAGGAGGGATTTCTGAGGATTCACAGGGATTTCCGAGAATTTACAGGAAATTCGGAGGATTTACAGGAAATTCGGAGAATTTCTACTCCTCAAACCCCCAAAACCGAAGCGTTAACTGCGGTTTATTCCTTTCAGCTCCCCCAGGGCGAGCCCTACAAGGGGATTTTGCGCAGAATGAATAAAATTTCCAGGTTTTACCTCCAGGGAGGGAGGGAGGAAGAGCGGGCACGGTGCAGCTCTGACCTTTTTACCTCGAAACGCCTCTGGGATTTCTAAACAAGTCAACAGAGGGGCTGCCAGGAGGGACCATTGTTCGGCCTTGGGTAAATTTGCAAATCTGCTCGGCGGGGGCGGCCGAGGGGCGAGGGGTGAGGAGTGAGGGAAGTACCTGCTGCGGCTTCGGAGAGCCCCGGGCATCGCTCTGCCCCGCAGATAAAATCTTCCCCGGTCTAATACACTCCTTTCTCTCCCAGAAAAAGGTCTGAGAGAGCCCAATTTGCTCGGAGATAAGGGGGGAAAAAAATCAGAGGGGAAAAGGTGAAAAGGGGATTTTCTTAGAGTCGCGGTTTGCAAAAGGTCAGGAGGAAAACACCAAAACAAACCCTCAAAAAAGCCCCCCAGGCAGCCCAAAGTGACCCTAAAAGCTGCTGGGTGTGAGCAGGCCGGGTTCAACCTGCTGCACTGAAGTTTTTGGGAGATTCTGGCTCTCCTGGAAACCGCGTCCTGCTCCGAAATCTCGTGTGTTCCCATTGATTTGGGACCTGGAGCATCCCTGGGCCATGGACTGGGAGTGGGCTGGGGACCGGGATTGGACCGGGATAGGACCGGGAATGGCCCAGGATTTGCTCCCAGGAAAAGGTCTGAGAGACCCCAATTAGCTCAGAGATAAAAGAGGGAAAAAAAAATCAAAGGGGAAAAGGTGAAAAGGGGGATTCCTTAGAGTCGCGATTTGCAAAAGGTCAGGAGGAAAACACCAAAACAAACCCAAAAAACCCCCATCCCCAGTCATCCCTGTGCAGGAACAGAGGGAGCCGTGCCCTGAAGGAGATTTATCCCTTCGCTATCCCAAAGGGAAGGGGAAATTCCCGGCCCGGGGGAGGCCGCGCTGCCCCTGGGCAGGACAGGGGACACCCAGGCTCCCTCTGCCCCCAGAGCGGCCCCGAGCAGCCCCCTGGGCCCATCTGTCCCTCGGCCCTGGGTGTGAAATGTTTCCCCTCTCCCCAGAGCGTTTGTTCTCACCTTTTGATCCCCGGGTCCAAAAAAAAAAAAAAAAAAAAAAAAAAGAATATCAGGAAAACCTCCCCTCACTTTCAACCCCGCTTTGGGGGCTGCTTTTAACCCCTCTCGGTGTGGAGGTGTGAAGATCCCTGGGGTCCCTTTTTGGGGACAAAACCTCCCTTTAAGGGACTCTGCTGGGCTGGGCCCGGCCCTAAAAACCTTTGAAGCCTCGAGCAGGAGGAAGAGAGGCCGAAGGAGGATTTTGGGTTCCCCCAAACTCCTGTCCCACCCCAAAATGGGTCAGGGCCACCCTTTTTCCAGAGTGGGGTGAGGGGGAGACGTTCCCAGCGATGGATTTGGAGCTGGAGCAGGAATTGGATCCATCCAGGGGCACCTGCCCGGGAGTGGGGACAGCCCAAACCCGGTAATCCAGGAGGAATTCCCTGGGGAAAATGGAGCTGGGAGTGCTTTTGGCATCACGGGATCCCTGGAGAACCGGGCAGGGGTGAGGGCAGAGCGCTCAGATCCCACCTGGAACATCCAGGGGTGCTCCCTGCCCCTCATCCCTGCCCGGGCTGGATCTTGGGATCCTGGGATCCTGGAATGCTGGGATGCTGGGATCTTGGGGTGCTGGGATCCTGGGATCGTGGGATCCTGGAACCCCGGGAGCCGTGCAGGGATGGGTTGATTTGGGTCTTGTGTATTTAGCAGCGTTTGTCCCAACTATCGATCACATTCACCCTGCAGGATCGGTGTCCCGGGGTTGGCACCTGAACTGAAATCCTGGGACTCAAAGCGCTGGGATTTGGAACCTTGGAGTTGCTGACCCCGTGAAAGGCTCCTGGGGCACCCCACGGCTCTGTCCCCTCTCTCACCCCATGTCCCTGTCCCTCTGCCCACCCCACACTGCTGTCCCCTGGGTCACCCCACGGCTCTGTCCCCTCTCTCCCCTCAACCCAGCCCCACAATTCCACCCCCGAGCAGCCCCATTTGCACCCCCCGGGCAGCCGAGACCACTTTTGGGGACGAAGAACAAGGAGGAACAAAACATTCCCGAAACATTCCCGAAACATTTCCCGGCTCCTCGAAGCCTCTCCCGACACCTCCGTGGCCCGAATTCCCCGGATCTCTCCCCGGTCCCCTTCCCGTCCCTCGGTTCATCCAAAGTTCATCCAAAGTTCCGAGATGAATTCACCCCGAGCCCGGCCCGAGGGTCACGCCCGGAGGCCGCGGAGCCGCAGTGAAAAATTATTTGGGAGTGAAAAAAAAAAAAAAAAAAAAGGGATAATGGACGCTCCGGGGGAAAGAGAAGGGGGGGGTTCACGGGGGTTCCCCGGGCCCGTGGGGCAACCCCGAGGTTGTAAAAGGAGCGGGAGGAGGCGGGGAAATGGTGTGGGGTTTTTTTTGCGTGTATATTATTTATTGTGTATAATATTTATTGGATGTATAAAATGCGTGTGTGTGCGTGGCTTGGTGGGAATTAGAGAAATCGGGGGGGTTTAAATAATTTATATGCATTTTTAATGTAATTTACAATTTTTAAAATATATTTTAAACGTATTTCTATATAATCGGCATGTATTTCCATATAAGTGTTATATATTTTAATATATTATAATATAATTTTAATATATTTCAATATAATTTTAATTTATTTTATATAATTTCAGAGATTTAGAAGATAATTTTATACAACCGCAATATATTTTTATATAATTTTAAGATAATTTTATTTCTTTTTATAAAAATTTAAATATAACTTTTCAATGTATTTTAAAATATAATTTGTATAGAAAATGATCTGAGGGCAAGGGATTCAGACCCAAAGTGAAGGAAATTAAGGATTATTTGCTCCTACCATGCCAAGGGAGGGAGCTTAGGTCGCAGCGAGCCGAAATTTGCCTCATCAACATCAAAAAGATTTTCTGAGATTTTTTTACGCGAGGAGCGAACCTAAATTTGATGGAAATTGGGAAATATTGCAGTGGGGTCGCTGCAAAATTCATAAAAAAAAGAAATCAGCACCACGAGGAAAACCCAAAATTGGTGGGAGTGAGGTAAAAATTGGGACGAGAGGTGGAAATTTCGCCTGTCAGGTGCATGGGGGCACCTGGGGACGGTCCCCGGGATCGGAATTTGTCCCCGTCCAGGTAAAAGCCAGGAAAATTTTCCTGCCTGGCAAAAAAGTTTCGGAGATTTTGGGATCGGGAGCTCCTCCCTGAGAGCCGGAGGGTCCCGGGAAGGGCAGGATTTGTCCCCAAAATTTCGGGAGCCTCCAGGGCATTCCCACCCTTGGGGCACCTGGGAGGAGCCAGCCCGAGCGAATTGTGCTGGGAATTTCCCACGGAATTCCCGAAAATCCCAAAAATCAAGGCGCGAGCTCCCTCTGGGAGCCCACAAATCCGCGGAGATTTGAGGCAAAACTCGAAAGTTTTCATCTCAAGGGATTAAAAAAAAAAAAAAAAAAAAAAAAAAAAAAAAAAAAAAAAAAAAAAAAGGGGTTGAGAACCCCTAAGGATTTTCCTGGTTTTCCCCTGGAGTTAATCCAAGAAAATTTAGGAAGTTTAACCTTGGGAAAATCTCACCCCTCTCTGCTTTTATTTATTTTCCCTCTTTTTTTTTTCACCAATTCCACCCGAAAAATTCGGTTTCCCAGCGGTTGCTTGGAGTCCCCCGTGGGTTTTTGTCCAGATTTCCTAAATTATTTTTGTTGGAAAAAGCAAGAAAAGAGGCAAGACGGTGAGGAACCGCTTTTCCAGAGGGAAAAATCAAGGTTTTATTTCAAATCGACAGCTTGGCCCCCCAAAAAACTGCAAAAAAGTTCAGAATTCCCAGTTCTTGCCAGGCTAAAAGACCAAAGAAATCCCCCTATTCCAGGTGGAAAAAAACCCCCCCAAAAATAAATATATTTGGCTTCAAACATCGGTTTTATTTTAATTCGCCTAGAAAATACGGAAAAATTTCATTTTTTAGCTGTTATTTCTCTGTCTGAGTCCCCTTGAAGGTGCCACACCTGAAGATCTTGGAATTCCCGACGGGATTTGAAATCCAGATCCCGATTTCCACCCTTTTTGCCCCATTAGGGTGTCAAATATCCACGAATTTCCCGCGGAACCTCGTTAATTGCGGGTGAGGATGGAAGAAAAACGCTTTTTAAATGAGTTTTTAATTGCGTTTCCTGCGGAAGGATCGCAGATAATTCACATTTAAACCCCCCCTGACGCAGTGGGAGGAAATAAAAGCTGCGCCCAGCAGCCGGGGAGGTTTAAAACTCTCCTAATTCCAGAGAAATGCGGATTTTTTGGGGAATAAAACGCTCCCAGAATGGATTTGGGGCGATGCTGATGGAGCTGGGACACCCCCGATTCCCCTCCCAGCAGATCCCCGTCGGAAAAGATGGGAAAAATGGGGGGAAAAAAAGGGATTTTCCCTTCAGAGCCACCACCTTCAGCAGTTTCCCAAAGGATAAATTATTCCCAGGTGGAAAAATCCGTGTTTTCCCTCCTCCTACTCTTTTTATTTTCCCTCCTTAAAGGTTTTATCCCCTCTGGAATAGCGAAAAAAAAAACCAAACCCAACCCAATAAAAAATTTATTCCCGCGTATTAAATTTCTCCCAAATTATTCCCCAATAAAATCTGCCTCCCGCCGTTATTTTTGGAGGGGCTTTTTGGCAGGAAAAGCCGATTTTGGGGCCGAATTCCCGCTTTTCCCTCCGTCCATCGGCTGCTTCTGCCGCTTCTTGATGGATTTGGCTGAGTTTGGAGAAATCCGCGGGCGAAGGGAAGGGAAGCAGCTCCTTGATGGATGAGGAGCCGCGCTCTTAATCAGCCCGCGCTGGTACAAATTATTTTAATCGGCCCCTTTTTATGATGGATCGGGAATTTATGGAGTCGAGCTGGGCCCTGAGAGTCCATTGTGGAGGTTGGCGGAAGATGGAGTTGTAAAAAGGCTTCTAGAGGAGGTTTTAGTCTATATTTTATTTTATTTTGTT
>VZTR01011400.1:7975-18474 GCA_013400775.1 Chaetops frenatus
GTTGCGTATATGAATATCTGTTAAATAATTTGTGAGTTACATCTTCATTGTGGTTGTTTGCTACTCTGAAAATGGTTAGGAAAGATCAAATACATTTATAATAAATTTGTTGCATATTCCTATTGCGACACTTTAATTTCTGATTATGAAATAAAAACCAGGCTGATTCTGATTTCAGTAGGAATTGGAGATGCTGCCAGCTGAAAATAAAACTTTTTTCTCCACATTGGTCTGTGTCAAATCTGTGAACTCCTTTGCATCTTGCCATCTTCTTCCATGTTTTATTAAATAGTTGCTTTCCCTCTCTCATTTTTATTCTGTATTTTGGATTATCATTAGTCTTTCCTTGTATGTTATGTTCTGGATAATTTTTCCTTTCTCTGTGGCACGTGTCTGTTACCTGTCATACAGCTTCAGTAGGATTGCAGGTGGATTCTGTTAAATGTGGCAGTGGGGTCTGTGGACAGGGTCTTGTGTTGGCTGCTGTGCTGCAGTAGTTGGGGAGAGGACATTGTTAGAGACTACCTGAATATTTTCAGTTCTTATTAATCAAAGGTAAATGGGCAACTGGTTCTGTGATAGTGATTTTTTTTCCTGTTTTTAACTGTGGTGTTGTACCTATGGAAATTCTGCTTGTTTTTCCTGTTCTTGATGGATACTTAATTCTTCTTATTAATGGATACTGATTCTTCTCATAAACCCTTCAAACAGAACAACAAGGCAAAGAGCACAGTGGTTTGGTTTGGGCATGTCCAAAGAGCACTGATCTGTGTTGTCGGCCCAGTTTCAGGAGGATTCCTGTTTGAAACCTGCAGCTGGATTAGCACTCCACTTACATTCCTCAGTGGTGAGCTGTGGGAGTGACTGGCACAGCCTTTTCCTGTTAAAGTTTGTAACAACGCCGACCCTTCTGAGGGGAGTAGAAAAAGGTTTGAAGCGTGGGAAACTCTTTTTTGCCTGGTTACTATGTTACACTTTTATAATGATGACCTGTTGGAAGAAAGGTTGCAGGAGCCGTAAATAAAAATAGTGTGAAATTGGTGTTTTTCAGCTACTGTTTATCGTGCCACATTGCTCATGACTTCACTTTTTTATTTTACTGCTTGTGTGAGTTGTTGCACTTTAAAATAGAAAGTGCTGATGGTTGCTTTAATTTTGTCTTGCCTGCTACCCGGCAATTTTGGTCTGTGTTTAAAAGTAAATTTTAAGAGAGAATACTTCATTATCTTTTTGCTTTATGAAGCTCTGTGACCTGTTACAATCTTTGTGTTCAAGCATCAGTTAAATGGCCAGAGTTGAGGCACTGTGTCGTCAGTGTTATGCTCCTGTTACATACTGGAACTTTATTTCAGTGTGAGTAGATAATAATTTAACATACTAAGTAAATAATTTTCACTGAAGATTTCCACAAGGCATGTATGTGAATCCTACTATTTCAGCACTTTGTCATCTTCCAGGTAGGAAGGAAACTCTGTAAACTTAATTTCTAAAGTTGTAGTGTTTATTTCTTTTGATTTGCTAAAGAAGAGACTCAAATTGGTTGGGGATACATTTTCAGCTAGGAAAAGCAACAAAACAACACACAGCAGCTTGTATTTACACAGAACACCTTTGTGTCCATCAGAACATGTCTGTAAGTCTGCTGTTGATTGAGATTGCTTTATAACAAGCTCTCGACTGTAGTTAGCAAAGATCATCATTTTTTTAAGTCAGTAGGTTTATTAGAAGAAATGGGCTATTCACTCACCCCTTTTTTTTTTTTTTTGTCATGAATATTTTAAGTGGAACTTTCAGTTGTTTTTCAGACTTTGCTAAAGATGGCCTTTTCCATCACCTACGCTATTAATAATAAGCACGTCACCTTTTATGTTGAAGTTTCATGTGACAACTGTTGTGTATTGTGCTGCATTCAGTAGATGTGCTTCTGCTTCTTTCTTTCTTGAGTTGTGGCTGTTTTCAAGTGAAGATGACTGTATTACTGTAACTGTTGCTTTGGGGATACACAAAAGCTTTCCATCCTTGTTCAAGACACTAATTTTTCCAGGCCTTCCATTCCCTTAGAATCCAAGACACTGTGTATTACAGGTCCACGTGAGGAGTAACATCAGTTTTTAGAAACAAGATGTTTTCAAGGTCTTAGATCTGTTGTGTGATACTTCAAATGCATTAGAAAAAAGAAGTCTAGAAATAAGGAAACTGTGGAGTAAGAAAGCAATGGCCATTGTAACTTTCTTTAAAATACTATTAGTTGGACAATTCATATGAATTTTAGAGTATACAAATTGTTATATATGATATGTGTATACAGAACTCTTTCTGCATATTTCAACCTTGCAGAGCAGGGCCTGTGTTGGCTGGGGTAGTCTGTCTTTAAGTACCTCTGATTTGTCATCTGCTTGCCTGAAGTTGAGTCAAATGTGGGTTTGCTGGGGGTCAAGGGGACTCAGAGGCTTTTCTTCTCTCCTTAGCTCTGTGTACTGTAATCCAATTTCCATGGCATGTGTTTTGCAGAAACCCCACCTCTCCTCTCTCTGTCTCTCCATCTCTGGTTTTCCTTGTTAGGGTTATATTCAGCACTGGCTGTCAGCTCGTGACTTCACATCATTGGACATTTATGGATACCTAGACCAGACAGAGAATTTCCTGTTTAAATTGAAATTGTGGCTTGCTCTGCTTTTCTGCATGCTATTAATAAAATACTTAATGTGGGAAACAAACATTATATATCTTCTTCCTGATGCTTTCTCACTTCCAGAAAGGTCTTTTGTCAAAGCTGTGTTGAAAGAAAGAGCACAACTGTGGTTGGCAGAATATGTCCTTAATAGTCAGTTAACATTTCCCCTTTGTGGGGTTAAGTGCTCTAAACTGCATTTAATGTAATAATTCATTATCATACAAAAGGAAATGGAAAATCTATATGGAACACAACTTAGAAGAAAGAATTAGAGTTGTTATGAAAGTTATCTATAAAATACCGAAATAGGGGAATCATTATTTTTTTACCTTTAGGAATTAATGTCAGATGTTTCAAACACAGATTCTCTCAGGTGTTAACAGTAGTTCTGGAATGTCTGGCAGGAAGAAAAAATGATGTAGGTTTGACTCCAAGACTAAACTGAGTTAATTTGGAATTGGGTATCCTGTGAAGGAGCAAGGACTTTACTGAATTGATCTGAACTGTGTTAAGCCTTCATGTGTAAACTGTTTCCTAGCCCCAAATCAATAGAGGTTTGTAATCCATCTACCATTAATGAAGCCTTTGGTGTTTTCAAAATCTTTTCACAACAGTTTAGTAAGGGATCTAAACCAGAGTTTGACAGAATATGATGTTTTATTTTTAATACCTTGTGTCTTGGTCTTCATGTGAAATGGAAGTAATGTCTAACAGTAATCTTTAAGTCTTGGTGGTGCAGTTGTGGTCTGAGAATATCCTATGCTCTTGTAATGCAAACTGTTTAATAGCGATAATTAATTAATTTGTTTATTTTGCTTTTGCAGCATCTTTGAGGATGAAAGCATGAAACTACGACAGCTGAAACTACAGAATCAGGTAAATGATAGTGCTGAAGCTGGTAAAAATAAGTATAGGAAATCAAATAGCCCCCTAGAGACTTGAGAAATGGGGGTGAAGTGCTAAAAAGGGTTGGTCTAAAGAACTTTGAAGATTTTCATGGTTTTTGTTAGTTCAAGTCAACCTTGCTACGGTTTGTAGACTTGGTGTCTATAAATTGATAAATTTATTTTTCATATGCTGTCTTATTTCATTGGGATTGGGTTGCTAGAGTGCAGGAATAAATCAAAAGACGGGAAGACTGCAGGGAATTATCCATTTTAGGCATCAAAGGGATGATTTCACTGACCTATAGAACAATCTCTTTAACACTGCTGTTGAGAAGGATTTCCAGCCTCTTTTGACCTCTTTTTGTTTCCTACAATGAAAATATTTACAGCCAAGATTAGGTCAATTATTAGGCTATAGGTGTGGATGCTTACATTACCATATTCTTCAAAGCAGTGAAGTATCCATCCTTAATATTTTTTTCTCTGTGAAATTTCAAATGCTTATAAATAGATTAGAAGATGTGAGACTCTTACGATTCTCTAGCTAGCCATTTCACATGGACCACAGTCTTGCATTAAATACATCTTGTTCAAATTGAAGTATGGTTTTTAGAAAGGTGCTTTCTCAGCTGAGGATCTTTAAGTCCAGACACAACAGTCTTCAGAGAGCTGTTGCAGTGGGTGATAATCCTCTTTGCCAGAACTTGGTCATTATTTGTAGTCTGAGTTTTTTAAGCTTTGACTTCAGACACTGAATTTATTACCAGCTGTATCTGGGTCTATATAGGCACTAATCTAAAGCACTTCAGAGTCAAGAGGCAAAATTTATCTTGGGTCATATTTGTGGAAGCTATTATAGTCCTTTATCTCTAGGCTATCAAGTGACACTTGTTTAAAAACAAACAATTTATTAAAAATAGAATTAATTCAAATAATCTGTAAAAGAATATTTAGTGTCCATTGCCATTTGGTAAGAAGTTCCAAAATTAAGGATGGTCTGACTCCTTGGTTATGAACTTCAGGGTCTGTTTTAGGACTGGTCTTGGGTCATAAGCTGGTAATAATCACTGTCTCCTAGTGCTGGGTACTGTGGTCAGTGTTTGCTTAGTGTCAGGCCTTACCATGGGAATGCATTGCTACTCCTCCAAAACAAGACTGCTGGGCTGAGTGGAATTCCCTCAGAGCAGCTGTCAGTTGCATCAGGAAGAGGTCAGTTTAAATAATTTGTTCCCTTTTGCAAATTTGTTTCCATCTTTCTTAGATTTGGTTGAGATTGCAATCATCTGCAAAAGCAACAGTTAGAAAATTTCACTAAATGTGTTTTAACACTCTGCCCTTTGCAAACGAGATTTATTGAGAAGTGCTAACAGTCTCTAATTTAGGATTTTATAATTAGGTTTGAATATTAATTTTAAAGTTTACTTTAACATGAATAGTACTATGCCTTCTGAAGAAACAGAGGTCGTTAGGAGATCACTACCAAATATGATGGACTTGCTGCTAGTTGTAGCTGATGCCCTGCTTGATTAATTTGTCATAAACAATTACAGGAATTGGAATTCTAAAAAATGCAAAATGTTTCAATCCATCAGGATCACGTATAGAATCTCTGGCCATACAATTTGGAATAAGCCATAGCAGAGGCATGCTTGTCCATCCATCTTTATGAAGGGTTTGGAAAGCCTGTAATTGCAGTAAAATATTGTTTATAATAGTGCCTGACATCAAGTTCCATCTGTGGCCAGCTCTGCCTGCCAGGATGCTTTTTTCTCCTGGATTACTGCCTTTTCCTTAAGGCAAGAGTGTGTGGTTGCTCAGGCAGTGCTTATTTCCTCATCAGTAGAAGATTTTTGAGTTTTCTGAGGTGTGTGCAGCTCCAAGTGCAATGCTGCCATCTCCCTGTGCAGGGGGAGCACGAAGCCTGGCATGTTTTTGAATGTACCTGGTGTGGTGCGTTCCTCTTGACATGGAGTTTCACTGATGCCACTATCACTGGCATTGTCACTGCTGCCCCAACCTGAGCTAAGGGGCAGCTGGAAGAGGAGAGGATGTTCCCTAGCTAGGATCCATCCTGCATGGCCTACGAGGGTTAGGACTATACCAAGGAATAAATAGCACAGGATTGCACCTTCAAGGCTGGAGTGGAACTTCTCTGCAAATCAGCTTCGTGCCATCACTGCTGGAGAAAGAATATTAAACTAGTTGTCTTAACAGTACACTAGATATTCTCATATGACTTCTTGAAAACTCATCTGAACAAGAGTTGGTGGTTTGTGATCCTCTAATTGTCCTATATTCTGATGATATGGTTTTCTAAGGTGTTTCTGGAAGTATTTAAGGCATGGAGGTCACAAAATTCAGAACAAATTTGGTAATTAGTATCTGTTATTTATTTAATGGATTGTGTGTTCTAGTGTCCTGTTCATGAACTATCTAGGTTTTATGTAGTAATATTATATGAATTTTTACTGTACCACAGAGCTGGAGGAAAAGGCTAATTAGTAGACAAAATGAAACAAAATACCCATTTCCTTTTTCTACTTCCTTAGTGGAATACCACTGGGAATACATGGTGCTGAAGGGCAGGCTGCTCTGCCACCGTATGGAGAGAAAATGAACTACTGTTTGTTGTACTGACAATGGACTTGCAGATAGTTTTTTCCATCTCAGAAAGCAAAGTAGTAAAGAGAAGCCTTTAAAAAAAATTAAGTTACTGTCAAGTTGTGTCACTTTGATTATCTTGAGGTTCTTGCAAGAAAGGAAGAAGGTCAGTCACATTCACCAGCAGTAAACTCTGTGTTTCAATATAGGCTGATCCTATTGGATTGGTGAGTCCTAGACACCCTTTCATGTAATATAGTGTATAACAATAATAATTAAAATTTAGACCAGTGAGCAGTGAAATGTTTAAAAAAGCTTATCTAATAGAATAATCCACTAAATAACTCCTGAAATTATTATATCCTGTGTTGATCCCAAATTCAATTTTGCATTCACATAAGCGTTATATTTTCTTATTTTCTTACTGCCTTTAGGTTGTGTCTGTTTTGCTGGGTTTTTTGGGTTTTGGTGGGTTTTTTCTTGCTTGTCTATTTGTCAGGTAGAGAAACCTTGACAACAATTTTTCTCAAATCCTTATTCTGAATATAATGTTTTGATTCTTGTTTTTCTTCCCTCTTTTGGAGAATTATAAACTGTCATGACATTTTTTTTACTTTTCCTCAGCATTAATTAAAAAAATGAACAAACAACATAAACTGATATAAATTTTTCTGAAAGGTTGGTCTCACAATCTTCCTAGAAAACACATCAGTAATTAGCAAGCAATTTCCAAGAGTTTGACTTTACTGCTTATTTTTCTTTTCTTATTCTAGATCAATGTGATAATCTCTTTGGAATTCTCTGTAACTTTGGCTTTGCAGGATAATCCTTGCAAATAATAGCAAACAGTACCTGTATAGCAGTCCAGTCTTCAAAGGGTAATTCTGAGTTTAAATAAAAAAAGTAATTTTGTTTCAAGGTTGTTTTTTGTTGTTTTTTGTTTGTTTGGTTTGGTTTGGTTTTTTTGTTTAGGTTTGTTTGTTCGTTGGCTTTGAGGTTTTGTATGCTTGGTTTTGTTTGGGCTTTGAGTAGTTGGGTTTTTGGTTTTTTTCTTTTAGATAAGTGAAAAAAAACAAAATAAAGAATCAAGGGCTGAGTTGTGTTGGAATTCTTCAGGGAGAGGTTACCTGAGAAACTAATCTCACTTGAGATAAAAAGACTAATAGGAGTGGAAAGAACCAACAAGAGAGAAAGAATAACAGGAGAGGAAAGGGCTCCAAAGATGTCTGTGTCTCAAGTGGATTGAATTGTTGGTACTGATGATTTGCTTATCTGGTGGGTACCTTGAGACTAAAAATAATTTGATGGAAAAATGGTTACTATCATAAAAAACAACTTTCAGAGGTGTTGAGGTACCTAAGAAGCAGCCATGGATAAACTGCATCTACTGTAAGAAGCTTGCATGTTGTTTGCATAATGGTGCAGAATATTATAATATGATTTTTTCTTCTTCATACATCACTTTTGTTTTTAAGGACTAAGCATGTCTGTCTTTAAAATGGCACCATGTCCCTTTTTGCCTTGATTTAAGTCTAGAAGTTGTTTCTCTTCTTGTTGAGTAGGAAATCTTAAATATCAAATGGATATGTATCTTGGAGAAGTAATGCTTTAATTTTCAGCATTTGGACTCTACCAGTCTGTCCTTTCAGTCCTGAATTATATGGAAAAAATTTTGCAAGGTAGGTCAAACTTCCTTTTAGTGGATCATTCCTATTTTAATTACTGTTATTTATTTATTTGTCTCCCTCCTTTAGTCTCATCTTGCAGCATTGGTTTCTGGGAACTATTTGCTTTACGTTCTTCCTGTAATGTGATAGCTTTTGAGATTAAAACCTTTTCCTTTGCAAGTCCTGACTGTTTCGTACTGCATTAGGGATGACTGCTGAATTTGTCCATTGGTGTTAAGGATTGCTGCTGTTTAGACTAGGTGAAAGGATTTCACATGATCTGCTGGTAGTCTCAAGAAAGGTCAGGAAACAAGTAGGTGTCCATGTCAGCCTCTCATGGAGAAGAGTCAAAGGCACTATCTCACTCCAACACCATGGTGATATCTGTGTCCAGGATTTTCACAGGAGATTGCAAGAATATTTCAAGCTTATTTGAGATTCTGATCAGGAATATGTCATTGCCAATGGCTGTGGTGTGGATTCTGCCTCTAGGTGTGGTTACTTACCTGTTTCCTGCTTTTCTTTATTCCACAGAGAGCCCTTCTAGAGAAGAAGCAGAGGAAGAAACGCCTCGATCCGTTGATGGTACAGCCAAATCCTGAGGCCAAGCTGCGCAGGTCAAAGCCCAGAGGGTGTGAGGAGCAGACTCCTTTAGTAGAAACTCCTACCCCTGTCCACAGTGATGTTGTTTTACATGGTAAATAATCAACCTGATTGCAACAGTATTCCCCAAAATCCCAGTGCATGCATTATGTCATAGATGGGTGCTTACATTGCTGTGGCAGGGGTCAAGTGATAAGATTGATTACATACTTTTCTATATACAAAAGTTGAATTGTAGTACAGTATGGTTGAGCAATACTAAACTGTGAAAGCAAACAAAAACCTCACCTTGATATTTGTGTCAGCTGTAAATCTTCACATGCCCTTGAGTAATCTCTCCCTTGGGTTAGGCTAGAACTGTAGAAATGGGCTGGCAACTTCTGTAAAGGTGGGGACATAAAAATCCAAAGTAAAAAAATCTTCTGAAGCTCTAAGATGAAGAAAATAATTCAGCAGTGACTGCTTGTATGGTGTTTCCTTATGGTGTCATGGCATACACCACCACAAGGTTGCATATAACTGAATGATAGAGAAAGCAAACAAAAAGTGTTGTGAACACTGTGTTAGGCTCCTGATGGTTTTTACCTCATCTGTTGTTTTCTGTGGGCTTCATTGAGACAACTGAAACATGACAGGTTATAGTGGTCCATGAAGTCATGGGCACCAAGTGCTATCAGGCCCAAAGGCAATAACTCGGTGGCCTCAAAACATTACAGTAAAATAGTGACCATTCTTTTAGGAGTGAAAAGAAATGGAGTAGTGAGAGCCTTAAGACTTCCATGTCACAAGGAGGTAAAAAGAGCAGCAATGAAATCCTTACATTCCAGTGGAAGTGTCGGGAAGTTGTTTATGATGGCCAGGATCCCGTCAGCTTATCAAGAAAGTAATGGGAAGCATTCTAAGGCTTTGAGATGTGTTATAATACAGGCATTGTATTGATAGCAAATTAATAGGTGGGCTAGAATTTTAAACACCCAAACAATGACTTGGTTTGAAAATCACATTTGGAACTATGTTATCCCTTCTCTTGAATATTTTTCTTGTTCTTCAGATGCCTTTAAGGATCATAGGATGGCAAGGAAAGTGGTGATATTAATGGCAGCATTTATGTGTTTAAAATCAGGTGTAAGAAAGCCACTGTTAAAAGACACTTTCAAGTCGAGAAGAGAATGAGATATAAGATTGGTATAACTTCTTAAGGTAGTAGTCTTCAGTAAGACTCAAATGAAAACTGAACTGTTCACTTAATATTTTTCATGGTTCTGAGGGTTGCTCAGTGCAAACAAATCTTGTTAATAAGTGATAACAGCAGTAAACATGTCAGAAATACAATGCCTAGATAAAGCAGTAAAGTTTTAAGAAGGAAAACAGTGGGAAAACAAGAAATCCAAAGCTGGAGCTACACTTAGGTATTGTGTGCTACATATTAAAGTGTTATGCCAGATCCTGACATTAAGATGCCTCCACCAATTGGGAAGTGTGGTGCATAGCTGTGTTGCATGATTTAAATATGGAAATTTCATTCTAGCAAAAAGATAGAAGGTTTTTTCTGTCTGTGGCTGTAGACACTTTTATCAGATTGATTTGTTATGTTCACGGTAGAGTACTTGCTGGCACAGGAGCAAACAAACAACATGAAGGAAAAGAAAATAAGGGAGATGGTTGTAAATAAACTGAAAACTATCAATGTGCATGACAAATACAACTTGTTTTAATTGCTTACGCCCTTGTAAAAAAGTAGATAAAATTACTATATTGAAAGAGGGAGAAACTGATAACTGATATATTTAAACTAATAGGCAGTCTTTACCAGAGTCAGGCCTGGCTCCTAAGCCTTCTGACAAAAATTGAGCAAGTGTATTTCAGTACTTTAAAGGATGCTAGAGGAAGGGAAGATGAAAAGAGCCACCATTGTGGGATGCATCTTTGGCCATTAAAAATAGACTTTAGAATTCTGTTTCATTTTGGCCTGTAGGCATTGATGGACCAGCTGCTTTCCTGAAATCAGAAGTACAGGACTTGGGAACCAAGCTCCAAACTCTGTCTGTTGGATCTACCAAACCAGAA
>VZTR01011400.1:18524-34016 GCA_013400775.1 Chaetops frenatus
CACAGCAGGCAAGCCAGATCTGCAAGAAATACTACAGAAACGAGGTAAGAGTTAATAATGGGCAAAAGTCTTTTGGGGGGCTCTTCTACTTTTATAACTTTATTTCAGTGGCATTAAAAAATGAGGAATCATGAAACAAATATCTGTAGAGTATCACTTTTTAAAGAGCTAGTAGATTCTACAGCATGGGGAAGTGCAGTGCTGCAGTTCCTTTTCCTGATATTATTTGAACCAGTTATATTTTAAGGGTTTATTAATGTGCTGTATAATTTCTGGTTTTTCCAAGGAAACTGCTGAAAAAATGCTGTACCACACTTCGCTAAAGTTTGGTGTGTTTTTATTCCAGATATGTTATATTTTGATAAGATGCTTGAATATTTTCAGAAGAGCAGGACCCTTCAGTAAATGCCATGATTTAACTCTTTAGGAGACTAACAGGAAAGGTGTTTTCTTTCTGAGTCAGAGGCTATCACAATCAGTGGTTTTCGAGTTATATATTCAATAGTTATATCCTATTGAGTAATTTCCTAGTGGAGTGTCAAGCTCTGTCTGCCAAGTATCTTAAGTTGCTGCCAGTAGTACAGCAAACCTTTTTTTGTTGCATGCAGCCTAAGCACTTTGCAACAAAATAATGACTAGTGTTTAATTTAGTATATAGCTTGTTTTTATTTTGCAGAGCTTGTCTTCCAGAATGTTTCCAGTACACTGCATGTATTGAGGTACTATCACATATGGAGGTATTCTCATCCAGTTGTCAGATGCCACAGCTGCTTACCTACAGATAGCAAAATTACACAAGAGCTAGAAAAGGAAACAGAAGAGAATATCCAGTAACTTCAGGGGAAATTAGTGGAGGTAGAATATAAACAGTGAATTTTGAAATTGGCTGAAGTATTAGTGTCAACGCCTTTCCTCTTCCCAAAGGTCCTTTGGGAAGTTTACTGACAGGTTGTCAAGACTGGATTTTTCTGTTTTATCTGAGACTTCCAGCAGTGCCCCTTCTCTGCAGTGCCATGTCAGAGCACTGGTACAATATTGGTTCTCAGAAAATAATTCAGTTTAGCAGGCTGTACTCACTTTTTATAATGCTTTATATACCTTTCCTTTCTACAGCCAAGTTAATTAAAAGAATCACAGAAAAAAAAAAAAAAAAGCTCAGATTCACAGAATTAACCTGGTTGGAAAAGACCTTTGGGGTCATCAAGTCCTATGACTTAACACCACCTTGTCATCCAGACAGTGGCACTAAGTGCCACATCCAGTCTTTCCTTAAACACCTCCAGGGACAGTGAGTCCATCACTTCCCTGGGTAGCCCGTTCCAATGCTCAATCACCCTTTCTGTGAAGAACTTCTTCCTAATGTCCAATTGATGATGCACTTCCAAGTGGAAGGACACACAAAGCAGTGGTGTGTACAAAGGCTCTTTATAAATGTCTTTATGCAGAGTTATTTTAGTTATATACCCACAGTCATCTCTACATGACTGTGCTTAGGTTAAGATTGAATAAATCTTGAAACTTCTCAGTCTGTGCTTTGAGTTTTAGAACTCAAGTCATTACTAGTATTTATTGACCCAAGTTTTTGGTACCGATGCAAGAACAGGAGGGGCTCTTACTGAAAAATTGACACACTTGGTTTCAGTGTGTGTAAGACTAAGGGGAAATGGTAAAGAGTGTAAACTGTACAATTTATGGGATAGGTGTCAGCATATTGATCTGGATTTCCTTTTCTTGTTGTTGTTCTTAAGACATGGAGGACTTTTTTGCATGAAGATATGCAAAATTGATTCAATGACAACATAAACTTAGCAATATGTTACATCATGGAATATCAAGTAAAATCCATATTAAAAGGGCCTAACAGCTGCTTAATCATCTGCACAGTGACTGCTGCAAAATATCAGTAGGGATTTGAATTACAAGGCTCAGGAAGAGATTTAGCACATGAAGAAAATCAGCAGTTGAAACAACAGAAATTAGGAGTGTGAATAGGTATTCAAGAGTCATATGTGAATTAGTGATGCCATGAACTCATGACACCTTCTTTCAGAGATTACATGTTTGGTCCTGTATTCTGACAGGAATTTCAGGCAGTTTGAATTTTGATGAAGAGGACACAGAAGAGGAAGAAGCTAGTAAGAGACCAGTATCTCATTCACCATACCCTGAATCTGAGAGGCCTAGTTCTGCATCCAGTGAGAAGTCTTTTGCAGTAAGTGTCTTGAAATCCATTTCTGATAAGCACTGGTCATATGCTTGATTTTAGTGCTAAGCCCTGGAGCACTGGGTTAAAATATAGTAGCTGCAAGTACAGTAGCCAGCAATATTCCCTGAAAGCAGAGGAAGGTCAAGATTGTCAGGTTATCTGACTGAAGGGACACCGAGCTAAACATAAAGACTTAGCAATGATCAAAGGAACAATTGTGGGTGGAGAATCGCAGGGAGCCTAATCAGTGGATATGAGAACACAGTGAGTCAGCACTATTACCCTTAAAGGAGACAGACTGGGCCATTGTCTCCACAAAATTCACTGAAATGACTCAGAGAAGCTCTGAAATGCCATGCAAACATAGGAGGGATTTCTTCCTGAAGGTTTACAGTATTTATTGTGAGATGCAAAGGGAAACAGGATTTTGGAATGGAACAGAGCATACTGGGACTGGACAAACTTTATACAGGATGTTTGGGGGAAGAAACTTAAGAGGGAAAAGAAAAGTGTCAAGGTGGAACAGGGAGTAATAAACATGGGAAGACAGGGATTAAAGTGGGTAAAAGGCATCAGATATGTGTAAACAACTGCAAAACAGTATGGTTGTCTGCCCAAGCCTTGTGCCTTGATTATTTCAGTGTGTCCCACTCACTTCTGAAACTCCACTTATAACTATTTCTCATGTGAATGTGTTCATCTGTGTGTGACATATACATACATACCTACGTATATTGACAAATTATGTGCTGGACTAGCCAGTGGGTTGGAAGAGACCAGCATCAGGAAGACCCAGGGTGTGAACTAGCACAGACCAGATAACGGCCATAGGGTTTGAGCATGGATGCTGGACACCCTTTAAAGTCCATGCTGTGGGAAAGACATGCCTGAGTGTATTTGTAAGGTGACTGTGTGTGTGCTGCCCTGCAGTAGTAGGGGAATAGTGCAAGAGGTCTGGGTATCAGCTTCTTGGGAGACTGGGCTGTGGGTGCAAACTACTGGAGATACAGGGTGGTGGGTGCTGGAAGTGAGGAAGGGGTGAGACCTTACAGTGAATTTCAAATCTATGTGTGTGTGTCTGTGCTATTCATTCAGGTTTCCTACTGGCTGTAGGTGGGAATAGGGATAAACCTGCAACTTCATCTTGAAGGCACAGTCAAAGAGGAATCTGTTGGTTGCTACAATTCACAGGATTCAGCTACCTCTAAGAAAAAATTACTTTAATGCCCTGAACCAGATTTCCATTAGATTTCCAATTACTTTCATGACCCAATGCATCCTGACTATACACATTGTTCTAAGGCTCATCCAACATTTAGTTGATATGGTTCCACCAGCAGCTTACACCATTTCTGCTACTGTTCTGAACCAACATAATCTCAGCACTCGTTTCAGTCACATAATTCCAGCCTGTCTTACTGCAGCATCCATCAGTCCTGCTTTATCATACTGCTTTATTTTCCACAGCGTTTGAAGTTTTAAAGCAAAGAGGTTCTTTGCTTAGAATATTTACAGCATCTCATCCTATTTCCCCCTTTCTAGCAAATCACTCATCTGCTTAATGGGTACTTTTTATCTTTTCCCCTTGCAGACCTAGTCTTTCTTCAGAGTAAAACCTTCAGCTGCTTTCTTCTGAGGAAACACAGGTGGTATCTGGTGTAACCTTCCTTTGCCCAGTATCTTCTGGAGACATGATATCTTGTATTTCAAAAACCACTATTTTCTTGTGGAATACCAGAGTCTCTGATCTGATATTAATTTGCTAATATGATGCTTCTTCCCACAGGAAACAGGTGCTTCCTGTAGTCCATCCCCTCAGGCAGATGCACAGCTGGGAGAAGTAGAGAACTTGGAGGATTTTGCATTGCGCCCTGCACCCCGTGGCATTAGTGTCAAGTGTCGAATCACTAGAGATAAAAAGGGAATGGACCGGGGGCTCTTCCCTACTTACTACATGCATCTGGAAAGGGACGACAACAAAAAGGTATTGGAAGCAGCACACATTATCCTGGCTATTGTACTACTGCCACAGAATATTTTTTGTGCAAAGGAGAGCTTCTGGTAAGAAACCAGTAGCTGAGGAGAGCTGTCATGCAGATGGGGACAGCTTATATTTGGCTAAGGTACTAAGGAGGGAATTAGCATGTAATTAGCATTGTATTATGGTTTAAAAGCCATAATACAGTGGAAGATGTAATTTAAAAAGTGTAAAAGTGTTAAATGTTAAAAAAGAGCAGGAAGACTGAGTTGCTCCAGAAGAAAAGGAGGGAAGACTAGGAAGGACAGTTGCATTAAATCTAGACTGCTGAGTGAGCTGATGGAGGGATAGGATTTCCGGCTGGACACTTTGGAAGAGAACAAAATTGTGGAGACAGTAATATTAGCACAGAACAAAAAAAGGGAATGCATATGGGAAATGGAGAGATAATAGTTTGGATAGCAATGTCTCTGCATTTTTACAAAGCACCAGTCTTGATCAAAGTTTTGTGTTTCCAGACATTCCTTCTAGCAGGGAGAAAAAGAAAGAAGAGCAAAACATCCAATTACCTCATATCAGTTGACCCAACTGATTTGTCTCGGAAAGGGGAAAGTTTCATTGGAAAACTCAGGTGAGAACCACAGATGAAAACTATTGACATTTGAGATAGGATTTTAATTTTAATTGAGTTGTGGTTATGACTGGCAATCTGGTATAAATTCAGAGAGAATGAACTTGCATTGTTCTGCTCAGTATAGTCCATATTCACTTGGGTTGGCAGCCTTCTTCAGCATTACCATTCACTGTGGCAACTCAGAGAAGAAATTGTCTAGATGCTTTTCCAGGATAGCTTACAGACACACTGTGGGCACATCATGGAAGCTCCTTACTGAGCTGGCAGCAGGAAGATTCAGAGGGCAGGAGATGTGTGTTTTTGCTGTGCTGTACAAATACTTTCAGAAGATGACAAAACTTTACACTGCTGCCTCTCTTTCTGTGTTTTTCCATAACCTGACATTAGGTCAAACCTCATGGGAACCAAATTTACAGTCTATGACCATGGAGTTAACCCAGTCAAGGCACAAAGTCTAGTGGAAAAGGCTCATACAAGACAGGAACTCGCAGCTATTTGTTATGTAAGTACTGCCTCTCCGTTTTTGCCCCTTTCTTTGTGCCTGGTTACCGAGGAAACACAGCTTGCAAAATCGTGCTGCTGCCAGCCTCCTCCACTTAACTTTGGAACCAAGTGACCAATTTCAACCAGATACAACAACAGGCAGAGGCCTCACAGATAAATACATACAAGTTTAATGAAAAAAAGAAAAAAAAAAAAGAAAAAATCAATGCCAGGAGTGGGAGAAACACCCAAACTTCCTTATGACCTTCTTATCTGGCCTATTCAGTGTGTGGCCAGTCAGCACATGCTTACATGGAGCCAGCCACAGCATGAACTGCCTCTGGCCCAGCTGGTATCTGGTAGACCTTGAGAAGGAACTGGGAGTACCCTGTGAAGCAGAACTGGTTTTTGCAGAACCAAAGGCATTTTGAGGGATTGGAGGGAGATGGTGTTACTTCAGTAGCAGCTTGTTGGTAGTAAAGGTTGTGGTTTCAGGGAAAATTGTGGTTTACTAGCTCTGTTTTAGAGATATTCTTCTGCTCTTGTAAATCACCTCAGTGTAGGATTCAGAGTAAGAAGCACTTGTGGACACTACAGAATTACACAGGAGTTCTCATGTCACATTGTTTCATACTCCAGTCCTACAGCTGAGTAAAATTTGAGGTTCTGTACAAAACAATTACTGTCAAGTAGAAGGATTTTTATTTTTCTCACAGGTGTTATTACTTTTCTCACAGAAGCTTAAAGATGTATAAGCCTACCAGAGCAGCATCTTGATTTTTTGTTTTTGCTCTTGATCTTAATGGTACTTGGGGAAAAAATTGATGTGATAATTCCAGTACTAACCTGTTTACAGAAGTATCACTACTTATTTTCTTTGTATATAGTATTCTTCAGTTTCCTACCTAGTTGGACACAGCAAGGTTTTACAATAAGCACAGCCAATTAATATAAAGTCAGCTTTTCAGAATTTTGATCTTTTATCTACAAGGGGTTTATAAAGTTTAAATAAAATCAGTACCCTCATTCTTATACATGCCCCTAGATTTTTTGAAGTGAAGTAATAGAGTTTGCAGCTCCAAAGACCTTTGTCTGTGTCTGCAAAATGCATTAACATGTTAGCAGAAGCTGTATCACTTCTGTCAATCAGTTCAGTACTTCTAAAATATTCTGGCTTTTTAATTGGTCTTAGAGAATTTTAAAGGTTATCACTGATATTGTTGCAGAACACTTTAAATTGACCCTTGGATTTTGGCCGATACTGTTAAATGAATGGTTTGGGAATACCAGGACTTTTTTCCTTTGCTTTTTGTACTCAATCCACTTGGAGCAGTCTCCTTCAGTACTCTGGAAAAATCTGCTTGACTTAAGGTTGAAGCTTGAAGTTGCTGAATACTTCCCTTCCTGGGTCTGTTCTTAAAGATTTATAAAACAGTATGATTTGAGAGAAAAGTGTAGGTGCTGTTATTAAAAACAAATAACAGCACCTGAAGAAAAATTTCATTCATTGGTCAGAAGCATTTTAGACTAACTGGTGATATACAGACAACATAGACTCAGGTCAAAGATATTCTGCCTTTTATCATACTTAAGGCTTGTTCACTAGTAAGATTTCAACATGTTACTGTCTAAAAAAAATTTATGCCTAGAAATTGCACTTGTCTAATTTTGTTGTAAATGTTTCAGTAGGCTAAAAAATGCACTCCAAATTAGTTAATACTATGTAAATCTCCTAACACTGTTCTCTAAATGAGAAGGGGAGAGAAAGCAGTTCTCAGTGTTTAAACACAGTTGCAGTTAGATAACTGTTGCTACAGTTGTAGGCAGCAAAACTCTAAAGACTAGTACAAATGGGGATACAATTTCAGTTTTGCTGTCTTTCCTTCTCTGAGGTGATGTATCTCATTTGCTGAAAAGAATGGCTTTCCTTGTCTTTCAGGAAACTAATATCTTAGGATTTAAGGGTCCCAGAAAAATGTCCGTGATCATTCCAGGAATGAACATGAATCATAAGCGAATTCCAATCCGTCCACGAAATGTGAGTTATGAGATTTGGTCATGTTTCAGATTGAAGGAAGAGGTTAAAACTTCGTTGTAGAGGCTTGAGTGCTACTGACCATCAGGGGTTTTAGTAACCAGGGTTTTAGCAAGTGTCCTGGAGAGTAAATACAATGTAGCCTAAATGTGTTGATTAATTTGTTCTTGTCTTCTACCTAATCCGTAGCCTTCTGAATAGTGTTTGTATCCTTACTGGTCCTTTGGTCAGCCTAACTATTATTTACTTTTCTTTCTGTTGCGCTGTTGCACCTACAAGCCACCCTCAGAGTGGGACCCTGTTGTGCTGAGGGTAGGATGAACACAGGACACACTTGCTTGTTCCAGGAGGTTGCATTCTCAGTCAGGAGGTGGATTCCAACAAACAGACAATAGACAGATGAGGTACTGCTGGTGCAATAGCAACAGAATAAATATGTTTCTGATCACAATGCTGTTAGCCTTTTTGTAGGAGTAACAGAAAAGGAGGATTCTTTAGGGAGAAGGAGGGATGAGGAGAAGGACGGAGTTTCATTGTGACTATTTAGTGAGGATTTCTCATACATACAAGGGATGTTATAGCTAAAGGCTTACAGAACAGTATCTGAAGGTATGTTAAGGTGTGTGATGAAAATTGTTAGGCTCCCATAATGTGGATTTTATGTTTGGTGACAGAAGACCAAAAGGCAGAAAAAACAGGTGCCAACTGAAAGGTGTGGTCAATGTTTTAAGTTAGAATATGGTATTTACAGCCATGTTTTGAGTAGATATGAGTAGGACAAGAACATATTTCCTGAGGTCAGAGAAAAAAAATCTCTAAGAATGGAAATTGAGAGTCATGAGAGCCCAGAAAAGAGATTTAATTCTTGTGAATGGTCAGAAAGATTGCATTTGGAAGTGGCCATTTATTCATTGGTCTTTCAATTGGTGTTGCCATCTCCCCCATTAAGGCAGTAATGGTTCCATGGCCCTGCCTTAATTTTTCTTCCCTAAATCTAAATGCACTTTGTTGGTGCCAGTTCTCAGGGGTTTGTTTTGCATCTTTAAAAAGTAAGTAAAGATAAAGCTAAAAAGTAACTGAACTGAACAGGAAGATTTATTCAGGTTATCCTCAAAAATCCACTATGGCATATTTGTACTATACTAAAGCACATACTATAGCCCTATCAGTCAGACCTCCACAACAGGTTGTTTTCTGAGCATTTTCTCCTATTAGTACCTTAAGCTTGGACTCTTTTTCTTCAAAGTTTTAGCATATATGGTTTAGATTTTATTTGTTGCAGAACTTTTAAAATTAAATCATATGTCATGTTTCACTACAACCTGAATCTCCTTGTAATTAATTTTTGTCAAATCTAATGTTTTACTTCCTCTTTGTATCTTTTTGGTTTTATTTCTCTCTGGTTTTCATACTGTGCATCATTCATTAGACCCAATAGGATGACATTTAACCTTACATTCTGCTGCAGCCTTTGGACTTTCTACTGGTGCACCTTAGGGCCTGGCACTGTGCAGTTAATTGTAGATTATTTTATTTAATTTCAAAGTTTAGAATGTTAGAAATGGAAACTGGATGCAACAGGATCAGAGAAAGATTGAGACTTAGAAGGGATTCATGCCAGCAGGATGGCAATTATCTGTGGACTTTGAATTGCTCCCTGTCCTGTACACACTTTTCCTCCCCTATCCCTCTTTTTACTTTATTGAGTGAAAAGGAATGCTTGGACTGGGAATCTATGAAAGTATCTTCCTGGTACTTGCAGAAAGTATTTGGTAGGACTGCGCTTAAGTGATGTCATTGTGTTTCATTAAACAGGGAATGAAGTGACAGAGTGCACACACGAGAGAGGTGGTATTCAAAGGCAGAGCCATTCCAAATCTGATAAATGTATTTCTTTCTTCTGAACAGGAGCATGAGGGTCTACTGTCAAAATGGCAAAACAAAAATTTAGAGAACCTCATTGAGTTGCACAACAAGGCTCCAGTCTGGAATGATGATACTCAATCCTATGTTTTGAACTTCCATGGGAGGGTCACTCAGGCCTCAGTGAAGAACTTCCAGATTGTCCATGACAATGACCGTAAGAGTCTGGTGGAGAGTGTGTGGGCCTTATTCAAACAGGGAGAACCTAATTTATTGCATGAGGTTTGGGAAGAATAGGACACCCTTGGGAAACTGGCTAAAGGAAGATAGCTCAGGATTACTGGGAACTTCTGAGCTGTCAGGAAAATTATATAAGGCCTCCTTTTTTCTGGGGTGGATGCAGACACTGCTGTCCATAACTGCAGCAATTGAGGAGGCAGATGAAAGTTTTCTGAAGGGAAAGAAAAGCACCTTCAGGCTAGCAAAAGAGTGGTTTGAGCTTTGGTTCTGAGAAGAAAAATAATCTCTAGAATAGCAGAGGACAGATTTCGAGGCCACTCTGGTGGGAAAGAATGGATACACCTACCACATATATTTTGACTGGCAGATGTGGGGATTTTTTGTGGCTGCGTTTTGGCTGGCTTTTTGGGGTTTTTTTTGGTTCTTGTTGTTTTGTTTTGTTTTTTTCTTTTGCTTCACTTTGAAATTGTTCATCTCTGAATGTCTTTTCTCCCCAGCTGACTACATTGTGATGCAGTTTGGCCGTGTAGCAGAAGATGTGTTCACTCTGGACTATAATTACCCTCTCTGTGCTCTTCAGGCCTTTGCTATTGGACTCTCCAGCTTTGATAGTAAATTAGTCTGTGAATGAGGGACAACAGACTTGAAACATGGAACTCGCTCCACCCCCTACATCTTGTAAGCATTCCAGGTGTAGCAATGAAGAGCATATTGGAAGGGAAATAGAGGACAGACTTCTGCAGGCTTATTAGAAAACAAATTCCAGCCTTCAGAGCATTGCACGAGTTGAGAATAGGCCACCTTGGGAGCAGCCTCTGTATGGATTGTGAAAGAACAAGAAATCTAGGTGATGTTTCTGTCATTGGTGTTGATTCTGCTTTTAGAATCCTTCTTTACAGATGCTGCATGAGAGCGGGCTAAGCCCACTAATTGGAACTCCCTGCAGCTAGGATTAGAAACATAATGGCTAAAATGTTCATTTACCTTGAAGCTTCCACAAAGCCTGGGAGATGATGCTACTCAAGGGTTCCTAATCAGATGAATTCAGAGAAAAGAACAGCTGGAATAAGACATTGGCTCTAATGCAACACTTTTACTCTGTGGAATGATTGTCTGCTAAGACTGATACTCCATTTCCCTTTCAGTATTCTAATTTCTCTCTATCCCTTGACAGTCTTTTTACCAAATGAAGAACAATCAAATCTCAAACACTCCCTTTTCAAATGGAGATACTATATTCATTGCTACTTCTGTTACTTTTAACCATGTGAAAAATGAGACTGAATAGATGATAGAATCTGACTGAATTTGGCAAAGATAGTATTGTAACAATATACAGTACCACTTCTGAAAAGCAGTGTTCTGATTGGTTGAATCTAGACTATAAACTGATCAAAAGTATTTTTTAATTTACCCATTGTTCATGAAATTTGCTACATTTTTAGGTATAAGTTTGTGGCCAATTTTATTTTTTTTAATGTGAGATTATCTCAAGGCATGACATATTGAAGTAGATTTTATATGGATAATTTTGACCTGACTCTAAGAAGGAGTTACCTCAAAAAGAGATTACAGGTATTTTCAAAGGCACCAGTAAGTGTAATATAATTGTACCACAAGGCTTTGCAATGTGTCCTTCCAGTGTTCCATTTTTAATACTGGATGTACAGTATGGAGACTGTGTATCACAGCATGGAATACTTCTTGATTCATGTGGCCTTAACTCACCAGAGCAGATTGCAGCAGTGTGACCTGGAGGCCTCAGTGCACACATCCTCTGTGTACTGAAGCAGGGAATGGTTACTGTCTTGGCTGCTTCTTGCCTATTACACATATTCATAATGGACTTGGAGAAGTCTGTCCCTCTACTGAGACAAGAGTTAGGTGTTCTCCAGCTTTGGATATTGTCCTTGTCAGCAGACTAACTCTGTTTCAGCTGCAAAGAGCAGATATATTGCTTTTGGTCTCTGGAGTCTTTGCAGTGGTAGATATCTCTTGCTCTTTCAAATTAACAAAACTTTGTAAAGACGTTTTCTGATATTGCCAGGAAGAATAATGATTGTAATCATCAAAGTAAATGCTGTATTTAACTGTAAAATATGAATTGAGGCTGAGAAGTCCAGCTCTTATATCTCTCAGATGACCATTTTTCAGTAGCTGCTGAGATATTTTCTGGAGATGATCTCATCAAAAAAGCAGTCAGTGAAGAGAACTTGAATGCTGATGGATCTGTTTTGTGCCTTTGTGTACTTCCTGCTCATCAGGCTGAGGATGAGACCTGGCAGTGTTTTCCAGCTGTGCTCTTCTGAAGACTTGGCTGATGGTTCTGCATTCCCTCTGCCCATCCAGAAGAGGAAGTCAGTTTGTGTACCTGTCTGATTATTTTTCTGACTAGGAATGTGTGAAAGAAATTGCCTTATGTTATTTTGAGGTGACCTGAAGGTACAGTGCTAATTGCTGATTCAAGATGATTTTCTGTGTGCTCAGAAGGCCACAGTAGCATCCCTTTACTTAATTAGGCTTGTCAGCAGTGACTCTTCAGGCCATTTGTTGACATCAAATGATCCTGTCACAGCCTCTCAGTCAAATTATGCAGACAGGTGAACTGATTCAGTGGTCTTCATCAGATACTGTTTTACATTAATTGTATTTATATATAACTTTTATATCTAAATGAAAATAAACTAATTTATATATTGAAAAGTCTTTAATTCTAAATGTGTTTCTTTTTTTTATTTTGCTGTCACTTGTGGGTGTACCTTATTTATTTCTCTAAGCCATATTACCTCCATTTCTTCCTATCTTCTTGAATATCGTCTGTCTTCTTACTCCCTCTTTTCTTTTGTAATTCTCAGTTCTCTTTCTTTGTGGTGTTGGGTTTTTTTCCCCATATGCTTAGAAATATGGGAATAAGTGTAAGGTTAGTCTCTCTAATACCTTTACCCCCTCCATTTTCAGGTCTTACCCTACAGTTCTTGGTTTCTATTTGATTGTTTAAGCTAGTTCCATTTCTCTGCCCCATGTTTTTTAATGTTTTTCCCTGCATCCAGCTAGGACATTTGAGATGGTTCTTACTGCATTTCCCTACCTTCCATCTGAACCCATTCAACTGTTGAAATACATTAGCATATTTTTCTGAATCAGTTACTGAAGTAATACAAGGCTAGGAAGAACATCAAGTTGATGTGGTTATATTTTCCTATTTCAACTGAGAGATGTATGAATGTTGGTAAGCGCTGATATGGATCTGATAATCAGAAACTGGCACAGCTATCAACATGCATACCCTATTCTTTAAGCACCTCTATTTTTCCCACTATTTCCATCTGAGCCAAATTAATCTCAGAGGGGAGAGAAAATTAGGTGGGAAGCATGACTGGGCATTTGTTCTTAACACAGTAATATTAGTTGCATACCTGCAAATGTAACATGCTTGAAATCCCAGAGAGACCTTAAAGAAGCATATTAAATAGTTAAATTTGAATCCTAAAGGCAGGCCTAGTGAATGGAAATGGCTCCTAGGCTGCTATAGGCTCTTGGGCTCACAAACATAAAAGAGAGTGAATGATTTCTTGCTCTTTTAGGGTTGAGTCTCACTCTCATTGAAGTTTTGCTGCCGAATTTGGTAGCACTAGGACAGGAAGTTTTGTTTCTGTTAGCATAATTATTATATTATACTTCACTTAGTGTGATTCTCTATTTGCTGGTATTAACAGCTCTGTAAATCTCTCAGTTGCCATTGAATTAGGTTTCCTGTTCCTGGTACAGAAGATAACCAAAGCCTTCCCTGTGATTTACAAGCTGAGGTAAGAGTTTGTGTGGTAGTCCTGTGAAACGAAACTATGGACAGATTCCTCCTTTGGCAGAGTCAGGAATCTCATCTTCTCTGCCACAGGATCAAACTGTTGTACCTAACTGCAGTTTGGAACTAGTTCAGTACTCAGAAAATCCCTTAAGTACTCCTAGGGCCAAGAGATTTGGGCCAGCATACAGTTATGAAAAAGAGTAGGAAAGCAATGCTGATGTGTAAAGGGCTCCCTTACCAACAGGGGAAACAGCCAGCTCCCACTATGGGGTGGCAAGAATTGAAAGCTCTGCCAGGAAAGAAGGCAGAGATCCTGTACCAGTGTTAATTCTTGTCTCTTTTTAACTGTACACCCTATAGGTTCTGTCTTCTCATTGCATCCTTTAACGTGTTCTATATCAAATTATTATTATTTCCTCACTGGAAGCTGGAGGTCACTTCTTTTGTTCCAAAATGGGAGAAAAATCCAGAAGCAAACTAACTTCACCAACAAGCATTAGGCTAAAGGCTATGGTAACCACAACCTGCTCTGGTAATTTAACATTCAATTTAGAGAATAGATAAATGGGTGAATATATTCCAGAGCCTGGAATTTTTGATCATTTAATTTGATTCAATTAACATCTCTATACAAAGTGAACCATTGCACTGTAAGCAACAAAATAGCTGAAAATTCTGGTGAAAACAGGATTTTTTTTAAAGCTTAATTGAATTGAGCCCCTTATTTATTATAGGGAAAGTAATGCTAATTAACTGGGGGGGGGGGAAGGCTTTATTTTAAAAGCTGCATAAGAAAATAATTCATCTAGAGTACAAATGAGGTTGGGGAATTAAGTATGATAAGTTTGCCCAACTCTCTGCTTTCTGTTCGAAGCAGAATAATTCGGTTTTGCATTAGCTCCAGTAAAAAACCCAAACAACCCACCACTAAAAAACCTGTATTCTCCTGAGTGAGTTTCCATCTGCAACTGACTGAAGTCCTGCAAACAATTTGTGTGATGATTCACAGGAAGGAATAGGTCTCAATTCCTTCTCTTTGAGCTGTGTTGATTTGGCAAGGAAATGGGAGCAAAACAATTCGTTAGTCACATAATTATGAGACCTGGCGTAAAATTCGCAGTGAATATATGTGATGAGAAGTGAACTACTGTTCATATACATAAGGGTTTTTTTTTAAATACATATGGCTTAATAGAAACAGTGGCTAAACTAATTAATCACAGGGCTTTATAGATACAAAAAAACCCCAAACAAAACATGCCACCAAGTCGTTTCAGTGAATTCTGTAGCATCATCTTAATTATATTGTATATACTCTTCATTCCTACAGTTGTATCAGAAAACCTTATCTTTATGAAACTGATGGGTTTTGCAATCTGGTTTCTGAGGCTTTAGGACACATTTAGGACTTGTTTCCAGGTCTCTGCAATTTTCTCTGCAACTTGAAGGAGTTAGGAACTTTTTTTTAGCTTTGGGTTCTTACAAAACCTCAGTTTCTTCAATATACTAAAGTTTTAAAGAAAGGCAACCATGTTATAACTCTTCACAGCCAGTTATGTACACAGCAGGCATCTGTGACAAAATCACCTGCTGGAGCTGTGAAAAAGTTTGGTTTGCTGACGTAGCTGCATTCCCAGAGCTATTGCTAGGATGTAGTTACTAAACTTGCTCTTAACTCTACTAAACTTGCTGGTTTCCTACTGCTTTTGTTTTGGGGATGTAGCTTTCCAACGCTAGTGCAACTCTTAGTCTCCCATCAGCATTTTCTAGCGCAGCAGGCTGGCATTCCTGTATGAACAGATCGGAGAGGAGCAGCTCCGACGTGAGACTGAGAAAAAGCAGGGGGACACTGCTTTGCGGGTTGGTGGGCGAGTGCTTTGCTGCCTGGGCTGCCCTCGGGAGAAGCCCGCTGCCGTCAGTCTGGGGCTGTTCGCTTGGCCGTGGCTCCGCGCTGCTGGGTGGAAATCACGGCCGGTCTCTGGGTGGAAATCACGGCTGGTCCTGGCGCACAGGGGGGAGCCCGGGAGCCGCGTCCCTGCCCGGGCGGCGCGGGGGTGTCCCCGAGGCCGGAGCCCCCTCAGGGCCGCTTGGCCCATCGCCCCCGGGAAAGCACCAGGCAAGCGGCGGCGTTCCCGGGAATCCGCGGCCGGCCCGTCCGGGCGGGGCACTCCAAGTTCTCCCGCATAGGGCACCGTGCCTGCTCTCGATTCCCAGCGGCGGCGGCGTCCCGCCCGCTCCCAGCGCAGCC
>VZTR01011400.1:34033-141417 GCA_013400775.1 Chaetops frenatus
AGCCGGCAGTCCCTCCCTCCCTCGGCCGCGTTCATTTCATACCAACTCTCATTCCTCGCATTCCTCACTTCCTCCTTTCAAACTCCAGGGGAAATAAAAACCCTCCCTTTTCCTCCCAAACTCCTGCCCGGCCGCCCCCCCCCCCCCCCCCCCTCGCCGTCCCGCCCGCCGCGCCCCNCGGCCGCGCCGCGCTCCTCAGGTGAGTGTGCGCTTTGTGCCTCCGCTCCCGCGGCCCGGCTGCCCCCCCGCTCTCATCCCATCCCATCCCATTCCATCCCATCCCATTCCATCCCCTCCCGGCCACCCGCCCGGCCCGGCATTGTTCGCCTCTCCCTGCCGCCGCGGGACCGGCAAGGGGGAGCCCCGCGGGCCCGCCCCGGAGCCGCTCCTCGCCAACTTTTTTCTTTCTCTGCGACTTGGCGGCGGCGGCGATGCCGAGCGGGAGGCTGACCCGCCCGCTCCCCCTGTCCCAGCCCCCGCTCCCACCCCTGCGGGCCCGGGGGTGGGGATCGGGCGGGAGAGAGGGGCAGGCGCGCAGTAACAGCGCTCGGTGCTCTCTTGGCAGAAAGTCCTGGAGCTGAAGGAGGATTTGAAGCCGGTCCTCGCTGCCCCTGCGGAACAGCAGCCGATCTTGTCTCGCTCAGGTCAGGACACGCTGTTCCACGATGGCTTTGGCGCGGGGCGAAGGGAGACGGGCTGGAAAGAAGGGTGCGGAGCCGCTCGTGTGCGACAGGCGAGGCACGGGCGTACAAAGGAAGAGATGGGAACATCCTCAATGGAGCCTCCGGCGGCTTCCCCCGCCGGGAAGGGGCTGCCGGCGCTGCCACTTCGGGAACTCGGTTGCTGAAAACTGCAGCGCTAACGGGGAGGGGGAAAAAAATAGATTTCTGTACGGTTCGTGCAGAAGATGCGCTTGGGGAGGTTGGAAAGGAGGAGCAGTACTTTCTGTAGTAAATTTTAATGGTAAATTATGGAAGATGTTTTTTTGCGGGAAAAACAGACCCAAAAAATCATAAGAAAACCTATCTGTGAGAAGGTATGCAGGTTGTTGTAGGGCATTTACCAAAAGATGAGGGAATGTTTTCCCAGTTCAGTTATTTTGAAGTTAGAGTTGAGTTTTGGTGGCATGCCACAGGAAGGGATTAAAGAAACCCCAAACAAACCAAACACACACAAAACCAAACAAAAAGCTTTCCGGAGTAATCTTTTATCTTATCCAGATAATTCAGTTTAAACAATTTCTTGCATGGGATGGTAAAGATGGGGCTTTTCCTGCAGAAGAGGGAAGAAATGTAACTTGTTTTAAGGACTTTCTGTAAAGTATTTTATAGTGAACGATCACATATGTTAAAGAAAAACCCTAACAAAAACAAACAAAAACTCAGAACTAACCACAGCTGATTACCAACTTTGTTTTTGTTTAACTTGGAATTACGCTCACGTTACTTTCTAACCTTAAGAGTTAGGTTCTGCGACTCCTCTACAGATAAAGAACGCAGAACACTTTTCCAAGTGCAGGGGGCTGAGTAGGAGGAAAGGAGATTTAGGGATTTGATTTATTTTTCTCTTTTCCTGTTGCTGGGGACAGGTCGGCTTTCCCAGGACCTGATTGCGGTGTCTGTGTGCAGAGTGAGCAGAGCATTCGTTCACCTGTCTGTCCATCTGTCTGGGTAGATGTGAGAGGCTTTATTGTTCTCCTGCAGAAGGAAGTGGGCAGCAGGACAGGGCAGAGAGTAACGGGGAGGAGCGAGAGGAGCAGAACAAGGGGGAAAAGCAGAGTGGGTACCTAGCAAGTGCTGGGGCTGAGCTGATGCTGCTGTACAGTCACCTGTGCAATTAAAACTTTTTGGTCTCAATAGCTTTTTCTCGTGACAGAGAAGAGCCTGTGATCATCTGGTGGTGAATACAAAGGGTCTGTGGTTTTCTCTGGAACTTGGGTTGTCAAGAGTGAAGGGCAGCCAGTCACCTTTTCAGGTTTATTTTGCAGTGGATGCAGTCACATTTCGAAGTTTTCCTAAATCCCAGTGGAAATGGTTCCTTCAAACTTGAGCATACAACAGTCTTATCAATCTCTAAACTGGGCTATCAGCTCATTGTTTTTGTCCTCTTGAAGGTGATCCTGGAAGCAAATAAATGTGAATGAGAATGGTTACCAGGAATTTCTCCACTGTCTTGGAGCCTGCCACTCCTTTTGTATTTTTAAATTAATGCTACCCATGGTTTTGAAATATTTTAGGCTACTATTGTGATAAGCATTTCAATGTTGCTGTATTAAAGAACATCTGTGGGAAAATGGTATGAAAATAGTACTGCCAAGCTTTAAAGAGAAAAAGAGTTCCGTGGAACCCTATCTTGTTTGTGGCTTACATAAAATCGCAGTTGCTGTTGGTTTTCTTACTCAGGTATTAGTTTCACATAATTGAAGTAGAGTAAAGTAGAGTTTTGAGAGGGTTGCTGAAAAGTACAGTTTCCAAGAGATGCTGCTTTCATCTCTGTTTGCATGCTCATTCACAGCTTTTCTTCCTCGGTGTTATGTGTCCTTTTCTGTATCTTTCAGCTCTCGGTTCCCTCCCAGCGTAAGCCAAGGGGTGGGTCCGCAACGAGTTGAGGCTGGCACTGCTGTGGACCTGTCCCCAGAGCCTCCAAGTGCCCATTTCCTTACTTGTCACATCTCTGTGCTTTGTCACTGGCAGGGACGCTGGCACTGCTGTTCCCTGCCCCGAGGCTGATCCAGAGGAAAAGTAACACTCGCTTTTAGCAAGTTCCTTTTCAGCCACATCTGTTCGTTCTCCAGTCAAGTTAATCACATGGTCATGTGCTGATGTGTCTGGAGAAGGGGGTGCAATGATTAAGAGGTGAAGGATGAGAGAATGGGGACATTTTCTTAACATTGCCCTACCTTATGTAGTTCCTTGCACCGTCTACAGTAGCTCCCGTGAGAATGAAATTATTTGCTGTTCTATCTGACCACGACTGTATCTTAAGAATGTGAAAATTTAGTATTACCTTTTTAAAAAGATCTATTATACTTTCCCTAGAGCTCACGTTTGTCTTTAGTTCATTTGTTAGGTTTGGGGTTTGATTTGGTTCGGTCCTTCCCTCTCATTCCCCCATGCTGAGTAAAAGTTTTCTTGGGCAAGTTTTTCATCACCTAATGTACATCAGAAAAATTGTCTTACTCTACTGCAGCAGTTTTTGCCTTGCTGTGTATTTCTCTGAAATGATTGCTTATTATTTCTCTCTGCATTTGCACCTTCTTACAAGCTACTCATAAGGCTATAGTAGTAATATTTTTTAATGTTCTAGGTCTAACTATTGGAGGTTTTTTTATACTCTTCACTTTCTTCAGTTTATCTGTGTTTCTTTGTCAGAATGAGATCCAATATTCCACGAGTCGGAGTGATTAATCTCTCTCTCTTCATTGCCTGAAGTGATATCTGAGCCTAGGCAGATTAAAGTCACATTGGTCGTTTTGCAGAAGCAAATGCTTTGCAGGCAACACTCTCATTTGTTCAGCATTCTCATTCTTGGCTGTCTTTAGCTCCTGCTTCTGGTGGGGCTTTTTCCTTGATTTTATCACTGGGTTTTCTTTGCATTAGTTTTTCCACATAGTCCTATTTGTCTCCCTTTCTTCTTTCGTTTTCTTTTTTACACTAACACCCTTTGAGTTGTTTCTGTCCACTGGTGTTTGTAAACTTCATTCTGTATCACCCACAAATCTCATTAACATTACCTTGAGTCAGTTTTAGATCTTAAATTAAGATGTCAAAGACAACTGGACTAGCAAAGATCCCAGCAGCAACCCCGTGGATGCCCTCTGTATCTCTTGGTTCTGGTTGTGTCTCATTGTATATCACACCTATATTACATATCATCTATAATATTATGCATAGTTTTGAAGCCATTAGTTAGTTTTCTGATAATATTATCAGTACTCTCCAAAGCCAATCTTAAGTAATTTTTAGCTGTAATTTCCGTAGAGAGTAATAAATACTATTTTAAATCTAAACTTACTTCGTTGTGCACTGTGTTCTTTTCATTCTCTACCTTGACTGCATTTCTGTCTTCCTTGGAGGAGCAATCAGGTTTGTTGGGATTTACAGTAACGGATGCTCCTCTCTCTCCAACTTCTGCCAACAACCACGCTAAATAAATGCCCGCTGTGTTCCTTTGTAGAGCCTTGTAAAAAAGCCATGAGTTGGCATGCATGGAGCTTGTTACAAGATCTGAGACTAGATTATTAGAAAGAGTTCTTTAGGAGTAGGAGGTGGTGTTTTGAGTTATTGGGGTTTTTTTGGGGATGGGGGGAGGGTTTGGTAGATTTTCGGTTTTATTGTTCCTGCCCCTTGGGTCCTCCTTTTTCTGGAGATGATGCAGTCACTCCCCTTTGTTTTTAACACCATATGAATTAGACGTTTTCCTGCTAGGGAGGGGCAGGTTTTCCAGTTCCTGGTGCTACAGGCTGAGTCACTGGCTCTGTTTCTCTGTTCTCTTGTAGGTTTATAATTACCTTGTTCTTACCTTCTTTAGAATGTGATTGCCAAAGGGTAGGTGTTTTACACTCCTGTGTTTCTGAGACATGGGTGCCAGTGGCTTTCAGAGCCTGGGTGCAAGCCTTTGAAGCATCTGCTTTGCTATTGCCAAAGAGAAAATAAGTCAGTGTAACCCTCAAAGTGCCTCCCTTCCCATAGTATGGTAACCATTAATGATAGATGTCCAGGCAAAGTGTAATCTCTTGTAACCTGGAATGCTTTAACTAAGGGGGAAATGTCAAGAGGACATGGAGCAGGTGTATACTGAAATGGAAAGGGAGGATTTGCTAATGTGTCCTAAGTTCATTTCACCTGATCATACATCTCCATAGCTCATTGAAATAAAGCTCATTGGTACCAGACTAACAGGACTTAGGCAGGTCTGTTGTTTTGAAAATCTTGTCAGCTTAGGGGATAATAAAAAAAAAAAGATGTGAAAGAGAGGTTTGTGTAAGTTTGTATCCAAGCACACTCACTGCTCTTTGAATTATCTTTATAAAAAAAAATCAATTTATTTCTCTGCCCCTACTTGTTTGTGAAGGATCTATGTGATCAGACGAAAATAACTGCAAGTGAAACATATAAATCTTTCCTTCTATCCACCCAGTATGTGAACTGAAAAATAGAGTAGCAGCATCTTTTTCTACTGCTTTTGGTCACAGGTTTTATTTGTAAGAACATGCTTTAAAAGCTGGAGCAGAGTATGTGGTTGGCTGTGTCCCTTTAAGGATCTAGTTTTGCTTGGCTAGCTGCCCTTGTTCTCCTGTAGATTAATCCAGCAGAAGGTATATAACCTGCTGACCTTCCTGGCAAGAAGGGTCTGGAAGGGCAAGGAGATAAATCAGAAGGTTCATGCTTTCCTGTAATATCTGGGGGCAAGTTTGTTTTTCAGCTTTTGACATTTCTTTTCTTTGACTGATTCTTGTTTGAGGGTTGGGGTTGCAATTACAGATTCTCATGATTTTCATTTGCTTTCTGTGAAATTGCTCTGTGTTCAGCAGGTTGGAGATGATGGCATGTTTATGCCACATTTAGAGAAAGGAAAGAGTTCTGAACTGAAAATTACACTGGTCTGAGTTGAGGGTGGCTTTACTGCTTCATGTGTCAAACTGGTAGGAGTGCTGGAATCTGGTAAAAATGTCTGGTGTGTGTTTGCTAGGAAATTTCAGACATTTTTACAGAAAGGTTGACTTTTCCCAGTGTCAGCCTTAAGAACCGAATGTGTAAGCACTGAATGTCGACCTGCTGCACGATGCAGATGGAGCGTGTACTCCAAAACTGAGCTGGGGTGGTGTCTGAATACCCCAGGAGAGTGCAGCTGGGTTGGTAGCCATGGGTAGGGTTCTTTCCTGGGATGCAGGTGTTCCATCATGGCTGTTCTTTACTTAGGCATTGCCTTATGACAAGAATCTAACCCCTTTAAGCTCATGCCTGACTACTACTAAACTCAATGCACATGTGTAATTGGTTGGCTGAAGGAGGAAAAGTTGAGAGAGCACTGAGCATTGGTCCCATTTTACATACCTGTTCTGCCTGTTAAGGATTTGCATTTTTCTTGAGCCTTTAGTAGAGGGCTTAGTCCTGACCAGACAGATCACGCCCACAACACAGACCACCTGCAAGCACCACAGAAGGGGCAATTTGACTGCATTTATGGGTTGTGTGATCACTGTCTGTCTATTCTCTTGTAAGTCTCTTAGCCCAGGTTCAGCTATTTCTTTTCTTGGAGACTGACTATAGTTTTGGAGCTAAATATTTTCACTGCTTCGGATGAGATTTGCAAACATCTGCCTCCTGTCCGAGTTCATGTGCAATTCTGCCATTAGTGTCATGGGAAGCTAAGTATGTCCCAGTTGTGAGGCTTTGCTGGAACATCTGTCTGTGAGTCCTAGACAAGAGATTGAAAGATGTCATAAGCAGGAGGCAGGATTAGGAAATAAGAATTTGATGTTGATATCTTAAAGTGGGCATTATGAGTCTCAGCTTAGTGTTACTTGTCAGCAAACCCTTAAAAGGTGCTCTATTTCCAGACTGTTAAACATTAGCCCCTCTGAAGTTACCACTTGCAATCTCAAATCAGTTTTAAAGTTAACCTTTTCTTGTCTTAAAGTTCTTGTCTAGATTTTAACCCTATTCTGATTTTGCCATTGGGTCGTTCACTTACATCTTCATGCTCTATTTTTTTCCATAGGTAAAATAGGGGCTTTCGAGTCCGATGTTGAGATTTTCAGGACAACTGGGTTTTGGAGGGTTTAGGAGCAAGGTTTTTTTAGGTTGCTATTGAAGGTTCCCTATCTTTTAATAATTAAGTGAATAATTCTCTTTGGAAAAAATGCTTAGCTCGATTTATTTCTGTCTCTAGCTTGGTTTGGTAATTCCCAAGTCATTTTAGTCAGTCAATATCTACACTTGTCTGTACCTAAAGGGACAGTTTCAATTTTCCCGTGTTAGTTGACACTACCAATGCTTCTGTGATAGAAAAGGGATGGGATTATCTGACTCCCTCCTGGTTCCTTGCTTTCTAACCAGCTCCAGGGAGAATGACTCCTGGTGACTGCTGCTGCTAGCACGAGGGTGACTAACCATCTTCACCCTGCCACAGCCTTCATCTGTTTGGGAAGCTGTGAAGCACATGCCACATGTCTTGGAAAGTCAGGGAGAATGGGAGCTCTGGGAACAGTTCCCACATGGGAGATAACAGTGACTCCCCAGGAATTCCACTGTTCCTTTGAGAGCTGGGGCCAGCCCAGTGTGTGGCTCAATCCCAGCACAACCTGGCAGTGTCAATCTCTGCTGCCCTTGCTGGCTCGTTTTTCTCTCCCGGCTGAGACATAAATCACCCAGTAGTCAATTTTGTCAGTCCCGGGGTGGTGGCCTTGTGATGTGGCCTGGATGTGGGAGCTGGGCATGAGCTGCCCATTGCTCAGCATCGATCCCCAAGTTGGCCACCCCAAGACTAGTGGGATCAGAACTGGCCTTTGGGTTCTGTTGTTGGGTTGTGGGGTTTTTTCTCCCCTCCTTAGGGCAGCAAGGCTCTGTGCTCTGTTCCCTTTATCTGAAATGTAACTGATTGGATGGTGTGCAAGGCCACACACAGCCTTATCTCATCACATCCTGTTTGACTGCATTATCCAGGGCTGCGCTGATAGAAGTTCTCCTCTCTCCTTGCTTTGATTTATATCACTCTGCTGGACACTACATCCTCTCTCTGTTTCAGCCAGAGCTAGCTACTGCAATAATTTAAGAGTTGTTTTGCTTTGCTCGGGAAGTCAGGTGCCTTTTGAGCAGCAGCTGCTGCAGGCAGTTTCGGTATAGCAAACAAACCAAGCTTGATTTTGTGTTAGGCAGTGTGACAAGCATTCAGCTGAAGCCCAGCCTCCTGCTGGATATGATCTGAGGCTAGTAGTGCTTGTTCCTTTGTAAACCAGTCTTATTCAGTGTTGAGACAGAGACAAAAATCTCACCATGCAGCCTATGGATGTAGTGAGTGTACTACCCTGCCTAATACCGAGAGCAAAATCTCAGTTCTTTCCTCCTTGTCTGGCACAGCCGCTAGTTAAGAGCTTTTACGTCCCCTACAGCCAGTAACACTTACTTTAACTGGTTTTATTCATGGGATTATGCGGCATTGCTCTGGTGTCCTGGGTGGATAGGGCTATTCACAGGGAATAGCCAGCATTAGTCAGGATTGCAGGAGGCCCGGGGCAAAAAGTGAGATGACAGCCAGGCTCAGCCCTTGGCTAAGCTGTTATGGAGTGTTTTGAGTGAAGCTCTCTCAAAAGGCTCAGTGGACTGCACCCACCCATCTCTACTGTCTCCGGGTTGCTTTAATGATGGGAGTGCAGCTCCTAAGGAGCCTGAGGAACTGGTTGCTGTCTGGTGCTGTGAAAGTGCTGTTAACTTCCCAGGTACTGTTCAGTGCCATCTGGTCTTGCTTCAGTTGCATCATTATTTTTTTCCTATAGAGACCCTGTAAACGTGTCCATGATTTTTGTCCTCTTTTGTCTGTGAGCTTTAACAAATCTAATTTATTGTTGAATATCTTCTTTCCCACCTTCTCCCTTTCCAGTATGTTTTTCCTGCAGTCTTTGAGTTGCACCGTCTAGGAGCTACTCATCTACTGATGGCACTCATTTTTCTCTTTCAGAGGAACTAAGCTATTCTTGTAGTGTCCCATAGAATTTCCCAGTCTTCTTCCTCTGGTAAGTTTGAATGCTATCTTCCATCTCATACCTTGAGCAATAGGTTTCTTAGATTTCCAGACTGTTTCTTCCCTAAACCCAAATCTCCTTGTGTGACTGCGTTGTGTAAGTTCATTTGCTAGGTGTTCCAGATGGGAGTAAGTGGCTGGTTGCTCCTGTTTCCAGGATTTCTTATTGTTTTACATAGATAATAAACTCTATAGCTTGGGCAGCAGGACATAGTCTGTTATGGCTGAACTAAATTTTTATTTTTTTAAATTCTCTGACTGCTGATCAGATATGAAATTGCTGTTGTTCGAATCCTCTACAGTAGCAGTATTTGGCTCATGTTACCGAGGTAGTGAATACGGGAATTGTTCGGGTTTGTTTGCATTTCAATGACACCAAGGAGTACCTGTAAGGTGAAGCAATCCCTGCCACCACAGCCTGCAGTTGCAGCGCGTGAGGCCGAGGGTTGGAGGGATGTTCTTGGTAAAACGCGGCCGCTTTCTCAGGGCGCAGCCGGCTCTGGAGCAGGAGTGGAACCCCAGCCTGTCAGACTCCACAGGGCTGTGCTGGCAAGTGCCCCTGCCTGGGAGGGGTGAGTGAATGGGGACATCTCTGCTCGATTCCAGCAGGGAAAGGGGGTGGCCGTGGAGTGGGAGGAGTCCCTTGGACAGAGCAGCTCTAACAAAACTGAACAACTGGAGACAGCTGGCTGCAATTTTTCAGATCCTCAGGAAAGTATGATTTTGTGTTGAGCAGCTGCCACGGACACTTAAGAGGGAGCTGTTACCAACAGTAATGACTGAGAGATTAATATTAGAAAGCAGATGTGTCGGGCTGTGGAGTCTGTTTAAAGATGTGCTCCCTGACAATGAGACCTTGCTAAAAGGTTCCTGGCAGCTGTCTAGCCCTGCAGGATCTCTGAATCTCAATGAGATACCATGTGTGAAAGGAAAGAGAGTTAGTGTTGGAATTATCAGAACTGGAACACTAAAACCAAAGCTGCTGGAGCTGAAAGATTTTTGTGTTTACTCCATGGTTTTGCGTTGTGAGTGATTGATTAAGAAATGGGCCATAGCAGAAAGAAAAGCGGGAGCAAGAGTGAGTAACAAACAGTATTTGGACAGAGGGGAACGTTAAGAAGGAAGATAAAGATACTGTGGTGAGGAGGTGGATGTGCTCTGAGGGGCCTTGTGTATTTGAAACTGGGACAGAAGCCATGACTCGATCCTACAAAGAAAGATAGTTAATCATATCTCAGTAAAATGAGAGTGGGATCAGAATAAGGAAAACTGTAAGGTACAATGACAGAAGTACAAAAGCATAAGTTCAGACTGAGGGAATCCCAAGAGAACAGACACCAAGCCCTGTGACCTCTGGCAAAACTTGTTATTATGAATATGGGACAACATCCTCTGACTACTCTGTTCCTAAGAACTGTGCCTGGTGAGGGAATTCAGAAGAAATTGTCTGAGCATGTCTGGGATGTCTGTGTAGTGCTTTTGGAATAAAGTTCTTTCTGCATAAGAAGAAAGCTTTGTGACTACAAACTGTTCCACAGGCAAAACTTAAAAAAAAACCCCAAAAAACAAATACTAAAATATTTAGTGGTATTAGAACATTCAGTAATACAAATCACCGTTAAAAGTTACCAGACTGTATGCATGTAGTTACTATTGAATGGAAGACAGAGGCAAATGGAAAGTAGCTGCTAACTGAAAAATTTGTATTTTGTTAAAGAACTTACTAATGAATATTATTGAAACTTTTCTTGTAAATAAGACATTCAACGTTCTCATGCTTTGGAAAAATCCTCTGTTTTTCACTAGATTGCTCATTCAATTGGGAGCTATTCCACTGCCAGTTTTCCAATTTGCCATACTAATAAAGTCGTTTAACACAGGGTTTAACCCCCAGCTTCTTTTTAGCTTGCTTTGCTTAGTTTAATGAGTGGTCATCTTGGCCACCAGCGAGTTCAGATCAACAGTGCAGGAAACAGAAAGCTTGAAAGGGTTCAGTCAAAGCAGAGACCAACAGATCAGATAGCACCCAGCCAGGACTCCCTGAATTACTGCATATTGCTTCTGGCACAGAGCATTGCCCCGGGAATGCACATGGAGCTTACTGTTAGGCAACATTATTTAAGAAAACTTTGCAGGCCTTTTAAGCCTTTGGCATCTTACTGATCTAGAGGCACAGAGTTATAAGGATTTCCATGGCCATTTCACTCTATGAAATTTCTTCAGAAGTTTTCAAATAGAAGTAAAATTTTTGCTAGTGTGCTCTGTAATCTGAATAATTACAGAGGTTTCAGCTGGAGATGGTCAAACATCCTTGATTTTATAGTCTGTATGGTTCCCCATTTTTTGTCATCCATCAGGAATAGCTTTAGTACCAAGAAGGGAAAGCAGAATCAGGCCCCAAGGTGTAGAAAAGTTGGGATTGACCACAATAGTACATTTCAGTTCTTGCTGACCTAGCTGTAGCTTGAGATAGAGCTAACATTACTGGGCAAGGCACAAAAAGTAAGAAGCATTAAAAAAAAAAGTGTCTGGTCACTTCAAGATTTATATAATTTCTTCTGTCACTGCTATTATGTTCCACGTCTCCCTTGGTTTACACCTATGTGACAGAAAGTTCACATATTCTGTCTGTCTCTTGCTTTGTGATCTTCCCTTAATGTGCAAATGACATCTGCTCAAGTCAGTGCAACTTTTCTTTAAGGTTTGGAGAACAGAGTCTGGACAGTTGAAACTGCACTGAATGGGACATGTTTTCTCCTCCAGTTATTCTGGAGCTTGGATTAGAATGGACCCAGATTTTCCTGTGTCACCAAAAGCACTTAGTGCAGATGTAGAGCCTTGTAAAATATGAAATGGTCAGGCAACAGCTCCTAGGGTGTGAATGTGGTGGCGGGAGGAGAGTTATGCTTCAGATATATTTATTTAGTTTCAACTTAAGAGTGTGCCATGATGAAATCATCTGCTAGGTATTCCCCTGTGTCAGCATGGACACTAAGGAGATGAAAATAACTGGATTCAAAGTAGATGCTTCTTATGGTCATGAGGGTCCTTCATTCCCTAGGAGATGACTTTGCCTGTATACATTGCTAGGGGATTTGGCTTGACAGCAGAGCTGTAGCTTCCAGTGACTGTGGCTTTGGGAGTCCTGTAGTTGAGCAGCTGGAGATGTTTTCACCTGGTGTGGAGCCTGCTGTCTCATGTGAGGTTTGCAGCTCCCAATGCAGGTGGTATGATAAATATACTTGCTGTCACACCTTAGGTTTTTCTGAACTCTCTGTTACTCAGCCTGTTACCATAAGTTAAAGCCAGCTTGGGCCTTGTGTTTGTGGAGATTTTAATGAACATTTACTACAGAGGGTCTGCACAGCCTCTAAGGGGCTAGGGATGCTTGGGGAAATACGAAAGGAGGATTTGGAACAGGCAGTTTCTGTTTCACGGTCAGAGTCTTCCTGTGGAAAGCATACTCCTCTACACTGATTCCCCAGCAGGACAATCTCCTAAATACCCATGTAATTTTTCATTAGCATCTGTCAGTGAAAGGGGGAATGTTTGGCAAGGGAAGCAACAGTTACCCTTCATTTCAGGGTCTCTTAAAGTCACATTGGCGGCCTTGGTGCCATTCACAGTGTCCCAGTGGTAAAAAGCCAAGTGTGAGTTCCCCTTTCTGCCCCTCTCACCTCCCATTTTATTATTTCTTTCAATGTTCATTAGAGCCCTGAAACTGTATACCGTGGATCAAGAGGATTGAAATAATCTCATGTAGGTGCTGAAATGGATGGATGGGCAGTGATAGGCCATTCCAGTGATTTGTGTGTTTCAAATACTGTCACAGGAAACAAGTCATAATAGGGGTTTTCCAAATGTCTTTGTGAACCGTTTGTTAAAACACTGCACAGTACACTGTGTCTAATTATTTGCCTAATTTATGTTGTCTATATTGAAATTAGTCAAAGGCACAGTATTGTCTTACTTGTTTTCATTAGCTTTTGGTGGGTGTTGGAGATGTAAAATATATATCTGCTGCTGTCTAAAGTCATTAAAGAGCAGCAAAACCTTCTGAGAGCCAGTGTTGGCAAATCTACAATTTCAGGTTTTGAAATGTTAAGGTTCTTAAAAAAATGTAAGCTTTTATTAAAAAAAAATAAATCTGGTCGTTATGGTGTTGGAGAAGATTTTAAAAACAGCAAATCCAAAGAGGTAAGAAACTAAAGAAAGACTTAAAAGATTTTGTCTGAAAAGTTTCTGGAGCTGTGAGCCCTGAATTTTTTAAGTTCTGAGGATGAAAGAATGGATTGCTTTTCCTCTGTATCAACCAGGGCATGACATAAGTGCACATATTTATTTTTCTAGGAGGTTTTTGACAAATACCACACCCAAATGTCTCCATTTACATTTTCACTGTGATATTTCTGAGCTAGAGAGTTGTCATGTCAGACCTCTCTCCTTACGCTCATGTTCAGGGCAGGTTTGATGTTTCTGTTGCTCTTGGAAAAAAGTCCTTACTCTGATTTTCTTGGTACCCAGCTCAATGTGGTGATAGAGAGGGAAGTTTTGAACTCTGGCTAGATTCTCAGAGGCTGGCTTATGAACATTCTTTGTAGCCCAGATAACAAAGCTATTGAAATGGTAAACAAACAGCTTTGGGATTAAGGCAGAAGAATGATCTGTGTCTTTAGAAGCCATTTGTTCCATGCCTGGTTGGCTGGAAGTGTTTGTGTGGTCTGAAGTCAATTTCTCAATGAGTGTTTCAGCAGCTCCACTCAAAGGTTTCTGCCTCTCCTGTAGGCATTTATAAGTCGACTATAATTTATTGTAGTTTTCAAGAGCTAGCAGCCGCCTGCTTAGGTTCAATGAGAAACCAATTTCTGCTCCTGCCCAGTGGCAAATCTAATAGCCTGAGACTGGAAAGTGATAAGGGGGCAGAGAGGCAGAGGAAACTGAAGGAACTTGCCCAAGGTCGTTCTGAAGATGAGCGGTAACAACAGGCTAAGCACCTTGGTTCTTGACCTGCAACCTGGTGCTGTCGTCCCTGTATCCATGGTGCCTTCTGCTCCTGCCAAGATACGGTGCTGGGATTTAGAAGACTGGCTCCAGGAATGGCTTTTTAAAAGCACAGCTGAACCTTGAGAAGAAATGTCGGTGTTAGAGGTGACACCAACTACTAACTCCGATCCACTGAAACAGTACCTAAGAAAATTTCAGTCCCTGTGCTCAGTGATGACTGGATAATTCATCACTCCTTTATTTTGCATAGTCTTTCCCACAGACTGAATGCCTCTATGTGTGCTTCAGAAAGTTAAATAACAGTTACATGGATAATGACAGTGCAGGGAGAAAAAAAAATAAAGGAGATAAAAGACACAAGAAAACTCCTCTGGGGAGAATTGGGAAGTGACAGAGTTAATGAGACAAAGAGAGATTGGAGCAGGCTGTTTTATCAGAAGGGTTTGTAGAAAATGTTTTCATCTCAACATAAATAAAAATCCAGCCTGTGGTTGAATTATTGTTTAAGATCAACTCGAAGTAAACCCCACCCCAACTGAGATTTTTCTTTACTTTTTTTGCTTTAGTATCTCGGGTTTTCCTGGCGAGGAGTGTTTCTAACCGCCCAGTGGGATGTGCTTGCCGTTGCAGGTTCTGAGTCTGCTCCTCCGCGTGGCACCTTGGAGTTTCTAGCTGGCACCATTACCTCCAACGAGTGGAGTTCTCCCACCTCCCCTGAGGGGAGCAACGACTCGGGGGGCAGCGAGGCCTTGGACAAACCCATCGACAATGACGCCGAGGGCGTGTGGAGTCCGGACATCGAGCAGAGCTTCCAGGAAGCGCTAGCCATCTACCCGCCATGCGGCCGGCGCAAGATTATCTTGTCGGACGAAGGCAAGATGTATGGTAAGGAGAGGGAGAGGGCACAACACAGCTCCCCAGGCAGCCTTAGCCTGCCCTGCGCCCCAGGTGATGCTCTGGGCGAATTGCCTTCTCTCAGCTGTGTTCCCAGGCTGGTGCTGTTGGTTGCCTCCGGTTGTATTTAGGAAAATCGGTGTGAAGGCTATGAGTGAGGTTCACAAAGCAGAAAGAGTTAAAGGTATCTTTTTCAGGGGACTATCAGTAAGGTAGATCTCAGAGCTAAGCATGCTACCGAACTAATCTTCATATATAAATATACATAATCTAATGGCTTTGTGGTGTGACAATGCCTATCTTTTATGATATCTCTTGCTGCTGTCTTGACTGTTCTTGTTGGAAGTAAGAACAGGTAATGATCTGCGTGTCTGGTGCTACGGGACAGAAGTTCAGTTCCTGAGCCCCCGAGTGGCTCTGCCGGTGTGCAATCACCTACACTTTGTTAACTAGCTACACATTTCAGATCTTAAGGGCAGAAAGTTCTGTGTACTCCTTCTCATTGTAGTTTGCCTTCTTATAGCCGTGGCACAAGTATCTTTCACCTGTGTGTTCTTCTCATCTAGCTAACTAGATACCCAGCCCTGAATACAAAGAAGTTCTGGCTTGCAGCTGCAGCAGAAGCCAACTTTATACATGGCAGACATGCTTTTGAATTGGATTTTTGACCTTTTCCACAGTTAAAATTTCTCTTTTGATTTTGTTCACAAAAAGCTGGTCTGGCCTGGATTCTCTAGCTCAGTATCACAAGAAGCAACCTGGTACTTCTGTGACTAAAAAGAAAAGCAAAGGCTGAATACCCAGTATTTGGTTTAAAGTCCCAAGGTAGACAGTTTCCCAAAACACTAGCAAGGATGTTGTGGAAGGCAGCCCTCTTTCTACCCAGTCAGCCCTTGCTTTTTTTTTTCCCCCATACATTGGAATCTGCATGTCTTCACAAGCCCCATCATGGGATGCTCTGTGCATGCCCCGGAGCTTCCTACGGAGCACTTCACAAGTCATTCTGCAGGTTTCTGTCCACCCATCAGGCCATTGTTCCCTGAGCAAGGGAATGGATTGCTCTGACTGTGGGAGGTGGGTGGGGTCTTGTTTACATGGCCTTATCTACAGTGCATGGTTTTACTGGGTACACACATCATTGTACCTGGGAAGAGCAACGTAGGTTGGGTAAGCCTGATCACCCTGAGGCTAATCTAGGACCTGATGTAGTTTTAGGCAGACATCAATTCCTGCTCTGTGCTGGTGCAGGCGTTTCTGTCGTTGTGGTATGGAACCAACCGGGGAACTGATGCAGCTTGAAGCTAACAGGGTCAGAAAGGGGAAAAAAAGTGAACTTTAAACTGGATACGGCCCAGCTCCTTGTGCTGGTATTTAGAGAAAGGATGGTGAGATTGGGAATGAGCAGCCATGACTGAGCTTAAAGTAAAACTGCTTCTTTAGGGACTGATTCTTGCTTAAAATGTTGCTCAGACTAAAATATTACTTAAGAGTCCACCCCACGGTTATTAAGCAGGAACTAGTGATATGCCTCTTGTTGCTCTATGCCTGCATTGCTTTTCATGATGGGTGGGTGACTTTCAAAATTACCGTTGAAAAATTACAGTTGTGCTTTGGAGTGAATGTGTCAGAGTGGAGAGTAAGAGACAAGAAAAGAAATGAGAGCAGAAGTAAATTACAAAGGGCTACAGAAACCAATGAGAACTTAGCTAGTCCTGACTTAGCATGAATTGGTGTTAAGTGGAACACACCTAGCTGAGTGGACTGGTGAAGTGCAGAAGATAAATAACCCTCTTGAGGGGTGAAAAGTTTAGGGTAAGCTCAGGGAGAAGAAATGAAGAGCTTTTCTGCAAGCCCTCCCCCACTACTCCAAATGGGACAGTGTCCCTGCTTGCCTTCAGTGCACCTGTTCCTAGTGTGGATGGTTGGTTCAGCGTGCTTCTGACAGAACCCAGGCACTGATTTATGCCCTCCTTTGCTTACTTGTCTCCAGGATCCAGGCCAAGGAAGTGGGGCCCTGGCTGGGATCTATAGAAAGATATGACCAGGCAGGGAGAATAAATATAGTCCCTGATTTCATCTTCAGTACTCACAAGCCAGCTTGTGGAACAGGCAAGCTCGATGTGGAGCTGGCCCTGCCTCTGAAGGGATGATTATTTATCCACTCTGTGACCGACTTGCACAGAGCTCTCTGAACCAAGGGGTGAGGTGTTACAGAGGGCTGTATGTGCCCCTTTCCCCTGGCAAAACTGGGACCATTTCACTGTTTCTCATTGAGGAGTGGCTTGTGTGGTACTACTGTTTTGGGCAAGACGTTCCAGGTCTCAGAATCTCTTCTGTATGCAATTTATATTCTTCTCACCTTTCACAAGGCAACCTGTTGTCAGTTCAAAGTTAGCAGCTTTTAGTAATGTGAAGAATTTGTGCTGTTTTGCTTAAATGCATTTAAAATTGTACAGAAGGGTGTGTTTCAGCCTCTACACAGGCCTCATGCTCATGTTTCCATGCCTCTTCAAAGTTGGCTTGTTTACAGGTCTTTGGACAACGCTCTGCTGATTGCTGAGTGAACATGATTCCATCTTCACACCAAAGTCAGCCAAGCTCTTCTCTGTACACTGATAATCCATGTCTCGATTCCTTTGGTGCCTTTCCTTTCGTTATCTTTGTCCATACTAGACACGTTCCATTTCTGCCTGGAGGCAGCATCCTGGCTGAGTAAGCTCATGCCACAGCATGCTCTGGGTGCAAGCCCTCGCTGGCCTTTCCAGCAGGCTTTGCTGACCACCTGCTTAAGGCACAAGCAGCTGTCTCGTTTGATATGGAATGCTGTCCTTTCTCCTAATCTTCGTGTTGACATTAGAAGTGTTGAGTCTGGGGCACTTTCTGCTCTGGTGCCTTCTGGTGCCACTAAGGTTGTGCAGAAAAATTTTGAGAGTGTTGCCTGCTAGAACACAGTATAACAAATCTGTCACTTATGTTTTCCAATGATGTTTTTCCATGGGAGCAATAATATCTGTAGCATTTGTACTAAATACACTATCACAGAATTAGGTGTTAGGTATCTCCTGGCATTTTCAGTGCTGATCTAGAGAAAGGAGAGGGAAAAAGTTTAGTATCTTTGTGAGATTTTCATGAAGATGCTAAATAGACCAGGCCTCCCAACGCTGCTGAAAGCAGAAAAATAAAGAATAGTAACTTTCAAAATGATACTTTTTTTGACATTACAAGAGAGACAATAAGAGCTTGGAAGAAACAAATTATTGCCTTAGCTGTTCAGTGTTCCCTTCCACTGCAGGAACACCTGGCTTGGAGCACCTTTTTGCTAGAGGGGCTAGAATTGGTGGCTGTTTACTTGATGGCTGTTCTGAAGAACTCAGTAGTTCAGCAGCTGCTTTTCAAACAGCTCAGCCATTTCTGTGCTGAGCAGGGAGGGGCAGACAGCTGGGGGCAGTCATCCATCTCCCAGGCTGGTGCCATCTGTTTGTGAATTGCTGATAGGAAATACTTCAAGATGTCCAAAGCTTAGAGGCTGAGTGATAGAAGAAGGATAGTCAACCATGTTACTAGTTAAAACCTGGAGCAAGCAGTGGATCACAAAGACTCGTGTTTATAACATGACTTAGGATGAGATGAAAGGTCAGTCTGATGCTAAAAGCAACCAGGTCACAGGTGGTCCCTCCCACTCCTATTCTGAAATGTCTAGGTAAATTTGCAGGATAAAGCCTTTATCTCAAAGGGATAAGTTATCATTTAATGTTTTCTCCCACCTCAAAGAGTCACTACAAGTAGAACTGAAAAGCAAACACATAAATCCAAAGAAGCATATAACATATGCTGCCTGTCCCAGTTCATAAACACTTCTCCTTGAGCGGAGGGAGGACCATGGTTGCTATTTAAAATATGGAAACCTTAAAGGTGTCAGTCTTCAGATGCTTTCCTCTATATTGTACTTTAGCATCTTACCTGATACTGTTTTATTCAAAGCAGTTGGAACATGCTGAGAATGTGCTCAGTTGACGCTGCACTGAATATTCCAGGTAATTGCAAAATTTATATTTCAGCTGCAATATCCCTCACAGAGATACTTCTGAAGTTCTTATCCCTTCCGTTATTATGACCTAGTGAACGTGGAACAGCCCTTTATTCCATGGTTTTGGGGGAAAAAAAAAAAGGAATCACCTATTTTAAAGACTAGAAGACAGACAAAACTTGGATTTGTGGGCAGTTGGTCAGGATGCAGACTTTACCCTCCCCACTGGTGGTAGGTGTAATGTTTTTGGAGTTGCTCAATAACGAGGTTTTGTTTCGCTCAGTCATCTTTCAACTTTGCTTTTGTGTGGCTCTGGTTCTTTGTTGTTGACTAGACAAAGCCAGACTTATGGAGACATTAGCAATGGGTTAAACTTCTGCTGGAGTTCGTCATGTTTTTCCTTCCATCTCCTTTGTAAGCCAAGTTTATGGTTGTGTTAAACTGTATGTCAATTTAACTGGTCTTTTCTCCACGCAAGAATAAAAAGAAATATTTTTGCATGAATTCCAAGCATTTCTTGAATATTGAGAAATTTGCCACTTTTGAAGTGCCAACCCACCAGGAATCTTCTTGCAGTTAATAGTACTGGCTGTGGCATCTTTCCTTAACATGCTTAGTAATGAACATAAATATAGTAGCAATTTTATTGTGTACTATGTGTTGTCAAAATTATTGTGACTCCTTTTGTGGGGGCTTCATTCTGTTGGTTCAATAAAGGGCACATACTGTTCCTATCCCTTCTGATTTTTAGCAGCTTTGTAGTCCCATATTTATCTGTCAGGCTTAAAACCAAGTGACCTGTGTAGTACTACATTTTTCTCACTGCATATGTCTGCAGCCACAGAGTTTTCATTATGTTTAAGTGACTTCCTTCATTGGCAACATTACATTATCCTTATGGCTCTTCCTCTGACATTTTCATTTTTAAATTTCAAATTTTTAGTAATTCTCCAAGATAGAGTTGATTTGTAGTGTTATGTTGTCAGAGAGGCATTTGGTCTGATTTCTTTTTTTCATTGTAGATTACACATGCAGTTTAATTGATTTCTAATTTGGTAGGCCAGCTTTATGTTTTGTGGGTCTATCCACTCACCTGCCTTTTTAACTGAGAAACTGTGTATATTTCATTTGCCAGCCTTTTCCCTTGTTGCATGTTATTGTTTTGCTTCTGCTCTTCTTCTGGCTAACTTTACACATTTCCAGTGGTTTTCTGAAAGGGTAGGTTAAAAACCCTTAGTGTTCTTTTACATTTTAAAACCCACTTCATTCTTTCACAGTTAAGTTCAATACTATCGGTTGCTAATTTGCTGCTACAAATACCAAAAGTTTATTAACACTTAGAAATTCAAATTGAATTTAAAATCTGGGAACAAAAACCAGATATGGAAAGTGAAAAGTAATAATGCCTGGTGACTTGGGTTTCTTCTTTCTTTAAAACAAGTTTATGTGAAGCTGTCTTCTGGACAGGTTTCTGCAAGCACATTACCAGAAGGATCTCAAAAACATGGAGTGAGTTCTGAGAAGAGCAAGCATACCAGACTTAACATTGAGCTCTGGGAGTTGAAGGGACTGATTTAGGAGGAAAGATTAAAGTAGCTAAATATACATTGCTTGGCTAAGTGATGACTGAAAGGTGGAGGGTGGGGGGACACATAATAACAGTCTAAAAATATTTGAAGGGTGTTAACATTTAAGAGGGAGAGGGATTTTATGTGGAACATGTGAGCATGACTAGGATTAATGGGGGAGAAAGAAAGAATATGGGATGGATATCAGCAAAGGTTTCAGGACAACATGGTGCACAGTGCTGAGAAGCTCTCTCCTCTGAAGAGCTAGAATGGAAATGCTGTTGTTGGAGACTTTTAAAATTGTATCAGATGAAACTATAAGGATCGTATTTGTAAAATTAGTCCTAAAGAATGGTGTGTGTGTGTGCATGTGAGCATGTGTGTCTGTGTTTTACATGAATGAGAGGAGGATTCCAGATGGGAAGTGCTATGGTTTTACACAGGAAACAAGAGAACAGTGGGCATTAGGTGGCTTTACACTGTAAATGTCTGCATTTTTTTTGTAAATTGGTAGTATTGTGATTCATACTACCTGTGGTTTTGTGACAGGAGCATGTTTATTTAACTGATTGACGCAGGAGCCCTTCCTTAGGTCTGAAACAAAAAGAGCAGACTTCTAGGTAAATTCCAGGAGTGCTTTCTCAGAGTTTGTCTTTTGTCAATTAGCCAAGCATTGAGTAGAGAATGATGACAGCATTTCTCAAGAAGGGGTGTGCATATACATAGAGGGAGCTGATAACGTCAGTATGCAGATCTTGTGGTCAGTACACAAATTGTGTGGAGACCTGGCATAGGAAAAAAGGAACTCCCTTACTTCTACAGTGCAAGTAAGAAAAACCTATCACATGAACCTTTCTTTTAAAAATCCTTAAGCAAAACCAGTGTGAGACAACAAAACCTTTCGATTTTCTAGTGCCCAAAGTGAAGCGAAGCTGCTTGTTCAGAAAAAGCCAGTATTACAGCTAAAAGAACAAGCAGTATTCTCATTCATGTAGGATCCAGATAATGAGCACAGGAGAACTAGGGCTGTCTATTGGTTTAAACAGTTGCTCATTAGCTAATCCATAACAAACCCTGTATTGTCTGTGTGTGGTGAAGATCTGGGCAGCAAAACTGGGAAGGCTGTGTGCAGTTTGTGCCCAGACAGATGGTCTGGTGAATCTGTTGGTCACTGGCCGAACTGACTGAAACCTCTGGGGCCTGGGTCCACCTGCTGCTGAAGGGTGCATGGCCAGCAGCTGTTGCTCATTGCTGTCACCTTGAACTTGTGACCCATCTTCTGGGTACTCCTTCACATTCTCAGTCTCACTCCATGCACATGAACAGCTAGAATCTTGCTCTGTCTCTGACTTCTTGAACAGGAAATGAGAGTGTTTTCATGTTAAATGCCTTTAGAATCGCTCTCCTTTCCTCTGGAGTTTGATTTGTACAATAGTTGCAAATGCCTTTGCAGGAGCTTGGGTCAGAGTGTGTGGGCAGGAGTGCAAGGAGTGTAACCAATGCTTGGCGAGGTAACCCAATAGCAGTGCCCAAGCTGCTGACTGCAAGTGCTGCAGACACGGGCCCGTTTCTCAGCATGGCAATGCTGCAGGGAAACACAGGAGCACGTGTGGCATTCAGCTCAGCGTTGCTCTCAACCCTGACCGGGGTTTATGAGCATTCCTGCATATAAACAGGGCATCATCGTCTTTGGTTGTGGAATCATAGAAAATGGTGCTGGGAGGGACCTTCAAAAATCATCTCATCTGTTCCTGGGCCCAGAGGCAAAGCCAGCTGTACTTATGCTGTTCATGTCTATGCTGATCCTTATGTTATGATCAGCTATGTTATGCTGATCCTTAATGGCTAAAGTTGGGGAGAAGTGATTTGACAAATATAGATGTAGAAGCTCTGATATAGAAGGTAGCCGAAGCACCTAGGTTATGTGCAGATTTCCTTCTGGATCCACATGCATTTTTAGGTATCTCTGCAGCTTAAATAGTTTTGTCATCCTCATGTTCATGACCTGCCTGAATCATGGTTGCCCCATTATCTATCAGACTCATACCGTAATTCAGTCAGGGAACAGGTACTTAAAGAATCTGGAACAGAATTGTGCCAGTATTAGAAGAAAGTGAGCAGGGTGGGAAGGAACAGGGAATATCATATGCCACTGTAAGGAATTTTCATGATCTTGGCAGAATTCAGCTATTACCCAGACCAGTCCCTCAAATATGCAATTATTTAATCTGTTTCTGCTAGGTTTTTCTGTCCACATTCTCTTTTCACCCATTACATAGTATGACATCTTTAACAACTATTCTTATAATGTTGGGGTGGTGTGGAACTGTTCTGTCTTGAGACCAAGAGTATATTTCCTTCAGAAATGGTGAGATGACCTTACAGTTCACAGCAGAAGAGGGAGTTGCCACTCCTGTTTCTTTGCTCCCCTGCTCTGCTTCCAGTTTTGTGCTTCTGTTCTTTAGGCTAACTTCAGTTTCTACCAGACTCCTTGTGGATCCATGTTGGATTGCTAAACTGATCGCAAACTGTATTGGCAAATGAGCTGGACTGATTTCTGCCAGATTAGAGTTGAACTGACCCCTGGAACAGTCTTGTGAGAGGGAGGGAGGGGGAAAGGCAACCACTTTTTTCAGGAGTGGCCAGGCATTTGTTTAAGCTGAATCCATGAATTAATGGCTTAAAGTGATCATGAGCAATGACTGCCCTGTAAATTACTGAAACTGGATGGTGATAACCCTTCCACTTAAAAAATCAGTATTCACTTTTTCATATAATGCAAGAACAGTCTCTGGGTTCTTCTGCTCTCCTTGAGGCTGCTGTGTAATTCTCAGTCACTTGGCTGAGACTGGGTCGTGGTGTAGTCTTAGGTGCTAAGTGAAGCAGCCATGACTCCTCACAGGACTGAGCCAGACCAGACCAGACCAGATGCCCTGAAAGCTGCATGGTCTGTGCTGGTCATGCAGCAAGTGTCTGCACAGATCTCTCAGACCCCTTTTAGCTCTAATTTCTGTCGTAGCTGAAGCTTTGAGTGCTTGGTCAGCCTGTCATCTGGGCACATCACAAGATTAGCACTTGGGGCAGAAATCTGCCAGAAAATCTGTACTATTGGTATTGGCAGGGGCATCTGACCACAAAATCAGTAGAAGGGCTAGATAGCTTTTGCTATCCCTGAAGACAACATCACTGAGAATTGCTTTCAGATGCCCTACAGTTATTGGGAGATATTGGAATGAGCAGACATTTATTGATCTAAGGAGGAATTTAGCAGATGTCCAGGTCTGTAATGTAGAACTTGAGACTGATGGGAACTGGACAATGCTGTTACATTTAAACACTGGCTTCAGTGCTACCCTCAATAGACAAGTTTCTCTGAACCTGGGCCTTGGTGAGTACAGGGTCTTTGTGCCTCCATAAGGTCATTCTGACGTGTCCCAAGAGACTGAAAGCTGTTAGTTTGACATGCCTTTCCATGTAGGATTGTTATTGGCTCTTTCAGGTGTTATCTGATACACTCTCTGGCATATGAAGGACTCACGTTGCTATATGCAGCTGCTTTGGTGTGATTGTGGGATTTCCCAGCCAAACTGAATACAAACACTTTCTGTAGGATTCTTAGCAGTCTTAACCTTGGGAAGTACCAGAACAAGTCCCAGCTCTGTTCCTTTTGCAGCGCTTAACGAGTATATGGAAGAGTACATGTTGGATGGATTAACTTACATTTCTGTGGCCTGAGGCGATAATGTGGGAAAACACAGCTGATGAGGACATTCAATTTATGCACTGAAAAGCACTAATAAAGAGTGAGGTGTGGTGAAGAGCTGCATAGCCTGCAGCTTCCCATTAAGCTGATGGGGAGGGACTTCTGCCTGCATTCGTTGTTGTACCTCAGTAAATGCTCATCTTCACAAGGAATAACTCCGCATGCCCTTGGGGCAGTAATTAGACGGCAGTTTAACGTTGTTTAGCCTTTAGACAAATGATGCAAGCACAGGAAGTGCCTTGCCCATTTTCTTACCAGCCTGTTTGTGTGTGAGGGTTAGGTGGAGTACGGTTCCAGGCTACCCTTTCTCTGGTCGAAGAACTGGTTTAGGAATTTCTGCACCGATTCTTTCTCTGTTCCCTTTGCTGTGCCACAGCCGTGGTAAATGTGACCACAAAATGAACTAGTTCACCAATCCAATTAAAAATACGTTGATGGGGGGGTAAAAAACAAAACAAATCCAGCAACAAAATCCAAATGGGGACGGGGAGTTTTATTTGTTAATTATTGGTAATTAGAGCGGTGTACATCAGTCTTTCCTCCCCTCTCCCCCCCTCTCCTTTTCCCATCAATTTAGTTGGTACAGCTGCACACAGGAATTGGTGGAATGTTTGCAGGAGGAGGAATGACCAGCTAAGGAGACGGAAACTTCTTCAGGTTATTTTGTTGATGAAAAATTTGTTGCTCTAAGTACACCCATGCTGACTGACTTTTCATTTCTCTCCAATACTTGTTTGGAACCAGTAAGAAGCTTCCCTAAGACTGCAGGGTCTGTAATTATTATTCCCCAGCCACATACCCTGTGTGAACCATCTTAAACTGACCATTAAGAAACAACACTGTGTAAATGGGGGGTAGCATTGTTTGTGTTTCTGGCTGTGAATCTAGGCCGTGCAGTGGCAAAGGAGAGGAGAAAACACAAACCTTTCCAGCAAAAGACCTTTTACACAAGAGAGGGTTTCAGTGTTTAGACCAGTTAGTAAATGAGACAGCTGAGTTTTATGATCTCAGGCACATGAATCACCTGACTGCCATGTGAAGGGCTTGACTGGTGCCTTCTGCCCAGCAAATAAAGCTTTGAATTTGTCATTTCAGGAGAGGAAGGAGCTCAGAACTTGCACAGTCAAATGATGAAAACAGGTATTTTGGGGAAGAGCTGACTGTGGTGGTGCTAACCACTTCAATACCGTGTTTTCAGGCTTCTGACTGTTGATATTTTTTCAGAAGTACTGGCTTATCCTTCTTTGATTCTTTATCTCAAAATCCCCTTACTGTAGGGGCTGCATGAGCTCAGAGAATCGTCGTGTGGAAGGTTAATCCTGAAAAAAATTCAAGCATGGAATAAATGATCAGAGTGAAGAAATTTTCTTCTCCAACCTGAATATGAAATTCATTGGTGTATGTGTAACTCTGCTATGGAAACTGGAGCCTGACTATTGAACACTGAAGTTCTGCACCGGTGGGTTCTAAGATGTCTTCATAGGATAGGTCACTGCCATAAAATGCAAGACGGTTTTCCATGGTCTCTTTCATAGGAAATGATCACAGTATGATGGCCGTAGTGGTGTATTAAGTTTCATTATTGCCTCCTGGATAGAGCTGCCAAACAAAGTTTTCTCACCAAGGCTTTGGGGAGAAAACATGGTTTGTGATGAAAGGAAAGTCTTAATAAAGGTAGCATTAAAGCTAGATTGTATTAGTAAAAGTTGGGTGTCTGTGCATCTTCAGGAAAAGATGGGATTAACCATCAGAAGGACAAAAATGTGGTTTCTGACACAAGTCGCCCTATTTCTGAATAGCTGATGCCCAGGAAGACATTTAGCATGCCTGGGAGGAGGAAGCAGTGAAATGAGAGATGGGAAGTAAGGCTGTGCAGGGAGCTATGGATGGGGCAGGCCCCAGTGGCAGTTAGTCCCATATGGACATGCAGCCACACACTGCTTTTGTCTAAAAAGTGTCTTTCTGGTAAGACTTGGTTGGCAGTTAGTTTTGCTTTGTATACACAGAGAAACACTGACATTTGGTGGACAGATGAGGTGTCCTTACCTTCCCTCCTTTGTCTAGATTTATTTGTCTGAGGCACACAGTTCATTATGTTTATGCTGATTGTAACCAACAGTTAATTAAATAAGTTCAAGGAGGCAGTCATGTCCCAGGAGATATCATTAAGTGGCACAAAGAGATTGAAAGGAGAGTTGAGATGACTTTCTCGACCTTGCTTTGATAAACCTTTCACTGCATACAGCTGGATAGTTGCGTCTCTATAGAACTACTTACAGGTAGTTATAAATGTTTGCTTTGGGTACAGAAAGATACAGAATCTGCCAAGAAACAGATACTTCCATGATGTTTCCCACTGAAAGGATTTTGCAGAAATCACTGAATTCTTTGATCTTGCTTTCTTTGGCAACAGGTGTGTGAAGAAATATGTCTTAAAGAGATACTGCTTACAAGAGGCAAAAAAATTAATATACCTTTACCAATATTCAGCATGAAGCTTTAAGATAGGACTGGAAAATGCTTTCTATGGTGATGGGAATTCCCTTCAATTATGCCTCTACCTTACAGGAAGACACTTCTCTGCAGTTATATTGGAAGGTGCACAGTATGGTGCACAGTGTAGAAGGGAGAATCCAAAAACCTTATTCACTTCTCTTAGCAATTCCTTCCTGGATAACTACTGAATGCAAAATTTTGCAATTTAGTGTCAGGTGGAATGGGAGCCAAATTGCTGCCCTTCGAAATTTGTCTGTTAAGAGTGAGAGGTAAAGAACATAAGAGAGTATCTCTTGACTACTTTTTTCTCGTGCCATGCTTCCAAGGGGAGGGCTCCAGGGAGGATAAAGGTGCTGTGCCACAGTTGGAATGTTGGCTGGAGCTTCGTGAAACCCAACGCGCCGTTTCGACAGAGGAGTCACAACTGTTGGCAGGTTCTGGTGACCATGGCAGACCTCAGCAGGAGTTATTCTAAGAACACAAGATATGATCAGATTACTGAGGGACACTCTACATGGCTCTAAAAAATGAACCATCTGACCGTTTATGACAGCTCTGCTGCCTGTTCCAGCCAAGTGAGGAGTGCTGGTCTTTGCTGACCCTGCAGCCAGGGTTGTGAAACAAAGAAGGTGTCTTCCAGAGCCTGTGAGCCAACAGACTTCCAGCCACATAATACCTGCTTACAGCTAACTCTTGATAAGAAAAACAACAGACATTTAAGACTTGCTTCTCTTGCAGTTCTGGTTCATGGTAATTTAATACTGCCTTGCTGCAGCTTACTGGGCTTGGCAATTTACGTAGTTCTATATTTAGTAATCCCTGTGATGAGTGCCTTTGTAGAGTGATCTGTTTGTTTGTTGGTGTTTTGGCGTTTTTGTTATTGTTGTTGTTTGGGTATTCTTTTTTTTTTTTTCTTTTTTGTGCTACCAGTACCTTGATTAACTTAATATAATGTGCTGCTTTTCTGTTTTAACCTGGCTGTGAGGACACGCTTCTGGAACAGGAAGACTGTATGAGAGATATTAGAGAATGGGAAATGAATTCTAAAACTGGAAATTTTGATGATCTACAATTAAATGCTTTCTGTGTAGAGTTTCTTTCTAGAGAACTTCTGTACTGGCATCTATCATCTGCAATTTGTACAACAGTTTCTCCTCCCATTAGTCTTTTTCGGTGAAGTACATTGCCTGAGAGAATTTTGCAATTTTTGCTGCTGCTGTTGTCAAAGACAAACAGTTAAATACACACCTATGGAAATACTTCCTAGTTTCCCTGGCTTAACTACAGTTTGTCTCTCCTCCCTGCTTCCTACTCTGTTTCCCTTCTTTTGTTCTCTCTAACACTCAGCCCCTCTTAATTCCTTTGATGAGGTGCTCGGTGACGCAGAAGATTGGCATCACTGTGTACAGGTCTTTTTCTGCCAGTTCCTGCTTTTNTTTCTTTTTTTTCTTTTCCGTTTTGTTTTGTTTCCCTTCTGGTGCTCTTTGTTTCTAGCTGCTTCTCATCTCTGCATGGTTATTTAATGGGCTGCAGTCTTTTCAGGCTTGTCTGTGCTCTGGCATGGGGGCTGCAGTTGCCTCAAAGTGTTCTTCTGTCATGGAGCAACTTTTTCCAAGATTACTTTTCCAGCCACATCCCCAGGAATGTCCCCTGCCACATGTCTCCTTTTCTCAATATTCATCTTTTTACATATCTTGTCTTTCTCCTGTGCATTCTCATGTCTCCTTTTGTGGTTCTTTTTGTGTCTTCTCATGTGTCTCCTGTTCCAACTGGCTCTTGCCCTTTCCAAAATACATTTGAGCAAAGGTAGTTTGTGCTCTTCTGACTGGTTGAGGATTTCATGGAGAGATTGTTATTGTCATCCAGTTTGGGGGTGGCTGGAATTGACTGTGACTGGCACAGAGCTGTTGATGGCATCCTCTCATACTGATTACCCCTGCATCCCCCCACTGCTGAAGCAGAATACTGTTCTGTCAGACTGTTCAGTCTGTAATTTCTTGGCTTAATTGGAAACACTAGAAATATGAACTTGCTCCATGAAATTAATTATATCTGGTTGAGAATCCATTGAAATTAGTTTTGCAAGGATGACCCCTAATTGTGCCAATGTCTGTAGAGTTTACATGTGTTCAAAGTTTCAGTATAGACTGATATATCCCCTTTAAAAGTCTGCCTGAAATTCTGCGCATCCACTTCTTGTCAAGCCTAGTTTTTCTTCTCTTTTCCATTAACTCATTCCCCTTGCCTCTCAAAAGGTCCACTTGTTGTAAAAAATCTTTCCTTCTTTCTTCATAGCTAATAGGGTTTGAGTGCCTTGTTCTGTTTAGCACATTTCCCACTTCTGATGTGTGTCAAACAGTCCTTCTGAAATTTCTTATATGTCGGCATCTGTCTGAGAAGAATCACTTCAGTTGTTCCTTACCTTTCAGCTTGGATCCATGTCTAAACAGATGGAAGCTTTAAGAAGCCATAAATATTATTGCTGGCACTAGAGGAAGGTGGTGTGGATATCTGTTGCTAGTAATTGGTCTCGGCTTTGTGAAAATGGTTTACATGGCTTGGAAGAGCTGCCAGGTGGAAGGTGGCAGAACAGCATCTGCTCCCACCAAACTCTCCTGGGCATGTCACTGTGCTAAAGCAGAAACTGTGGGAACTGAAGAGGTCAGTGATTACATGGCAGGGCATTGTGTTTCTGGCACAGACACAGTTCCTAATTTGTGTTTACTGGAGCTGGAGCTGATTTCTCAGCTACAGACCTGTTTCTTCTCCCAGGGGAATAAGGGGAGCTGCTACAATGACACCATTAGGGAAAGATTAAGATCTGCACATGCGAAATGCTTTCCCATCCCTGTGTGTGCATTGGTTGTGTTTCATGAACATGGCCTAACTGCAGTCATGGACATTTGCATTCTTCTGTTTCAGAAACAGATGGAACTATGGGCTTTGCCAGTACTTCCCTAGAGGGTTGAGTGATCAATTTCAGCATAGATTCTTTCCTTACATACACTTTATTTCAGGGTTGAGTGAAATAAGAGTTTAAAGTAAAAACATGTTATAGCTTTTTCATGGAATATTAAAATACTGGAATAGTTAATACTGATAGTTTAATACTGATTTCACTGCTTGCCTTTTGATTTCTGTGATGTACAAGTTCTTTGCCCACAAACTTTCCACAGACATTACTGGGGTTTTATAATTTTGTTATAAATAAACTTCACAAGAGCTGTGGCTTGGTTTCCCAGTTCATTCCCGGTTCATTCTGCAAGCACTCACAACCATATCAAGATGTCTCACAGCCTTGCAGCTCCCACTCCCAACTTTTAATTGCAGTACTATCTTGCTGGTACTGTGGTCACCACAAATGTGTTATTTTGCAGAGCCTGCTCTTTTTCTGTCATGTTTTCTGCTTTGAACCAGCCTGGAGTTCAGATGGGTAACTGCTGTTTTTCTGTTTCTGCTTTTTATTCCTCCACCTCCAGAAAGACAATAAAATCTGTGTGACTGTGTGATACATGGGAGCCAGTGTAATAAAGCTGGATAGTCTGCCTGCAGGAGCCTGATAGCACTTGTAATTCACTGTATCATATCACACTGATAAATTCTGTGTAGCCTGTTTCCATGTGCTTCCCCATTGTTATTTATTTTCTTGAACATAGTTACACAGAATGACAGGCTCCTTTTGGTTGGAAGGGATCTCTTCAGATTGCCTAGTCTGGCCCTGCTGCTCAAGTAGGTTGTGACTATCCTCCAAGCATGGAGATTACAACCTCTCTGGGCAGGCTGTGCCAATGTTTAACCACCCCTATAATAAAAAAGGTTGGGTTTTCCCTCTTTTTTTTAAAGCTGTTTTTAGACAGAATTTCATGTGTGCTAATTTGTGTCAGTTGTTTCTTGTTCTGTCACTGGGCACTGCTGAGAGGAGAGTGGCTCCCTTTTTTGCCTTCATTGCTTCCCATCCAGTATTTATTTTATTATCATTGATTAAAAACTGCCCCTGAGTCCTCTCCAGGTTGAACAGACCCAGTTCTCTCAGCTCTCCTCACAGAAAAGATGCTCCAGTCTCTCAGTAATTTTTGCCGACTTTTTGCTGGCCTTGCTCCAGTATGTTCACACTTTTGTCATGCTGGGGAGACTGGAACTGGACTCAGTACTCCAAATGTTGCCTCAGCAGTGCTGAGTGGAGCTGAAGGATCACTTCCTTTGACCTGCTGGCAGCTGGGATTTGCCATAAGGGTGCATTGCTGCCTCGTTGTCAGCTGGGACCCCATCCATCTGTTCAGCCAATTTTCATCAGCCCTCTTGTCCAGTTATCTAGCCCAGACTTTGTCAGTTTGCCTATGGAGATGTTGTAGGAGACTGCTCCTAAAACTCAGACTTGTACCATATGCACTACTAAGTTCCTTTCTAAGAAAGAAGACTGTGACAGAATCATCCTCCTGCTGATCTCTAGAGATAAACAGTGGAATTATCTATCTTTTTTGCTGTTGTCATTGCTTTCTAAACTTGTATTTGCACTGTTTCTCTGTTCCAGGCCGAAATGAGTTGATTGCCCGCTACATTAAGCTGAGAACAGGGAAAACACGCACAAGGAAACAGGTCAGTGTATGGTTTCCCCTGTAAGCATTAGCTTCTTTGGACCACTAGAGATTATGAGGGCTAATGAGAACAGATTTCTTGCTGTTCACTTGTTGGTAGTTTCTGACTTTGCTGGAAGGAGGTTGTTGTGCTGAGCTGGTTAATAAGAGTAGCAGGAAGAGTCAGCTCAAGCATTTTACAATAGGTTTATAGTGTTCATGTGTCCCAAGCACATCATGACCCACAAATTTTTCTACTGTTAAATGGTGTGATTTTATTTACTTGGCCTACTAATGGCTGTTTCAGGGAACATCAGTGGTTCGCTGCATGAACATTCCTTGTTCAGCCCAGACAGACAAGACTGCAATGATGATTTTAAAAATACCTGATGCTGAATACAAGATGAAAAAGGAATCTTTGTAATTTGAGAATGAATATCCAGGCTATGCTGGACAAAGCACTGAGCAGCCTAGAGATGCCTTAGATGTCCCATCTTTTGCTGGTCCTCCATCCCATTTCATGGCACTGTAGTTATGTTTAGAAAATTAGCTCATTGTTACCCCCAACCCCTCCTACCCCCAAACTTAAATAATTGCCTGGTGCACAAGGTGCCTAAAATATGTTTACTCTACAAGAATCTGCCAAGTATTCCTCTGGAATGAAGATGGATTTTGTCTTTCAATGCAGGTATCTAGTCACATCCAGGTCCTGGCAAGGCGGAAAGCTAGAGAAATCCAAGCCAAGCTCAAGGTATGATGGGTATCCCTTAGCATATCACACAAGCCCCCCAAGTCAGCTATTCCCTCTTTGAATAGCCTTAAAAAAAGCCTGAGATAAGTCACTGAATTGTAGTATGCTGGAGAGGAAAAGGTTCTTCCCAGGAAATGTTGTGCAAACATTCATTATTGTTGAAGCTCTGTGACGTCTGGAGCAATTCTATTTAAAGAATAAAGAAACAATAACTTTTTAAATTTCATGTGTCTTATTTCTATCTTCCGTTTATGCAGTTGTGATTTGAATCTGAAAGACCTAAAACTTAGGAATGTGCAGGGAGTGTTTACCTGAGAAGGAGGGGTTTATGGTTACAAATGCTGACCAGTAAACAGTCCCTGGGGTTGTGGTAGCCTTGGGAAAAGGTAACCTTACAGTTACTAGAGCACCAGCTCCACTTCTATTAGAGGTGATGATGTGGAGCTGTCTACTGAGAGGAAGCAATAAAGCCAGCTGGCATCTTCTCAGGTAAAATGGTGCAAACTGAATAGACTTTGCTCCTTGGTTAATTCAGACTTGATTTGAAGAGGCCTGAGCTAATGAGAAAGAAAAAAAGGGTTGAATACTTGCTTGAGAAAAGCTGTGTTTTGCTTTCCATAGGAAAAGCTCCCAAATCACCCTAATGAACCTCTTGACATTTATTTCCACTCAGATTTGATGCAGGGAAATGGTTTATATGCTCCGACTGAATGGCCAGGAATGTTGAGAAGGTCAAGTTTGTATGTGACAATTGCACCAGAGGGTGTCCCCTCTTAGAATGTGAGCTATCCAGAAAGGGCTTGCTGAGCAGGATGTGGGGTCTGGGCCTTGTTATGTTTCACTGATACAGCCAGAGAAGGAAGGTGAATGCTGACCTTTGTGTTCGGTATGGCTGTAAGCAATCTGGCCGGAAGAGAGTTTGCTGCTCTGATCTTCCATGCTTCAGGTGACAATAACCGTGACAGCGCAGTCCATCCCTGACTGCTGAGAGATGGCTGTTAGTGTGTGCTTCCTCTTGGCTGCCTGGGCAGCTCCTCCCTGGGCACCAGGGCAAGTGGACTGTCCTGTGAGTGAGCTCTTGGCACTCAGTGTTGCCCAGTGCTGACGTGCACGCAGCTCTACTGCAAGCAGGGATTGACTCTAAGCCATGACTGCACCCCCCCACATCCCAGCCCCATTTGAGAAAGCTGTGCTGTGTCTGTTATTAGCCTGTTGTGTTTCCAGCTGCTCTGATAAAGAGAAGGAGGCACAAATTACCACTATCTAATTCAGTGCACCCAGGTAGGGCTGCCTAAGCTTGAAACCTGTGGTGCTGTTAAGTGGTCAATTCAGGTGGGGGCCTGCTGGAGAGGCAAGTTAGAGCGAGCAGGAAACAACAACTGCCCGGGGTGTTAAAAGCCTCACTGCTGCTTACATTTGTAACCTTGATTCTGTTCCTTGTGTGTCACAGCTCTGGGGTTGGGCATGATTGAAAAGCCAGTCAGCCGAGCCTGTTTCCACTTAGCTCACAGGAGCTGGCCGGTTTTGTTCTCTGGGAGCGAAGGTGTCTCGGGGAGCTCCACGGAGCCATTGGCTGCTGTCCTTTTACACCACCCAGGCCATGCTGTGAGCTCTGCCCAGCTGCCTGCAGAGAACCCTTCCCCAGGACCAGGCTGTTCCTTTCCACCTGCAGTGGCAAGTCAGGAGCGCTGATTCAACTCATTTACTTCTCCGCTTTGGCTGGCCATTTCCATAGAGCAAGGAAATGAAATCACAGAAACTGCTGCCCTTCCTCCAAGGTCCTGCTGACAGCTGTGTGTTCTCCTATCACTGTTCGATTTCCATAGCAAGTACACATTTTCATCTTTATATCCTAGCGATCACAGCAGCTACATGATGACTTTTCAGAGCAGTCGCTGCAATGCTTCCACCTCCACACAAACTGGGGTGTCTTTTTTAAATGTTCACTGTGTCTATAACAGGTGGAGGTGAGAAATAGGGTTAAGCTTGAAGAAAACTGTTTCCAAAAGTCAGTTGTTTTTCCATGGCCTGGGTGGCTAATATATACCATCTGCACTAAGGAAAGAAGTGGGAAATCGTGGTGGTATCATCATAATCACCATCATCATTATTATGTGTTTTAAGAATAATAATGGAAAATACAAACATTGCAAATGTTTAGTAAAAGTTTTTATTGCTCCTTTTTTCGTTTTTTTTTTTTTTGTACTGGAAAACACTTGAATTGAGTACAGAACTGTTAGCTGAGAGAGAAAGCAGGTGTCTTTTCTAAAATCATGATTTTTCCAGCAGTGTCAAGCGTTTAAATGAAACAAAACCACAACAGAGGCTAATAGGTAAAATTCTTTCCTTCCTTAATTATTTTAAATTTTCTTTTAACTTTTAATACCTCCACAAATAAATGCCTCTTCCCCATAAACTCATGTGTAAACTCAGGCAGACAAATACAAATTTTTTAGGGAGAAAATAAGGGAAGGAAAAAGCCCTTTTCTACAACAGCACATGGAAAATAGTCTTTATGTATATTAAGAAAAAAACAGAAAATAATAATTTCCCTTAAAAAATGTAGGTAATCCTATAGTTATTCCCTAAGACATAGCTTAAACTGGATTCTTAAAACATTTCCCATAGCTTTGAGAATATTAGGAACTTCCTCAGCATTTACAGTGTTTCCCTTCCATTCATTTGAATGATACTAACGGAGTCACAGATGCTCTAAAAAAAGAAGAGGTGTAAGTTTTACCCATTTCTACTGATCATTCATTCCACTTGAACGTTAGCATTTATTATTGAGATTTTTTTGTATGCCTCCTCTACATTTTTTTTTTAAATGTTAGACACATTATGATATTTGGGCTTTGAACTTTATATAAACCTTAGATAAATTGGAGGGGTTGGAAAGAATGGACGCCCAAGGGTGAGAACTTACTGCAGTTCAGTGAATGCAAGTGGTAAGTGAGAATTCCTGAAGAAGACAGCAAGGGCTCTTGCACCACTTTCAGCAGTTTCTTCAAGTGGTGAATTAATCTCTGTGTTTTCTGTGGCAATTGTAATGACACAGATAAATGTGGAATGTTTGAAGGATGAAGATTAATTGCAGGGGATGTAGGAGGAAAGGCAGAATGTGGGGAAGTGGTTCTGTTTGCCTATTTATTCCTTGAAAGAAGAAATGAAGAATGCTGTTTGTTTCATACATACCTCAGATCCACTAATTGTGGAACTGTCATTGTCTGTAAAAATGTGTTTAAATCTACAGTCCTGTTAAAATGTTAAAATTAAAATTCCTGACAAAAAGGAATGTCCCTGCAAGTGATCCATGGAGATTATGAAGATTTCAAATTTCTCTGAAGATGAGAATAAAATGATAAACTCTACCTGAGGTTAATGCAGTCCCAAATTTAGGTAGTCCTTTTTGCAGTGATGATGACAATCTCTTTTTGTGACCTTTCCCTCAGAGGTTTTGGTTTTGGATAATCAAGAGTCTTTCCCATTGAGTATTCTTACCAGTTACTAAAACACAAGAGCCAACTAGGAGTGTACTTTATGCCACAAAACTTTTCAGCTGTGTGGTTGAAAGCCTTCAGGCAGAAAGGATAAATGCTTAGCAGTCTTTAAACCAGCATTTCAGAAAGGATGGTAAATAACATCTGAAGCTATAGTAATGAGTGACAGCCTTACAGCTTCAAAGAGTTTTTAGGACAGTTATTGCTGAATTTGCTGCCCAGGTTTTCAGTGATGCTTGTTCCCAACAGAGAAGCTGATGAGAATTTTGGTTATAGAGCATTAGAGCTGGAAACTTGTTAATCATTAAAATAATCCTGTTTTTTCTGTTTCTACTCTTAGGATCAGGCAGCTAAAGATAAAGCCATGCAGAGTATGGCTACAATGTCATCTGCCCAGATTATCTCTGCAACTGCCTTCCATAGTAAAATGGCCTTGCCTGGTCTCCCACGACCAGCCTACCCTGCTGTTTCTGGGGTGAGTGGATCAGTGTCTTGGTGAAGTTTTGAGAAGACACTCGAGTATATGAAAGGATGTTGGGACCTGCTCAGGAAAATCCTGAAAACTGAGACAGAGTGGGCCAAAAGACATTGTAGATTAAATCCATCATGTGGCTTCAACAATTTTGTCCAATTCTTTGCTCTCATTGAGGTAAAACAATAAAGTTTTACTATGTGTATTTTTTTAAATGATGCAAGGGAGAAAACAATCAGTTCCTTTGGATTTTAATCTGCCCGAAATGTTTTTAAGTGTCTGTACCACTTTCTTAGTCCAGCATCTTGTTGGAACAAATCTGTTTGGGCCATCGTGACTCTTTCTCAAGTTTATAATTCCCAAGCTCTTTCTCAGCACTTAAATCAGATGGCCCTTACATAAAATCCTTCATAGAGAAGGTCTGTCAGCATCCCCAGCTTTTGCTGAGCATTGATTGCTGCCAAAATACTTCAGGGGAACATTGCTGGGGAAAATTGGTCTTCCAAGAGAGTGAGCATCATAAAACCTTTGGAGATGGAGGCACAAGGTGCATGCATAATATTTAACATTAAAGATCACTTTTGGGTCAGTTTCTTGCATGTCAGTAGTAGTAGTAGTGTGTAGGATGAAAAAAAAAACCAAAACCAGTCAGCATCTCCACAAGAGTGAAACCAGGAATGTAGAAAGAAGAGATAACTCATTCACATCTTTAAAGGTCTGTGAGCTTGCAATTTGTTTCCTCAGGAAAGAGCAAGTCTTGCTTTTCATCTCTGTCTTAAGAGTGGTGACTTTTGCCTATGTGTGTTGTTCTCTTGCAGTTTTGGCAAGGACCTTTGCCAGGCCAAGCTGGATCTTCCCAGGAGTAAGTATTCTTTCATGTGAGCATCCAGAGCAGGTGCTTCTGCTGCTTTCTCTGCTGCCTGAGGAACACCATTAGCTATTACAAGATCTATGAAATGCTAAGATCTTCATTTTTCTTACAGTAAAGTTAAAATGGAGCTGAACTGTCCTGAAAGCTGTGTTCACTTGTGGGTGTTGAATGTCTCTGAAATTGGGCCTAAAAGTCTGAGGGGCATCCAGCCCAGACCTATATTCACTTGCATAGGTATAAAACTACTTGTAGTTGAAAGGAAAGGATAAATAAATGGGCACGAGTGTACTAAGAGGCTGATAGGGATCTCAGAAAAACAAATCTGGAGGGAGGGCCTGCTGAACACCTGCAGGTTGATTTTAATCTGTCCAGTCTTGGCTGCTTACTGCTTTCTGAGTCTTTGCCCACGACCCTCTCTTGCCCACACAGAAAGATAATTTCCAAAAGACATTTATGCCACTTTCTCCCTGGGGAGAAATACTTGGTCTAATCTGTGCGAACAGTTGGTGAAGAATATTTTTTTGTTTGGTTGGTTTTTTATTAACCACCTTTCTTTGTGTATTTCTGTAGTGTGAAACCTTTTTCTCAACAAGCTTATGCTGTACAGCCTCCGCTTCCATTACCAGGTAAGTAAGGAAATGTAGTTTCTTCCTTTGAAATTGTATTTCAATTTCAAAAACAGCCAACATTCTAAAAATCTTGAAAGTAAATAATGAAAAAATTACCTATTGAAACATTTCAATGATCCAAAAACTAATTTTTATATTATTTTCTCTTAGTACCTGTTCCTATCCTTTTACTGAAAGAGCTGAAGTTTTTGTTTTATTTTACAAAACTTTATTTCCTGTTTTATATTGGTTGTGTTGGGGTTTTTTTTCTTCTGGCTTAGCAGAAAATAAAGGTTTACATATCTCTACTGGTCTTCCATGCTTCATGTTCTAGCCTTCCTAATTTCTCATAAAGTGGAATAAAAAATGTCTTAGCTTCCTTATTTTGAGAGGTTAATGGTGACACCTCACTCTGATACTAAGCAGTTTATTTCCCTGCTCCTTTAGGGCTCCGTCCAAGTCCTCTTAAAACTGCTGAACATGTTTTCTCTGGTGTCAGACCTGGTCTTTTGCACCATGACCTACCCTGGCAGTGCTGTCTTAGCAGAGGGTGACTGACAAACCATTTAGAGCACAGATAGACTGAGGACCTTGTGAATAATATTTTCACATGATGAATGAAGCCATAAGAAAAGTATGAGTCAGCAGGTCCTCTGCTGGAAAGTTATTGCCGTTTTTTTTCTAGATTATTATATAAATCCTGTGTTCTTAGGGTTTGAGTCTCCTACTGGCCTCTCACCTTCCCCATCAGCACCAGCTTGGCAAGGACGAAGGGTTGCTAGCTCCAAACTTTGGATGTTAGAGTTCTCTGCATTCTTGGAACAACAACAAGACCAAGACACAGTAAGAAACACACCTTGCTTCCACCCCTCATTAATTTTGCATCTTCAGACAGTTCCTGTTCTTCCCAGATATGTTATACTACTCTGTGTGTATGGAAATACTTGCTTCATTCCTCTTCATAGAATAGAAAGGCATCTTTGGGAAACACAGATAGCCTCCTATTAGAGGATGAATAGTGGTAGAAAAAGATCTGTGCAGTGTGCTTCTGGGAAACACCAGATAGCCTCCTCTTAGAGGATAAATTGTGATAGAACCAGATCTGTGTAATGTGCTTCTGGCTTCCTTGTTCAGGGTTATGGGCATTCATAGACAAGAGCCCAAGGCACTGAGGTCATAAGCCCCTGCCAGGCTAATCTGGCTGTCCTGTCCAGCCTTGTAAGATAGACTCCCATATAGGACCCAAAATCAGAAGTTGCTAAGATCACATAAAGCCCTGTGTTTCTCTGGTGTGCTGAAAACTCAATATTGGTGGCAACTGTGATGAATTTCTATCAACTTGTTTCAATGGTGCCACTTGTAAAGTGGAAGTAGTAAGATTTGCTTCTCTAACTAAATCTTTTGATTCTGTATCTTGAGATGTGCTCTGGTGATGGGCTGAGGTAGGAAAGTTCAGAAAAGATAGTATTATCTTGTGGGATTTCAGGCTCTTCATAGGACAGGAGCATTGATGATTGACCGAGTGATCTGTCACGGGTAACACTCTGTGTCTCAGGTTATTTCAGACTATATGGCAGCAGCACAAGGCAGTGATGTAGGAGTGAATATAGGAAGAAAAAAACAGTAGTGTTTCAGAGAAGGAACATGGATATATTGATAGGGAGGAAAGAACAGCATGAGCTAGTATTAGCAGAGGTATTTCTATTGATATCTTCTGTTCTTTTAGAAAATGCTGTCAAATCTTCATTGACTTCCAGTAGTCTTCTGTGAAGGACAGTGAATGTTCAATATGTACTGAATGCTGCTGGACAATTTCCTAATTCCATGTTTTTCCTCTTCTTGCAGTATAACAAACACCTGTTTGTGCACATTGGGCAGTCAAGCCCCAGCTACAGTGACCCCTACCTCGAGGCAGTGGATATCCGGCAGATCTATGACAAGTTCCCTGAGAAGAAAGGGGGCCTGAAGGAGCTTTTTGAAAGGGGGCCAGCTAATGCCTTCTTCCTTGTCAAATTCTGGGTAAGAGAAGGGCCCCTTTTTAGGGTACCCATTTGTTGTGAAGTTTCACACTTCAAAAGCTGTGACCTCACTGGCTGTTAGAAAACTGCTGCCTCCCAACAAATTTTTCCCTGTGTAGGCAACTTAATACAGCCTGAGCTCACTGGAGAGCTTCCCTTGACCCCACAAAGCACAATTTCTGGCCTGCAGCAAGATGAATCTTTCACATCGTCCATCTGTAGAGTTGTTCTCGACTACTGTCTGAAGATTTGCTGATGGTGACTTGGACCCTCTAGAATTTTTATTTATCTATAAGTAAAGAATTCAGAGGAAATTATTCTCTGCATACTTTTATGCATTCATTTCTCTCAGTGTTGTGTAACTCCTCAGTCAGAAGCAATACTTTGCCTTCTCTTCTCCTTTGTCTGTAGCTGCATTTTGTGTTATCCAAGTACTAATAATTTACAGGTGCATATTTTCTTCTTGCAGAGCAAAAGATAAGAGAAACATATAATGAAATTGGATTATGCTGATAATACATTACTGAAATGACTTATGGTAAATTGGCAGAAATCAACCTAGCAAAAGCTTACTCACCCAATTTGGATTTTTGTGATTTAACTGAAATTTGTAAAAACTGTGCCATTGTGCTTCAAGGTACAAACAAAATAGCTTTGGTGATGGATATTATCATAAGAATTACAAAATTAAAAATAATAGTAGCTCGGAGCAGTTGTACGGTAGATGGCTGAGGGAATGCATAATGGGATTTGGAGCCTTTCACCTTGAGTTTACCACATTATTCAACCTCAGGTCAGAGTGAGATGATGAGAAATGAGCTTTTATATCTCATTCCCTTCATACAGTCTGGTGCTAGAAAGCCTCCTGACTGGTGCTTTCAGAAGGAAGAGTTAAGCGCCTTGAGATGCAACTTCCCAGCTGTCCCAAGCCTAGCCTTTCCAGAAATGAGTTGGAGAATGTTGGCTGGGAGTCTTCTTCTCAAGTGCCTGTGCCTGGAGTGTTGTTTGCTGGTAATTTTTGGGGACACAGTTTTATTACCTGCAGTCTCTGTGCTACTGAGCTGGGTCCTTCATGGGATTAGCTCCTGGCAAAGTACAACAAAGCCTGCCTGGGATGCTCACAACAAAAGGTGAAAGGTCAGCTCTGTTCTGGCTGGGAGAGACAACAGCACCTTGCTGAGAAGTGTATCCTTTGACAGAGTACCCTTTGAAAAGGTAGTGATTGCCTTTTGTGCTTTAGAAGTTTCAAGAACCAAAAGGAAGAGCTTAGAGGGAGATGTTACATAGAGAGAATAAACTTTGAACTCCTTGATTTGAAGAGAGAAAAATCATAACGACACTGATCTGGTACAACTGTGATTTTATTTATCAAAATTGACAGTGTGCTCTTCTGCTTTTGTGGTTCAGTTTGGGGATTGTGATAACTTTGTTTTTAGTATCAGGAGTATAAATGTGGCCTATGCACCATGTCAGACCAATCTCTATCAGGGTTTTGAAAGATTTAGATGGTGGCATGTCATCAAGTTGAGCTCTTTCTGTTCCCATGTGAGGTGTCTGGTGTTCAGAGGGTATCAACTCACTGGAATTTGGCTTGATTAAGGAGATGTGACATAGGATTTGAAACATCTTTACTCCAATGTGTACATGATATTGTGGGGTTCTGCAACTCTATACTTACTTATAAGGACAGAAATATTTCTGGGCTTGGTTTAATATTTTGACTGATTCTTTTTTTGGTACCCTTGCGTTGTTGAATCTCATCTGGAGTTAACATCAGGTTTTATTGGTGGCAAAATTACAGGTTGTCACTTAGAAACAGACAAAATTTACAAGTCAAGTCATTGGTTAAATGGAAGCTTCTAAGACTTTTAAAAAGCAAATAAACAAACACTTTTCACAGAAAAGGCAATATGATTAAAAACAAAAAAATGAAGAAAACTAGATTTCAGCAGAAATTATATCCCTCTTCATTTTTATACTTTTGTAGCACAATGTGCTAGAGTGCTTTTTCATTTTGCTGCCTGATAGCACTGGACAACTATACAAATATGCTATTGATCTTCAAAGATGTATTGGATAAAGCAGTTACTACACAGTTGAATTTATAGCATCATTTTAGGATAAAATGGTGAGTTAAATTAAATACTTGAAGGGATGTTTTGAAACATGGAGATATGATTGATTTTTCTGAGATTCTGAGTTGAAGTTGTGGTTGCAGGTGACAAAGACTTTAAAAAAAAACAAGGAATGAGTAAGCTGGGGTTGGATATATGCAGTTTTAGGCTTGAAGAACCTAAGGTATGAACCTGGCATTGTTACAGTAAGCACTGAATATACCAGAGGATCTCTTGTGCACCAGAAGCCTAATTCTAAACACCAGGGTTGAGGTTTCTTGACCTCAGTGCTAGCACTGAGGATCTAATATGACTGAGAAAGAGGTGTTGATGTTTGTTCAAAGGTGCTTTAACTGATTTATACATTAGCTAAGAGTTAAAAGTTGGTAAGTTTGAAACACAAGCAGTGTTGCAGTGTTCCCAGTTTTTCCTTGATTTTGGCATTGGGAATTTGGTACAATGAACTGATTTTTGGACTTGAGTTGGCAAGTCGTGTATGACATCTGTGTGACATTTCTCTGTGCTCCAAGTGCATTCTAGCACACGACAATGAATGTGAGACATCAGCCTCCCAACACTTGGGCAGTGGCAGCCCTGCTCTTTTCCAGGCTAATATTATCTCTGCCACCTGTTCCTTGCTTCTCCCTGTGAACTCCTCCTATATGGATCGTTATTAATAGTTTGGGGAAGAGGCGTTCTCAGGGCTTTGCACGTTACTAGGATAGGATGGTGCACTTGCACCTTGGAGCTTTTAGAAATTGTGAGACTCTGCATGGAAGACAGAAGGAAAATGACAAACCAGGAATTCAGGACAGGTAGTACTTTGCACAGAGCAGCCATCTGCAGAGACATGAATCAGGGGAATTTCTTGGGAGCCCTGTCCTGCCTGTGAAGTATATACATCGTAATTGCTTCTTGTTGGTAGGCAGTCAAATCACTGAGCATTTTCTTTCAGCTAAATGAAATATACTTTTGTGGGAAAGTGCTGAAGGGGTGGGCTGGAAACTGCTGTCCTGCACTCGGCTTCTCTCCTGTCACAAGCAAATCCAGTCAAAACAGCAGCAGTGTAAATTGCCCTCAGCCCCCTGCTTTGTCCACTGGATGCCTTCAATCCCAGCCTGGCAGAAACTGCCTGGAGAGCAAGGAATGGCAATTTGGTCCCTGTGTCCATTCTGTTCTTGGTACTCCTGAGGCAGCAAACAAGACGGCAGCTAGAAACAGAGAATTTTATGGTTTTTGCACATGTTAATTTCACCTGCCATCACCAGCACCATCTCCAGTTGCTGCCTTATGTAAGGGGACTCTGCCAATGGCATTTCTTTTACCAAAGTTGTTCCCCACAGTGTTCAACAATGTAGAAATTATTGACAGCAAAAAGCAGATTAAAAGATTGAATTGCTGAGGAATTTTCAAAGAATCTCTTTTCAGAGATGGAAGGGAGAGAGGAGCATAATAACTTGTGAGGGGTTACTATACTCTCCCTTGAACAAATCCCTTCTCTTCTACCTAGAAGCCTTGTCTTGTAGGTAATTAAACATTCTGCTTACTTTTCTGGAAAGGAGGAAATCTCAGATGTGTCCCCCAAACCAGGTGGATTCACTCCTGCATGCAGTATTTGAATCTCAGAGATGTGCTATATCACAGATATCTCAGTGATTGTAGTTTCAGCATGTTTGGAAGTCATCAGGCAAGCTATGGATATGTGTGTCCTCTGTGCTGAGCTTGCACAGCAAGTTGAACACGTCCCAGATACATCAAATTGCTGCTATGCCAGAGTGTGCACAGGTTTTTGCATCTGGAACTTCTTGGACAGAAAGGAAGAACCCTGACTTTGTCAGATAAAGTAGTACGGTCCAGTTGGTGGCTCATAACTCAGATTTAGCTTGTAATATGCCTTGTTTATTTGATCTTCTACCTTTGCTTGTAAAAGAAGCTGAGAACAGCTGTTTGAATGCTGGACACCACCCAACAGTGTGAATGCTGCTGCTGCCCTCGCAGTCCCACCCTGTTCTAGCAGTGGCAAGTAGGAGCCTGGGGGGCCAGGCAGCTCAGCCCCCTCAGTGAGACTTTCCTAAATCCTGCCTATGTCTCCTTTGGCTGCCTAGGCTGGCGTAAGGAATGTATTCAAGACTCATCTCATTTGGATATACTAGGGCATTTGCCAGAGAGGAGTTGAGGCACCTGGGTTCTAGTCACATCCAGTTACATATTAAACAATTCCGTGCTTTCCCAGACTATAAAGTGAAGATTAGCTCTCCTACTTGATGGAGTTCTGGGAAGATGAATTTCCTTTGAATCATAGTCACTATGTTACTCCCTTGCATCTTTTAAGGGTGGAATGTACTGGACACAGTAAGTCAGACCTGTCTCTGTTCACCTCAGGTGCTCACTCCCGCACTGGATGTGCTTTGACAGAAGGTTTTTTTTAGAGAAGCAATGCAGTTCTGATGGTCTAGGTGTAGTGAGGAGCTCATAGGAATCTAGGAATTAAGGCCATAATGTTTTTAGGTTTTAAATTAAATGCAGTAGCTCTTTTGGTCATTATGGTCTTGTCCTCCTGCAATCCTGAGAAGCTTAACTGCATCCATTCATGAATTACCCCAGTGTCCAGTCGACACATAGAAGTTAATTTCACTGTGGCAGATTACAGTCTTCTTCCTCAGTTTTCCACCTTGTCTCCCTTCAGGAGGTAATCATCTCCACAGCAGGGAAAGCTGAGAGATTGGAGTTCCACTCCTGAGTCATTCCTTGGTCTTGTATTCATGTACACCATTGCTATTTTCAGTTCACATGAATAAACTAGATTGCAAAGAGTTCAAGAGCAATGTGTGTGCTAAATAATCTCTGGTGCAGGGGCAGTGCCTTCCTTGAGAAGGTGGGAACCAGCAGCTGTAAATAAGTGAAAAAGCTGTAACTGTAAGGCCAGCAGTCTCTGGGGTGCTCCAGCTCCATTCTGCAAATGTGATCTGAAGCTCTCAGCAAGCTGCTACTGTCATTCCCTGGAGTTGCAGAAATTCCATGTATGTATGTTTATGAGGTCTGCAAAAGTGTCAGGAGGTGGGTATACAGCTCTTGGTAACTGATCACTCCATGTCTGACAGTCCTAGCCCATAATATGGGACAAGCTTTAGAATAAAAAGTGCAGTGTAAATGTCAAGGAGTTCCAATGTAATCCCACTGCTTCACTGCAACAGGGCTTCCAGGAACCTGATTGTACATAATGTCAGTGAATGGCGGTGACCCCTTAATTCAAACAGTATTACCATGGTTTTTCCATTAAAGTTAATTAGGTAGATGTTAATTGGCTGTGAAGTTTTAGTCTGGCCTTCTGATGGGAGTCTTGTCAAATTGTGGACGCACCTAGAGTGGCTTCTTAGGGCTAGTGAGGCTTTTTTCATGAAGTGGAACTAGCACCTTTCTGCTTTGCCTCATATTGACTGCATTTTTTTTTTAATTTTACCCATGAGTCTTTAGGAGAATGTAACCTTAACTTTACTAGTGAGACCCTGAAAATGATTGTCTGGTTCTGCAGTGAGAGCCTCTGCTATGTTTATGTATCAGTGGCCTGACCAAGCCCCTGTAGCCTTGACCCTTTGTTCTTTTTGACTCAGTGGGACAATTTCATTGGAAGAGCAGAATCAAGTCCATACATTGTGTTTATCGTTCCCAAGGGAAACAGCTGAAAAATATTGTGAAGGACTCCTAGTCTAGTTCCTCTTCGGAGAAGGGAAGAAATGAATTTTTATTCAGACAATTGGAGTGTGGGTGAGATAAATGGTACAGTCAGTTGCATTGACATGGAAGTGAGTATTACAGTATTAAAATACAGTATTACAGTCACTCAATAAAAACCTATATCAGAATGGAGTAATACTGCTATTCTCTAATACATGTAGATTTGTGGTACAAAGAAAGTAGCTGCAAAACTATAGTTATTTAATATCAAGGTCTTCAGCATGACTGTAGTAACTGACTAGAAGCTGTCCTGCCTTCTGCTTTCCCTGTTGCTGCCCATCCTCCCAACACACGTTCTTTGTTTAAACACACACAAATGTTTCTGAATCAGGCCAGTAACTGATCCCACTGAGAACTAACTGAGCAATTCCTCTGTGAGCCTTGTAATGCAGCTACAGAAATGTGTGTCAGTACAGCAGGAATGGGGAAGCACAAACTGTGCTCTGGAAGAGTGAAACTGCTCTCTCTTGGGGTCAGGACCAGCCTGGCATCATCAAACTACAGCTCTGAGGTGCAGTTTCTCGAGAGACTCAAGCCAACCTGAGGATGTGTTGCTATGAACATAGGCAATCCTTGTGCCATCATCTTTTATGGTGGCACAAAGGCAGCAGCAATCTCACATGTCTACAGATAGGGAGAAAACTTGACTGTCACTTTCTAGAGTGACTTAACCTTTTGTGAAATTGCTCCCTAAGACAACTAAGCTAACAGGATTTATTATCTCATGGCAGAGAAGAGGCAGGTATTTTGCAGGGTAAAGAAAGAGGAGCATTCATTATTTTGGTGGTCCAGTTCCAGTGCTAGCATTGCTTGTCCTTAGTTCTGCTCTAGATCTCAAATAAAAAACTATCCACTGACATTGGTTAAGAAAACCCTGCTAGAATGGCATCTAATGCTGTCTTAGTCCTGTGTCCACTGTACCAGGAACACGTTTTCTTCAGTTTCCTCTTCCCTTGGCTCAGCTGGAAGAATAAAATGCTCTGGAGCAGCCTATGGGAACCGATCCTTGCTCTTATGCTGATGTAAATTAGCACCTGGGCTTGTGGAGCACAGAGAAGCTCTGCCCTTTCAGTTTTGCAGGGGAGGAAGCTGGGCTGGGCACTCCCACACTCCCATAGTGTTTCCAGAGCTTAAGGGCACCGCCACTTGTTTCATCACTGTGGTTGGAATGACCCCTGGTGGAAACTTCAGACAGCCAGGATTTTTAGGAGTTCTGTCCTAACAGGAGGCTTTGGTTGGCCAGTGCTGGGGACTCACATTTGAAAAGTGTGGCTGCTAATGGAGATGGGTTTGAATTCAGATGTAACTGGGCTGGATCCATCAGTAATCTACATTTCTTATGTTGCATCCTGTTTGTTTACATTCTTTATGTCATTGTACCTAAACCTGATGTGTGTGTGTACTCACACGTTTCTTTTCCCTGCCTTCTCTTTTCTCTTACCTACATTTCTAGGGTGGAAAAACTTCATTACTGTAGCTTTACCATTATTTTCCTTCCTTGGTGAGTCAGCCCAGTCTAGCCTGTCTGGTGCACTGCTCTGACTCTGCAGTCTGTGCTCTCCACATGCTTTGTGAGTACTACCAAGCCACGTCATATGTTTTTAATGTTAGGAGGATATTCCACCAGACTTCCCCAATGTGTAGGCAAATCCATACCACCGTTTTCTGAAGTGGAAATGGGATTCTTTTGCATATTCTCCAGATTTCTCCCACTTGTTTGATGCACACTGGTCTGCTTAAGGAGCTGGGGACACTCCAATACTTTACTATCTTGGCTATGCAAGGTAATGGTGAGAAAATGCCACAACCATCTATTGATAACCATCTGATTTTTTTTGGTTCTTTTCTTTGGCAGGCTGATTTGAATACCAATATTGAAGATGAATCCAGATCTTTCTATGGTGTTTCCAGCCAATATGAGAGCCCAGAAAATATGGTCATTACCTGTTCCACCAAAGTGTGTTCCTTTGGAAAGCAGGTGGTAGAGAAAGTAGAGGTAAGGAGCAGACACCTGGGTGCAAGATTCTTTCTGGCTGCTGCTTTGTCACTTCAAGTATTTGCATCCTGCCTTTGTATCTCAAGGCAAATTATATCTCATGCTTCTTGTCAGGGAGATGGATGTCATAGATTATTATTTCTGAGACATGCAGGGGTAAGGTCACTCAGCCTGCAACATGGCCTTGTCCCAGGATTTTACTGAAGATCTGGTAGTGTTTGCTGCTTTTCCTTTAAATCTCATTTTCTGAGGACGTGTAAATACATAAGACTCCTAGCTCTGCTGATTCTCTGGGGTTTTTTGGGAAGCAAAGGCAAATTAGGAAACACATACATGTTTTTTAGTCCAGAAATATGAAAACATATAAGCAACACCTCACTGTCATCAGTGTTTTTAAGCAGATTATTTATAGACTACAGATATTAATTTGACTGTAGTAATTGACACACTATAGTCTTATGGTTTTATAAGACCTAGAGCTTGTACACTTACAGCTTGAACAACAGGGGAACTGCAAATAACTGGGTTATCCATATAACTGGCATTGAGGAAATTCTTTCTGATGCCACATTCAGCTGCTAGGAGAGCTGCTTTGACATGCCTCCTGCTGCCCTGTTTCTCAAGGAGCCTTGAGATGCAGAAGCATCTATGTGCAGAACACCAGCTGTTCTCATGTCAGCAGTCAGTTCAAGGTGCATCCTTCCCCAAGACTTATCTCCAGTCACATGAGAGGAATGCCTTAATTTGGGTTAAGTATTTGCAGGTGGGACAGAGAGGCCAAAGGAAGGTGTCATGGTGCACAGGAAAGAGCACTGAGCTTCTGGAGTGAAAGGACATTACATGATGTGCATTTAAGGGTCTGCTGTGAAATCACAGAATATGGCCTCAGTTTCTGTTCAAAGGTAGATGAAATATACAGCAGCTAAGAGGTGAATGTGAACAAAAAAATCCCTCTGTGTATCATTGGCCAGACCACCTCCTAAGGGGGGGCAGAAATACTAGGTTCTCTCTCACGGGTACCAGAAGGCTTTAGCATCCTGAGCACACTACTGCTATCATTACTTTCTGGTCTTGCTAAAACAGTAGTTACTAACCTTTTCAGTTTATTCACACCTAGTATTTTTCCAGTAGAGATGCAGACTGTAGCGTAGGTGACAACTGGTCTGTTTCTCTCAGTTTTTACAGTGCCTTGAGGGTTTGTTGCTCAGAAGCTGCAACCCTCCGTTCTAAAGGAAACAAGGATTCAAGCCAAAGAAATTGGGAGGGCTCAAGGCAACTGACCTTGATGTGAAGTACTGTGGTGACTGTTACTAACATTATTTAAAAGTGCCACTGTAATTTTTCTGTTCTGAGTCCCTTTTTGTGATTAGTGTCACTGGTGTGCCAGCATAGGCCCACATGCCCCTTTTGTGTTTTGCCTTGCAGACAGAGTATGCACGCTATGAAAATGGACACTATTCCTACCGCATCCACCGCTCCCCTCTCTGCGAGTACATGATCAACTTCATCCATAAACTCAAGCACCTTCCTGAGAAGTACATGATGAACAGTGTGCTGGAGAACTTCACTATCTTACAGGTGGGGATTTCAAGTGTTTTCGTTGCAACTTGGCAACATGTAAGCACCATGCAGGAGTTCACTGTTGAGAGTCAAAGCAGATTTCCTTTTATAGCTCAGCATCTAATTGAACTTGGTGTCTTTCATGTCTATTGCACTTCAAGACCATTTATGGAGCTCTAGAGATAGTAACTCATGCAGAGGAGCAGCAAAAGAATTTGAGAGACCTGGGCAAGAGAGAGATAAAAAGAAAAATAAAGGGAGAGCTCAGGAGGCAGAGAGACAAAGGAAGGGGAATGATGAAAAAGTCAGTGAAGGAAATGCTCATTCCAGTATTTCACAGATATTGAGGTCCTTTCTGTGCCCTGACCATTTTTGCAAGGTAAAAAAACCCACAAGGGCACTGTTAAGTGGCTATAAAAGTTTTCTGTGGGAAGAGTTTTTTGCTGACCAGATGTGGGGGAGGGGGAGAAGTAGTCTCCTCAAGGCCATCCTGGACCTGTAAACAATATGGAGACATGCAAAGGAAGGGGCACATTGTGGGGAAGCTCTGTGACACTTTCTGAATCACTGTAGCCTCTAGGTAGGTCAGGATTACAAGGCTATGGCAATTAGATTTGCATTAGTGTTATGTTATAGCCAGGCTCAGATGCAGCCTAAACTTTGGAAGAGGACAGACAGATTAAAAGATGGATTTTTCTAATGGACTGAATTCTGCATTCGCCTCTGTAAGAGGCATCACAGATCTTTGCCCAGAGAACTTGAGGCTGGATAGGTGGAAGAGATGCTGGTGGCTGTATGAATGAAAATTAAAGTGGTTTTCATTCCATTCTTTGAAGATCTTTGAGAACTGCAGGCAACTCATTTCACTGCTCTGTGGCTCAGATACATCAGCTACAAAACACAAGGTTAATAATACACGTCACAGGGCACTAAGAAGTTTACTTGTTCATGTTTGTATTAGGATCTTAAACATCTGGAAGAAATGAGGAGTGTAAATGCTGAGAGTTCTTTCAGATGAGCAAAAGCATGAAAGGGGCACAGACAGAGAGATGAAAGACCTGTGCACTGTAATCCATACTGGGGAACATTGTAGCTGCATTCTGCATGTTTCATTCCTCTGTCAGGCCAGCATTTCCTATAAATTCTAAGAAAAAAGCTGTCATATAGTTATACTTCCTGAGAGGGCTTTATGTTTTGAGAAATCACTGAAAGATGTCCCATGTGGGTGCTGGCACACACTGCCTTGTAGCCTTGTGCAAGATGAAAGTGCTGCTCCCTGAGCAGCAGCCTGAGCATTTCCCACTCCTCAATGGGGAGCTGAAAAATGCATAATGTAAGGCATGTTGGTAGTCCTCAGTGCCCACTACCACCTTTGAGGCAAGTTTAATTGTATTCTTTTTCTAGACCCTTTTATGATCTTAGATATCCCTAATCCCACAAGCATCATTTATCTTGCTTTGCACATTTCTCTGGATTTATCATTCCCAAGATTTTAGAGCCCATTTTTCAGAAGGGCCTGGTGCCTTCCCACACCTGGATGTGTATAACTACCACATCTTGCAGAAGAAAGGAGTTTAACTGCAAATCCAATCATGAAGTAAGAAAAGAAAACAGAATAGACCAAAGTCAGACTGCTAAAATTAATAAGCAAGTTTGAAAACAGCTGTTTTCTTCCTATTTTCACAAGAACAATGGGGCTTTGGTACAGTTCAAACCTCCAGCTGGAATGTTTGTCTTCTGCAGCTGAGTTTGTGCTACTCCTGATAAAAATCTGTCTTTTCCAGCAGGAGAGAACTTCAGCTATGGCACAAACTCAGGTGACAAGAATGTGCAAAGTTGTGCAGTAACAGAGAGAGGGAAGCTGAGCTAGGAGTTCTGAGTGCAATATTTCTCTTGTCTCTGCCACGCAGTGCATGCTGCAGAAACTAGGACAACACAGCTCCTTCACTATGCTGCTAACAGTCACATTGTAGAGGAGCTAAGGGTCCTGAGGGGCCACAGAAAAAAAAAAGTGAAAAAAGGAGCTTCTGTAAGAATGCATGAGTGTAGCAGTCATCCTTCTCCCACCACCTACAGTGTATGGAATGGGAGGTGTAACGGAGTCAAATCTGTAAGTCTGCTGTAAAAGGAGTTATACTCTATAATCCTTGTGTTCTGTGTCTACCATCGACAAGCAGGAACAGATGAAGGGAAACAACTGTCCGTGGTTGTGATATATCAGTATATGTGTGAACAGGAGTGGATGTACCACGGGAAGGGGCCTCTCTATACCTAACAAATGGAGCAAAAAGAGCTTTTTTTGGTGGAACACTTTCCCTCTGCTGAAATCTGCAACACCAGGGGGTGGGACGTAGAGGACCTGATGGAGGTTCTTCCACTGATGTGGTCACTGCTTGGTCACAGTGGACTTTTCCTCACAGTGGACTCTGCTCACCTCCCTGTCTCTTCACTGCATTGTAGTTCTGAGGCTGCAAAAGTGCTTTGGTGCTTGGGCCAAGCTGTGTATCAATCCTACATTTCTCTCTTCTTTGTCTATTACTGACTTTTTGCTTTATGTTAAATGTGTTGGAATATGTAAGCAGAGAAATAGCAGCTGCCATTTCAGCTTCTTGTCCTTTTCTGTCTAGGTTGTGACAAACAGGGACACACAGGAGACCTTGTTGTGCATAGCATATGTTTTTGAAGTATCAACTAGTGACAACGGTGCCCAACATCACATCTACCGGCTGGTGAAGGACTAGAGACTCTGCCCTGAGTTGTCCATGGAATGCATGTCTAAGAAAAAAGTCTGTGCTTGAACGACCCCTGCCCTCCCCCATACCAAACTGAAAAATAAACTGCAGATATTGTGTATTTTCAGAAAAGTACCTCTGAGCTGGTTTGTGACTGACAGAGTGAAGTTTCTATCTCCAGGTCTGTGCAAATGGGAAAAAGTCTTGGAGTCAAGGGAGCAGGTAAACGACTGCTTAAGGGTCTCACCACAATGAGCATCCTGTGAAAAGCATTTCCCACAGTGCACACCCAGGGTGAGATCACACACATAAAAGGAGTGTATGCACCTGAGCATACCAGTAGGGCAGTGGCAATGGCAGCAGCTTCCACAACTCTGACCACATGTGAACAGGTTGAAAATGTTCATGCTACACCTGGTCTGAGTGCGTGCACTCATATACATTCATTTGAAAGTCAACAGATGCACAGACGTGGTTACCTTACATTTATATAGGTGTCACTTAGACATACGTATGACTGTCTGTATGTATGTATCTGCATAGAGGTTGCACACATCCTGCACAGCTGCCTCTCTAGCTGTCTACATCAGCAGTTGTGCAGTCACAGGCTCATTCAGCCTTGCTCTGTTAGAGGCCCATTACTTTTTCCCTCTCTTGCATGCATGATAGTGAGAGCCCAGTCTTTCTTGTGTGTTTTAGATGAAGTTATGCTTAGAAAATTTGGTATGTTAAATCATATTATCTTGCCCAGCAGATTACCTCTATGTATCAAGTCTGATGACTTGACGGACTAAAATAATTCTTGCTGCTTTTGCTTCTGTTCTCCCTCCACAGCTACCAATGCTCAGTGAGCTAGACTGTGCTTTTGTACACCAGCAAAATAATTGTTTACAGAGGTCAAATTGTTCCACATGTTAGCTCCAGACAGTAAGGTGGACAAGTATTGCACAGAATGTCATTTGGCCAGCAAACTGGAGGAAAAGAATGAGAGAGAACAGTGAAAACAGCTTAGCTTTCTGTGTTTCCAAGGCAATCAAACACAGCCTCTCTGCTTTACTTGTAAACTGAGGTTGTCTATTCAGGAGTCACTGAGAGGCAATAATCTTGGTCCCCACAATGCTGCTGATGTAGGGGAAAGCTGCAGCCATTCATGTTGCTCTGAGGGAAGAGGTGGTTTGCATGATGCTCTGGCAGGCATTGAACAGGAGATTTATTGGGTGGCCAGGCAGAGTCGCATGGCCTGGACAATCAATTTATTATGGAAGGGGGACTAATTGACTTACTTCCTCATTAAGCCACGACATGTCAGTTGATCTGGTGTAACTGTAAAAGTGTGGGTTTCCATTTGCATTTGGGAGGTCCCTGACAGGGATGAATCTTCATCAAGCATACCCTGTGCTTTGAAGCATGGGAAGGAAAGAACATGGATAAGAAGTCTGGCAAAGATGATGCCATGAAGTCAGAGCTGGAGAAAGATGGTTTGTTTCTTGTTATGGCAAAAGTGCTCCATATAGTCCCCCCGCCCCCCCAATCTTAGAGACCCTGCATCTCCAGAGGCTGCTTTTAAGGATTTTTCAAGGGCTAAGGCTGTTAATGTTCTCTGTGCAGGAGCCAAAAGTGGATGGTCAAGAGCAGAACTTTCGCTTGCACGTATTAAGCAAAATCTACACCAAGTTTAGTACACTACTCTGCCTGCTCTTTCTAAGACAAAGAAATACCTTCAAGAACTGACTTCCAAACAGCAATACAGACACACAGATGCCAGCAGCTTTCCATAAGTTCTGCATGGCTGGTAACCAGAATCAGTCAAGCTTGGAGAAAGATGAGCCAAGTACTTTAAACATCTAGACAACAAAGCATCTTGAAATACCTGCTGTTTTGTGCTGCACATGAAAAATCCCTGCAAACAGAGGCTGCCCTTTCCCATCCACTGGGTGTTATTGTTAGTTCCAGCCAGGTGACCAGGCCATCCAGGACTGAATTAACTACATCTCTGCAAACCAGGCAGCCCCTCCAGCTGGCCATGTAGGTATGAATGGCACCATTCTACATTCTACAGTCCATTGCTGATGCACGCACCTGCTTATTTCAGCCCTGTGCAATTTCCTTCCTGATCTCTGAACCATGGGTGGAGCAGGCAACAGATCAAATAAAACCTCGCTAACAAGAAAAAAGACTGACCCTTGGGAAAAGTATTTTTGGCCAATGCAGACAACAATGTTTTGAAATGAAACCTGCACAGAGAAAGGGCAGAGAAAGTCCCCAGCAATGGAAAATTCCTTGTGATGTGTATTAGTACTGTCCTGCATCATGAGCCTGGTGCCTTGCATGCGTTCACTGCAGGGTTACACCACAACAGCAGACCCTATGGAAGTCAGTCCCTGAAGAAGAGGAGCCCTAGAACCAACAGGCTGAGGAAGAGATTAAATCTTTGCACAGCTGATTTGGGGACACTCATGCAGGGTTTTTTTTCAATTTATTAGCAAGACTCTTCTTCGGCACTATTCCTTTCTGTGGTTGCGCTTGGAGTTCACAGCTCTTTGGTGTCAATAATCAGGGTCAGCAAGAGACATCTACCTGCCTTTGAAGCACAGTGGAGAAAGGAAAAGAAAATTCATGTGTCTGGGAGAGCTCACTTTTATGTAGGCCAAGAGATGAAGAAGATACAGTAAAGCTAAGAGGCAAAAGATGCACTGGAAATTTTGATCTGGACTACAAGGCTTCTGTCCCCTCACAGAATGGGTGAGATCCATGCAAAACCACTTCAAAGGCTGGAAGGATTGTAGCGCTCTGCCCCCAAGGCTTCCTTTCTTGGAATTTCACCAGAAGAAACCAGACAGTGCATCGAACTAAGAGCCAGCTGCAATTGTGCTAAAAATAAAGCAAAACAAACACAAAATAGCAGCATATGTAAATAAAGACATAGCCTACTTTCAAGGGGAAAGGCTAAATTGAACTCTAAAGAACCGATGATTGAGGGTATCAGAGTGTTTTACAAATTTAATTTCTGTTGGGGCAGAAATGCCAGAATTATTAACCTTAGCCTGTAAGAACTTGATGCAAATCAAAGGACCAAAGAGTAAAAGCTGATTCCCGTTCACTTTACAGTCACAACACCGAGACCTTAGAAGGTAAAGTGACAAAACGGGGATCTATATATCCATGTTTTCTTTATAACAAAGCACTTAAAAACTTTCCATTTAACTGATTCCCTTTTTTTTCTAATGTACATGCTTCCGTTTATCAGCCCTAATTTGTGCAGCTACATCTGCTTGTGGAATCATGTCAAACTGAATTACTAAAATGATTCTACTTACTGATAGTATTCTGAGATAAGACTGTAGGTCTGAGCAACACAAAACTAGGCAAGACAGGAGCTCTCCCTTCATCTTCACTTCAAAGCCAAAAGGAACACTTCAGGTAAGACAAGTTCATTTGAATTCATTCATGTATCTGGTGAGAGGGTGGGAACTTCTTAAGCTGACATTGCCAACAAAGAAAACATGTAGGTAGGCCTAGAGGCAAAGGTAGGGATTGAATTTAAATCTCTTTCTACTTCAGTATCTAGACCCAAGGATCATTATTTCCTTGAGTATTACACACATGCTTTAGCCTTTGGTGCAATGGTTTCCCAGTGACTTTTGTTTCCCCATTACCCAGCTCATTTTTGTCCTGCTTCTTTGACATCTTGGACCAGATGAAGGAGTTGAAGACTTTGCATGGTTATCGCAAAGAATAAGAACTTAATGACACAGGTGAGAACACCCTCAAACTTGCTTTAGAGCTTAGAAGAGGCAGGAAGAACACATTCATAGCCTTCAACAAGCTGCCAGTTGGTCATGCTATTTCATCAGCCCTGCAAACACAGTCTACATCAAAACCAAGCAGGAAGGCAGCAGACAACTTGCATGCTTGTAGGGAAACAGCAAGATCAGGGCTACTGTCTGTGAGGGAAGGCTAGCCAGAAGCTTAGGGTGGCCACAGCTCTGTCCATAACCTCAAGACTGTGATGCAGCCCCAATCCTCTTGGACACCAAATCCAGATCTACTACACTGGAAGCCATGTTTGCCTGCATTTAACATGCTGTTTCAGCAATTAGTCAAGACTCCAAATCTGATTCATACAATTTTTGCCTCTTAAATGAGCCATGAAAGTACTGGTGCTCATTCTGTGGAAAACTAATAGGCATCTTCAGAGAAAAGCACCCCCCACCTCTCCTTCAGGTGCAGAATACAGCAATAATGATGGAAATAATCTGAATATAGCAAAGTTAGAGAGTCTAGATGGATGATCTCTTTTTATCAAAAAGAGAAGCAAAGATTTTGATTTTCAACCTCTTCAATTTCCCCACAGCACTCAGCTCTGCTGCCATGTTATAATTTTATCTGAAATTGGTGGCTGGGGCCCAAAGCCACAGACCTGCTCTTACTGTAGAGGGGGTACATCCTGTGAATCACAGTGGAAGGTGTCCTTTTCTAGATGCCTCAAATGCAGCTACTCAAAGCTGTTCTCAGAAGCTGCATGTAGCCTTTAGGTTTGCTGGTCAGATGCCATGGATTCAGGTACACTGAATCACAGAATTAACTGGGTTGGGAAAGACCTTTGAGATTGTCAAGTCTGACCTATCACCTAATACCAGGTTATCAACTAAACCTAAGTGCCACATCCAGTTTTTTTTGAAGACCTCCAGGGATGGTGTCTCCACCACCTCCCTGGGCAGCCCATTCCAATGCTGAACCACTCTTTCTGTGAAGAATTTTTTTCTAATGTCTAGCTTAAACTTCCCCTGGTGCAGCTTAAGACTGTGTCCTCCTGTCCTGTCGCTGGTTGCCTGGTAAAAGATGCTGATGAGGTGCAAGTCCTTCTGTCCCTCACTGTATGGACAACACCAGAGTGCCCCTATGTTAGATTCGGTCGCCTGTGGAAGACAGATAGAAGCTGAAACACAGATCTAACTGAGATTACTTTCCTAAACTTACTGGCATGATTGAGAAGACACCTGCAGATGAGTGCAGTTTCCTTGGTAGAAAGTATATCTGCAGTATCAGCCACTCCAGTCCCCAGTTTCACAGCCATCCTCAAGCTCTTCCCTAAATGGTCAAGTTCATACAAAACTCCTATATATGTTTTTTCTTCCAATGCACATTTTACTTTTTTCCCAAGATAGACACAAAATGATGGCTTGATTTCAGATACTTATTTTTCACTTTGACTTGAACTATAGAAATCCCTTATACCTGGGTGTAAGGGATGTGCTTATGCAACAGGTAAAGAACACAACATCATGCTGTTTCTAGAGTAAACAACCAACCAACAATAAAAACCACCACCAAAACTGTCAAATGTGTTCTCATTGTCTGCTGACTTCCTGTGCTGCTTGTCTTTCAGGAAGTGGTTGTTTGTTTCCAAAGTTTAAGTTGTTTAAAGATTGGCATTAGTTCTGAAATGAAGATCCTTCAGTCCTCAGGTATCATGGGATCTGCTGCATTAAAGCCACAGCATCCAGGAGATGGACCCCTCTTGGAGTCCGAAACCAAAGAACCAAAAGAAATTCTCTCCAGAGATCTCTCTATCTCCTGCTGCATTGCAAGACATTTCCTTCATTTCTTGCTTGAAGGTAAACACACAGCAATGTTTGTGTACTTCTGTATGTAAATAAATGACAAAGGAAGCTGCTGCACATGCTTCTCTTCTGGGAGGGAGAGAAACAAACATGCAGCAAATGACAGTTGTGTTGCTGGCAGCACTGCCGCCAGGATGCTTTGAGTCTGTTGAACCAAGCAGTTTATAAAAATCCACTTAAGGACACAATGGAAGATACAAGAGAATATATTTGGTGTGGACATCCCCTTGAGTTGAGAAGTGTGACAGAAGCATCAGTACCAGATAAGGAAATGAGAATACACTGGGGAGCTAGGAATGTGAAACAGATCTTCCTTTTCCAAAAGCATTTATGGTAAAGCCTTGAGTTGTTCTTCATACACTGTAAAATACAGTTCCTCTCAGGAGACCCATGTGCGTAACTGCACTGCTCGACTTCTCTAGGCATCTCTGCCCCAGTTCTAAGTTGTTTCCCCACCACCTAACACTTCACTTTGTGGTCCACGCCAGAACCTTCCACCAGCTGTGATAAGACAACTCAAGAGACTCATCTGCTGGAGACAGTGTTTAAAGTTGGCTTCATTAAGTTTTTGTTGCACTTCCACTGACACCTGGGGGAAGGCAGGTGGGGACTTTCTAGATGATGTCAGAAGATCACCCTTATGGTGCTGTCTCTCATAGCACCACAGATAAGAATCATTAAGGTTGGAAAAGACCTCCCACAGTCCAGCCATTAACCCAGCACTGCCACATCCACCACTAAAACAATTCTATACTGGTTTTTGAATACTTCCAGGAATGGTGACTCCACCACTTCCCTGAGCAACCCGTTTCAATGTTTGAACACGCTTTCAGTGAAGAAATATTTCCTAATGTCCAATTTAAACCTCACCTGGCAAAGTTTGATGCTGTTTCTTCTCGTCCTCTATCACTTGTTACCTGGGAGAAGAGACCGACCCACAGGTGCCTACAACTCCTGCTGCGACCGCAGAAAGTGGAGGACTCCACTTCAAAGTCAGTGTCAGAGGAGCACTCAGGCACGCTTTCCCCCTGGGCTAGAAGCCATAGCAACACACTGGCAGTCATGGTGAGCTTGGGACCACCGAGCATCTCAGCCCAGGTTTGCCGATTGCAGCAGAGGTGCGGGCTGCACTCCTGGCCGCCTGCGGGCACGGGCACCACCCCAGCCTACCTGAGCCCGGAGGGGACGTCCAGCCGCGGCTCCCTCGGGGCAGGGGGCAGCTGGGGAGGGCGGGAGGCTGCGCCGGGGGATGCTCCTGGCGCCTACCCCAGCGGCTTCCCGGAGGGTCCCGCGATCGGCAGAGGGAGCGGGGCGGGCTCCAAGCAGAGCTCTGCCAAAGGGGCTCCGGCGGGCGCAGGATGGAGCGGATGGGGTGCGCTGGGCCGGCAGCGCTCCCTCCCTCCATCCCTCCCTTCCCTCCTCCGCGGGGCTGGAGCCTCCCCTGGGCAGCGCCCCCAGCTCCTCCCCGCTCGGTAACGCCGGTCCGAGCCCCTCCTCCCGTTTCCGCTGGCAGGAGCTGGGGCCGTGTCCTGCCGTACCTCCGCCGCTCCCCCAGCCCTCGGCCCTATCCGGCCCGGCCCAGGGACGCGCGGGTGAGACCCGGCTCCGCGGGGGGCGAGGGGCGGCGGGGACCTGCGGGCGACTCCCGGCCCTGGGAGAGGAGAGGTGGCAGGAGCGGGGCGGCCCGGCGGGGGGTGCCGGGGGCTGCCCGTCGCTGGGGTCGCGGGATGCCGGCCCGGCCGATGGAGATGCTGGGGAGCGGCGGGGTCCCGGCGGGATGGGGGTGCGGGAGGCCGATAGGGGTGAGGAGTGTTTGCTGCAAACAATAACCCCCCCACCCCCTCCGGTGCCTGTGCGATTTTTGCGGAAACAGGAAAGTTAGTTCAGAGGGATGAGACGAGCCCAGCGGCGTCTGCGTGCGCGGTCCTGCTCTCGGCCGGGGAGCCCGCGGTGCCCATCCCGCACGGGAGCGGGTGGCTTCGGCTGGGGGCGGAATTGCCCCCGCCAGCGGAGAGAACACCCCTGGGACAGCGCTGCTGGCAGGCGGGGGCTGCCTCTGTTGTGGCCTTGCGCACCCCCCGAGGTGCAGCGGGGTGAGGGGCTGGGGGCGCGCAGGGCACCCGTGAGGGGAGGCTGCGCCTCGGCCGGGATGGGAGCGAGCCCGCCGCGGGCTGACAGCTCCGCTCGGCTGCCGCCCGCAGAGGTGGTGCCAGCCGTTCCTGCCTTCCCCCTTCTTATGTAAAACTTGACTCCAGCGTGGCCTTTTCCTGTTCGAGCTTTTGGAAACTTTTGCTGCTGAATCTTGGATACCCGCCTGTCACCGTGCTGCTGGTGGGAGGTGGAAGCCCTGTAAGGTCTGCCTCTCGGGAGGGCCTTCAGCTCCCGGGATTTCTGATGGGCATAAGGGAAGACCTGTGCTATGGGGATGCTGTGTTAAGGGAAGAGCTAGACTACAGGGGTGAGCTGGATTTCTCTACTTAATGCTTTTATCAATTCTTTTGTTCTGTGCGTTTACTCTGTATAGTTTTGTGGTTTGAACTGCAGGAATGAGGGCACCTGATTTTCCTACCTGACTGCACTGAAGTTGCTTTAAGACTTGGGTTTAAGTCACCTGGGATATGTCTGGGAAAAAGTTAGTACTCCCTAGAACAGCTATGAGAGTCAAATCACACAGTTTGTTTGGGCTCTTGGCCCATTCCTAGATGGGCCTAAACATTGCCTGTGAAAGCCAAAGCTTAACATGTTCCTGTGGCAAAGTTCTTAGTAGCAGGTGCTACAAATTGTTTTAATGGTTTGTTTGTTAAGCTGGAAGGGAAGTCCTTTGTAGCCAGGGTGTATAATTGCAAAGGATAGCAGCCACTGAAGTGTGCATTCATATGAGTTATATTGGCGTGGAATGTGGGGCAAAAGTTGGCACTCAATAACATTTAGAATGTCAAAAGATAAATTATCAATGTGATCTTGAGAACGCCAAGGAAAAAAATCAGTCCTTGCAGTTTTATGTCCTTTGCTTCCATTTTGCATTTTCCCTCAGCTCCAAGTATGAAAACGGATGGAGCTAATATAGCTTCTGCCTCCAGATCTTTCCCTTCCATATTTTTAGACCTGTGATGATCAAATTGCAAATCCTACGGAAAAAGCCTTTCCTATAATGGGGCTGTAAGACTTGTGGCAAACTTGGTTCTGGGTACCTGCACTTTCTTTAAACCTAATCCTCATTAATAAAGCTGCATAAGAAGCCTCAGGGTCAGAATATAGCAAATGCAATGCCGTTTGCATTATTCAGGCAAAGCTCTGTGGTTAGAATGGCCCTGTTCATCTCTGTTGAGCAGGATAGAGGGTTAACTGTGAATATCAGTGTTATCTTAGCTATTTTGGTTATTTTAACAGAAAGTAGCTATCAGAGATGCATATCCCACAGTCTTTGCTTTCTGTACTATTTTAAGTTATTTTCTTCCAAAGCATGCCAAACCTCAGCCTGTCCATGAGGGTATTTCCATCACAACTGTGTATTTTTAGTGGTTAACCCCTCTCTCCCCACACAAACTGAAAAAACTGCAATAGAAAAGTGAAACACAGGAAGAGCACAGATTAAAATAGCAAACCAACGCTGAGGTGGCAGCACTGATTGGAGGAGTTACTTTCACATTTGTGTCACAAGTGAAACTAGCAAGTTTGGACTAGAGAATCCAAGACTTTGTCTTGGTATTACTCTGAGAGAGCTGGTATGGAGCAGAAATGACTGCTTATTTTAGAAGTAGTATGTTAAGATTCCCAAGGTACTTGGGTTTTACAACTGAAACCCATCTCAGTTTTTCCTTTTTATCGTGTTTCAGGACTGTGCTGTTTGCAAGTCACTGATGCCCTGTTAGTTTTCTACTTGGAATGTCACTAGATTTATTGATGCATGACAAAAAGAGATGAGAATGCTTTAAAGAAGCTGAGCATGAGCCAGTGTTGTGCCCTGGAAGTGAAGGCAGCTGACAGTACTGAGGGCTGTTTTAATAAGACTGCAGCCAGTACCCAAGGAAGTGATTATCTCAGGTCAGGGTGTGCATCAGTGGGGTCCAGGACCAGGATTCACACCCGTGGCTGGAGGCAGGCACAGCTACAACACAGGTTGGGCAGGCACTGAAGGCCTCAGGCAGAGCTAAAATGGGGTCCCTGGTGCCATGAGCAGGGGTGGATGTGAGGCTGAGAAAGCATTTAAAGGCTGTTCATTGCTCTCAGAGTCCAGCATACAGATTATATGCTGAGGGAACTAGCCTCGTTCAGCCTGGAGAAAACTTTGATGGGACCTGTAGAGACCTTCTGGTACTTTAGAGGAGGTTCTCAAGAGCTTCTTCTCTTTGGTATGTGGTGGCTGCATTTGAGACAACAGAGGAAAGTTGAAATGAGGTTCAACATAGATGTCATTTCCTGCAATGGGGACAGTCAGATGTTGGAACAAGTTGCCCAGAGGGGTTGTGCAATGTCTGTCCTCACAAGTTTTCAAGGCCAAAGCAGATAAAGTCCTGTTGGGACCTCATTGCTGGCCCTGTGTCAGGTAGGGCATGATGGAGCCCCCACAGGCCTGCTCCAACATGAGTTCTCTGATCCTGAGATCAAGCAGCCATTTGGTCTGAGAAGGAAGGAGGTGTGTAAACTGTGGCAATAATTGTAAATATCCCAGATGAAGAAAGGAACAAAGGTTTTAGGATGCTGATGTGTTGCTAAGATGCTAAAAGAAGTTATAATAAATTAAATCTAAAACTTTACTCACTATGCTAGGAGCTTATGTTGGAAAGGTGTGTATGTGGGTAGGGGAACGGTTTGTATTTGTAAACTTGCTTTCATTTAGTGATTCTCAAAGTACAAAGTGCCTTTTTGATGTAACATCACTTAAAGATGCATTCTGGAATAGAGCAAACCATGTTTTTTCGAATTTCATGTAGGAAGTGTGATGACTATAAAGCATGGTGCTGAGCTTGAGGAAAGACAGTGTATGACCAGGGAATAGCTCTTCTCTGAGGGCTGTTTTCTTTGACTCTCTAGAAAATAGAATAAACGTGCCAGGACCAGCAGATCATTTCCCTGTTTGTGCTATGGTTGTTTACAGACTGTAGAATTGAGTCAATCCTGGTAGGGCCATCTTAGCAATACCCAGAGAATGTGAGTGGATCAGAAACAGATATTTGTCTTTTCTTTTCTACGTGGCAGCGAAATTGTGGAAAAGTAGGGATGTGCTCAGCAAATTCCATCTCTTTGCTCAGTGCACTGCATGTTAGAATTTAATTTTGAAAACTACTCGTTGGGAAGATACAAACTTTTGTATATTTCACTCATGTGTAACAAGATACTCTATTGGAGACTGAAGAGGTATCACTAGTGCACTCTGCACTTCTTCTCTCCTGATCTCCTAAAACTGATTTCCAGAGGCTGTTTCTGCTGCTCCTTGTTGTCTCCCTCCCATGAAAAATGCATTGCTGAATGTCACTGCTCTGTTTCCTGGGGAAAAAACCATCAAATCTGTCTTGTGGGTCACTTTCTGTGGTTCAGTGACATGTTTTCTGTAGTGTGTTTGTCATGAAGCAGGAAGTTGTTCTCCAGTGAAAGACGCTGGATGCTTTCCTTATTGCACAGGTGTTTCTGGGAAGGTGATGTGTCTGTGAGTTGTTAACACAGCTGGACAGCACTGTTCTTAAATGTCTTTCAAGCCCTACCTCACCTTTCTCTCTGTTTTCTGATGATCTTCCGAACACAATTACTGCTGTCAAAAATAAACCTTGAGGGCTAGAGTTTACAGAATGAGGCATGATCCCTGGGCAAAGGCCAGCTGCTGCAAGCTGGTACTGTCTGCAAGCCCAGTAAAACTGACTGTGCTTCACCTGGAAGAAAGAACAGATAGGAAATGGGAGATCCCGACTAAGTAATGAGGTGTTTTGATGCCAGTGAGATGTATTGGTCTGTTAGACTGCCTGTTGAGGAAGGGTGAAAAATTCTATTGTTGGAAAGCTTTTAAGATCAAGAGTATAAAACAGACAGGCGTGTTGTGGGGATACCTCCAGGCAGGTGGGGCAGACTAAATCATAGACATATGCTCCAATAAGCCTTTAAGTGGACAAAGGTATTAATTAAGCTTAGCATTTCTTTACAGTGATGTGAAAATTATGTTGTAATGTTATAAAACCGAAGTAGTAACATACGTTTAAGAGTTGAAATTTGCATTGATCTTTGTTTCAAAAGATATAACAGGGAAACTTACTAAGGTTTTTTTGAAAGCACTTTTCCCTTTTGGTGTCAGAGTTCTCCTCTCTAATGCAAACGCTGTCATGTGGTTCTAACGCCTGGTATTTCTGAAGGTGGAAGTGACTAATAGCTGGGTGTTTATTTCCATGATCCCTGTTACAAGTGGAAAAGGGGAAACAAACTGCATTAACTAGTGAAAAGCTGATGATATTTTGGGGCTGAGTCACTGTGTGTCTCTAGAATCAGCTGAACTGTGTTAACTGAGCTTTAGCTTCTCCTCTGATACTGCTCAAGTAGAGCTGCCTTTGCCGTGGGGCATCCTCACTGATTTACAAGTGCTTGGACTGGTCTGTGTAAGCTCACAGTGAGGGCATGATGGAATATATCAACCTCATGCAGGCACAGGACCACAGGAGCTGCATTTTCCATGTGTGGTGTGTCTGGGCAGGAGTCGGGGCTAGGCTGGAGAAGGAGCTCAGGGGGGAGTGTGTGGGAAGGCAGGAGGCTCGAGAAGGCACTAGGCTAAGGGAGAGGAAGTCTGCAGCCCTCCCCTGGGAGGAAGGGCTGAAAAGGAAGGATGAGGTAGTACACTGAACAGAGAGCTGAAATGTCACACCCTGTCAGAAGGTTTGAAGGAGACAGCTCAAAATTCTGAGACTCTGTGCTAGGGAACAGGGATCAGTGCAAATCCAAGAGAGCGGAGGGCTCTGTGAACTCTCCTGTATTTGGTGTCCTTAATTGAATTCATTTGACCTGAAGGGTTGAGGGAGGCAAAGCTTGAAATTGGAGGAATTCTGTGTATAGGCCACTACTGGGAAGAACCCAAGTGACTTGTCTTGTGCAGTTGAGTAGTCAGTGCTGTCTCCTCAAGTGCCTTGTGGCAGTATGCTGACAATCACATTTGTGGTGATTGCAGCTGTACTCCAAACTCATGTTGAGCACAGGCAAGGAGACTTTCTGTTTTAATTTTCACATTTTTAAAGGTTAAATAATTCAAGAATGCTGTTGAAAGCATACTTTCTTTTCTCTACTGCTGTTTTTTACCCACAACTGTGCACGGAGTTCAGTGTAAGGTGGTTCTGCCCAGGATGTTCATCCAGCTTTATTTTAAACAGTTCCTTGATTTTGTAAATATATACTTATCCCAAAATCAGCTTTGCATTCTGTTTTATTTTAAGACTGTAACCATATGTGAATGAAGGTTGTTACTTGACTTTGTTTGAAGAAAGTGCAGCTGAAGTTGTGAAGGATTGAAAGCAATGTTCTGAGAATGTCTAGTATGTTTTCTTCTGCTGGAGGACAGCCTGCACATTATTGTTTATATGTATTTATATCCATGTGGACAAAATACCATTAGGGGAATGGGATAATGGTTCTGGCAATAGAAGAGACCTGTACTAGCATGCAGATGGGAGCATGTCTCCTTGTAAAATAACAACCTAAATGGCTGGCCTAAAAGCCTGTGAAGGAAACCTTCCAAGTATAAATTAAGTGATTTTCTTTCATACATCAGAGCATTTGGATCTCTCCAGTGTTGCTGTGTTGTCTCACAAAGTTTTGCCAAGTAACAGTGGCCCTGAGTGTTAGAAAAGCTCTTGCTGATCTGTTTCCCAGCAGTGGAGAAAGCAGCAGGACTGGCATTCATAGCTCCTGGGACCTTGTGGACAGGAGCAGAGGCATCTATAGGGAGGATGTAAATAACATAGACACCTAGTGCTGAGCTGTTGGGTGCCATCAAAGTTGAAGAGCAAGGGGGAAGAACTGCAACTCTGGGAAAATTCCAAATATATTCCCTTCACACCTACTCAGGATTGAAGAGCAGCTCAATCTTACACACTGAAATTTCTCCTCTTTCATGTGGGAAGACCCAGGACAATATTTCAGGCAAATATGGTCATAGATTAGAATATGAAGGTCATGGTGAAAGTAATTGCTGGGACCAGTGATCCATAGAGGGATTTGACTATCTGTACAGGAAGACACTTCATTGAGAACAGGAGCTTTTTGGATGTGTGTTTTATTCTAGTTATAAAAGGCAAAGTAAAAAGGACCATGAAGTAGAGAAGGGATTTTCTAGGGAGAACCAGGAGAAGGAAATGAGAACAGAGCTTTACGTTCCCACGCCATTGTAAATTCATCTGGGTGGCTTTCAGTTTTCCAAGTTCTATGTTTGTCGCCCTGTTTTTGAAAGCCTTCTGAAAAGTTTATATTCTCGAGTCAGATTTTCTCACACATTGTACTAAAAACACTAGCTTTGTTTACACTCCTTCTTGGAGAAGGGAAACTGACGGACTGGTCACTTCACCAGTCTGGTTGAGAGGTGGGATTTCATCTCCCAATCCTCTCTCACTTTGCAAACCCTGTAAGTTATGTATCCATAATAAACAGGTCCTCTTTTGGGGGCCTCGGCTGTTCTCTTGATTGTGGTGGAGCTGTGTCCTTCTTTCATGCCCTGCTACTACACAATTGTCACACCATTTTCCTGGTGAATGGTCACCACAGAGTACCTCCCAAGACATATACAAGAAACTCTCTCCTTTTCATTCTGTTTTTCTTAAAATAATTTAAGACATCTTTCTTAAAGTGGTCAGTTATCCTTAAAAAAAATCCACCTTCAGTTGCCTATTCTCCAGGGAAATCTAATCAATCTCCATTGCATTTTGCTTTCTTTTATGAAAACAAAAAGTTCTGCTTGTGTTTCATCATAGCTTGGTTTTGGCAGCTATTTAGTCTCTATCTTCAATTCTTCCTTCTTATTCTGTTCTCCATCAGTTCCTCTTTGAAGAGCTGAGGAAGTTCATTCTACAGTAAGAACAGAACAGTTTTGCTGTCTTTAGTCCATTTCTTTTTTGCTGTTTCTCCGTTAAACCACACAAAGGAAATAAAACCAGTCCAAGTCATTTAGATATGTAGCTGTTTTTTTCTGAACTGCTTTTTAAAGAGCTCTTTAAAGAGAAATGTTGCCTCATTTAGGAATGTCTGTCTTTATTCCTGTTTTAGGAAGTACTGTTTAGTTCCTCTGTTTTTAAAATCCGAAAGTAATTTATCAAAATCTTCTTAAGGCCCTTGTTTTGAAGGTGCTGTCATCCCCCTCCTGTACTTTTCAGAGATACTGAGAGGTGGTGTTCATTGCTCCATATTCTTCTTAAGTCTTTAGTAGAAGACTATTTCTGCATGTATCACTTAGACAGCCCAGTTGCTGTTTCAAAGATCTGTAAGCGGTTAGAGCTGTAGCTTTCAATTTTTATTATTGAAATGCACTAATCTCATACTTCAGGTACACAGTATCCCCATGGCAAGCTCAAAACTGTCAAGGACAACCAAAGTAGGTACTTACCTGGTGATGATGACACTGGTCCAAGGCATCCATTTACAAAAGCAAACAGACTTTGCTTGCCCTTGGGCCATGGTTTGAGGAACTGAAAGACAAGTATGCTTTAGTTTAGAGGACGAGGTGTGGTGATGTACATAATGGTTACCAGGGGATAAGTGCCTGCCAGTCACTGAGCTTTCTAGAAGAGAAAAGATCTGCATTTTCTTCTAGGTTGTGTTAGCCCTCATGTCATAGGACTCCTGCTTTGGAAGGCAGACTTGTCTCCTTACTTTCTTCTCCTGTGAACTGTGGATGGAACAGGTTGTCTGGCTGCTGAGTACAGTTCCCTACTCCTGTAGAAAATAAAGTGAAAGATTAAAGTTTCTGGAGGATTTGCAGAGTGAATGTTCCTTGCAAAATAGTTTTTGCAACAATCTTGTACCTACCCAAACCCTATAGCGAATCTGTGGGGGGCATGAACTGAGCTTTTCAGTTGCATCTGCCCATAAGTTTTCATCTCACCAGTTCTGGTCTGTCAGAAGAGTCTTGTTTCTTTGAGTTTATTATTAATGTTTACCTTGGCCAACATCAAGACCCGTTAACAGTTTTCTTGCAAGCATTGCATTTTGCTTTCTTAATTTTACAGTGTAGAGCTGGCTTTTGTCAAGTCAGTCAGTGTACCTCTGATGTGGCTAGGACTGCTACTTTTTTTACAGGATTACATGACTTGAAGTGCTCCTCTCAGATCACGTCTGCCTTTGCTAAAGATTATGCTGTGTTCATAACTGGCTTACATCAGTGGTGAAGAAAGTTCGTCTAGAAGTGTGGCTGTGTCACACACAGTAGAACTGTGTGTGACAGCAGTTTGACTAACTAGCCAACATCTACTGCTGTGGGAAGCTTGGCTAATTTAATTATTGATTTTAAAAAATTATGCATTTATTTTATTATTTATTAGTTATTGCTTAGCTACCCTTGACTTCAATATGAGTAGTTCAGTGCCTGAAATTGTTGTCACCTGTGTCATTGGGGAGCTAGGTTAGGTTGGGTGGATGCCTGCAAGTGCTTGCCATGGAGCATGACATCAGTGATGAGTTCATACAATATTAGTTCACTTTAAGGAAGATGTATAGAAGTAATACGTATGATCTCTTGAAGTGCCTGTGTGCTGAAGTAGGTAAATAAACAGACTGTGTGAAATTACCAGCAATGTTTCATTGTCTTACTTGATACAGTGAAGTAGGAAAAGGGAAAACATTATTTGAAAAATCAACGCCAACAAGACAATAATGGAAATGCTTCCATTGACCAAGGTTGGTGAATAATCACAATTTTCTTTTAGTAATTAGTCAGTACTTCTTTTTTTGTTTGCAGCTGCAATAATATTGATGGGCTTTTAAACAGTGGAGAGGCACTGTTGCATGTCTTTTCTCCACGTGGTTCAAGGAGATCCTAGTCTCACTTTGGTCAGTTTTCTATTTTTGTAGCACCCTTCTAACATTGGGGTGGTGCTGAATTGGAGAGGGTGGGTGCTTTCTGTTGTGTTGTTTTGTGTGATTTTCACTTCAGCAGTGTTTTGTTGTACTAGAAGCAAAGGTGACACCAGTCAGAAAGCAAGGCCACTGGAGGACAGTTCATCAGGAAGGGTCTTGCTTAATTTCTAGTTTGGCTGCTGTAAGCGGGTCATCAGGAGTCATGGTGATAATGGGGGACCTAAATGTCAAGGGGTAGAAGGACTGGATTTTTCTGACTAGTATTTCTGACTTAATAGACACAAAGCTTTTGCTTTTCCCTGTGATTTCTGTTTTCCCTTTAGTTTCCCTAAGTCTGTTTTAATATTTTGCCTATTGCCATTATTTAAACTTGAGTCCACATCAAATCAGTATATTATGCCCTGGAGACCAGTGTTAAGACTTACTCCTTTTGTTCAGAAGCAAGTGGAATTTCATATACCTTTTCCTGTTTGTTTCTTTTTTTAAATCTCCCTAAATCACTTTTTTCTGTCCTCCTGAGCTAATTATCTTTGTGGTGGGTGGGTGGGTCCAAAAGACAAAAGAATTTATTTTTTTCTTCTTCTTCTTTCCAGGTTTGGTCTGTGACTTTTTCCTTGGCCTACATCCAATTACCTCAGTAAGTAAGATCTCTGTGAAGGATTCTTGGAGTCATTCAGCCTTGTCTTTAATACTGCTCACATCGACATTAGGGGAAGATGAGATGGTCCAACACTGAGCCCATATAAAATCTTTTTGTTATCTGTTATTTTCTTGCCACAAATGCTGAGAGGGTCCAGAGTAACATGGTTGTTTTTGGGGTTGTTTCCAAGTGCTGCCATAAGTACAGAAGGATATGTAACAGAGGAGGACAATAATCCTCTTCATTATATGCAAATATTCCTCTTCCTCTGTTTTCTTACCTGTCTGTGACACTTGTATGGAAAGAATGCAAGAAAGAATGAAACAAGGTTCCTACTGGATTACTTTAGTTAGTTTAAGTTTTATCCTTTTGTGCAAGGGTGATTCTGTAAACAAGCTTAGAAAAACAGACTAATCTTGGAGGAACCCAGGATTACCCTGGGGTTGGGTGTCTTAGTACAGGTGCAGGCCCATTGCTTTGTATTTTTACATTCCCTGTGTTCTTCAGGGATTTAGCCTTGCCTAGGAGTGAGTGGAAGATGTGGCACTTCTTACTTTTCATTAAGTTTCTGACACAGTAGAAGAAGCAACTTTTGCTCCTTCAGGGAAAGCAAGGTGATCCACCTTTCTGCTGAATGCCATGTGTTCTGCCAAAGGCTGCAAGGAGTGCAGTTTGATAAATCCAAGCAATGAGAGCAACAGAGAGATAGTAGTCCACTCTTGGCTTGCCAAGAACTGTTTTATACTTCTGTGCTGCTGTGTAAAACTTGTCATGACAGCTGCAGGCAAAGAACATCTACTGTTGTACATTTTGGGATGAGCGATAAGGGATTATAGTCTGTGAAGGGAAGGAATCTCCTTGCAACTGGGAAAAGCTAAGAACATGTTAGGTGAGGCTATGAAAAAGGAATGCTGGAGCTTTCCTCTACTCTTTTGTAAACCATTATTACAGGTGATGCCACTCAATGGCTCAGTCTTGGGGATACTGCAAAGATACATTGACTTGGGGATACTGTTTATTTAAGAGAGAACTGGGAAATATCCTGAGAGGATTTGCAATGTCAAGGCAATAGTTCTGTTGTCTAACTGCTAACTTGTTTCTAACTGGAAAATTTCACTTGTAGGACTTGTGTGTTTCCAAGAGAAAAATCTGTAATAGGAATTATTAATAGGAGGTGTACAACTAGCTTAAAATCTGTACATTTGATATTGGACATGGTTGGGGTTTAACCCCAGCCAGCAGCCATGCTGCTCGCTCACTTACCCACCAACGGGACTGGGAAGAGAATTGGAAGGGTAAAAGCTGGAAAACTCATGGGTTAAGCCACAAGCAAAGCAAGGAATTAAATCACTGCTTCCCATGGGCAGGCAGGTGTTCAGCCATCTCCAGGAGAGCAGGGCCCATCACACGTAATGGTGACTTGGGAAGACAAAAGCCATCCCACCAATCTTCCCCCTTTTTCCTTCTTCCTTCACTTGATACACTGAGCATGATGTTATATGATATGAAATATCCCTTTGGTCAGTTGGGGTCAGCTGTCCAGCTGTGTCTCTTCCCAATTTCTCACATACTCCCAATTTCCTTACCGTGGTAATACAAGAAGCAGAAAAGGCCTTGGCTCTGTGTAAGCTCGGCTCACCACTACCAAAAACATCTCTATTTTATCAACCCTGTGTTCAGCACAAATCCAAAACACAGCTCCATACCAGCCACTGTGAAGAAAACTAACTCTACCCCAAAACTGCACAGACGTGAATAGTTTCCTGATATTTCTGTTGCAAGACAGAGAGTGAAAAGATAAGTAGGAGGTGGTAGGCATTGACACAGGTAACATCTGTATTTGTAGTAGATGAGACACAATGTTACAGTATGTAAGATAAAGAACCTATGAAATTTCATGCTGTAGAATTTAAGATTGTTATAAAGAGTCTTGACTTGGTCATAAAATGTCTCTCAGTAAGGCTGCTGTGTATTTACATCTTGCAATGATTTTTCTGATTACATTTTGCATGTGTGCTATGCTCTGAATCACACAGAATGGTGGTTTGTTGATTACTGTGTCCTAGGAGAGCTGGATGATGGAGTACACTAGGGAAAAGATAGTTGGGGAAGATTGAAATGGTTGTTATTTGTTCCAGGAGTTTTCTTCCTATTCATTCTTGTGCCACTTGAAATGATTGCTGTATTGTGAGCTCTTTCATCTTGTTTTCACACCTTTAAAATTTGATACTGCAGAAATTAATGTAACATCATCTATAATGTTTAAGCTGCCTCATGTTATGAAAGTGAGAATTCCCACAGCAGCCTTAACTCTGCCCCCAGAAGAGAAAGCAAATCAAGTGAGTGTCTTAAGTTACACCATTGTGTAGCACTGGGCACTAGGATGTACATTTTGGCAAATATTTACATTTCAGATCTGGTCCAAGTCCATGGCAGTAATGAAACACCATATGTTAATTATGCTAAATGATCATATTACACTGGTAAATGGGAATAGGCTTGATTCCCAGAATGCTGATCTGTGATTCACATCATCAAGGAGTACAAAAGAATCCACATTCCTTAGAGAGGGAAGATAAATAGGATATTTCAAACATTTTTCTTGCATGCATGGTAATATGCAATTTTCCCCCTTTTCATTATGTTTCTGAAATCTGTTTCACAGCAAATTGAAAAATTAGTATCCCATCTCTAATGGACATTTAGAAATTACCTCACTTTCTTTACCTTTCTTATCAGTGTTAGCTACTGGATTTCAGATATCCTTTTGTATTAATTCTAGGATTTTCCTTTCAAAGTGGTCCTTTTCTGCAAAGAAGATAAGACTTGAACATGCTGAGCAGAATGGGGAACGTGCTTTTTGCTTTCTATGAAACATACTCATGCATATTAAAAAGCTTGCCAGACTTGAATTCCTAGAATCTGAACAACAAATTGTTGTTAAAATAAAGTGATTGAATGCCTTGCTGATGTGTGGTATTGAAGTTGAGTGAAATGCTGCTACTTATCACTCAAAATTAAATACAGTGTATTACAAAAGCTATTGTAGGAAACTGCTCAGTAGAGAACTCAGACCCAGACTGAATAGTGAAGACAATCTTCAGTTGTATCTTAAAACCAGCACATACTGTGGGTTTTTTTAAATGTCTGTAAAACACTGTTGTGTAGTGAAATCAAAAAGGTGTGAGATGCCTTGTGGTGGTTTATTTTTGGCAGGCAGCCGTTCTAGATAAGATGGACTTTTTAACATATAAGATGCATTGAATAATGGGTTTTAAATGTTTAAGGTGCTATTGTATGGGAACAAGTTGTCACTGTGCCTTACCCATCTGGTGGACTGCAAGGTCTTCTAGGGTGACCCTGGGTACTTTAGTGGGCAGGGGTGTTCTTCATTTGTGTGGTTTGTTTTGGACTGTGAGCAGGGTCATCGCTCTCAAGTTCTTCATACTGTGCCCAGCAGAGTGAGGCACAAAGGGGAGGACCTGGGAGTACTGAACAAATACAAGCTGTAAAGTTTAATCCAAAATGAGATCAGGCAAGCAAGGCGAGAAAAAGAAGTATGAGAAGAGGTTTTGTTAACTTATATTGGCTGTCTTACAGTCATAGAAATAGCTTGATGACCCATTTGTGCCAAAGGCACATATTTGTAAAGTGTGTGAAATGTGCTCAGATGTTCCACAGTTGGGCCAACACATTGTTCATGTCTGATTTGAGTGACTACTTGGCATCAGCCTCTGTTCTTTGTCATAAGAAGAGCTTGTCCAATTAAATGGATAATGTTAGACCACATCTTCAGGAACATTATTAGAAGTTGTGCTAAGGTAGCCTGAGGAAAAGAAAGTTGCCGTGGGCAGTGGCCTTGGGGTTGGCACTTGGCCAGCTCAGGGTAATTTTGTTTTTAGAGTCTCTGTTTTAAGCTGGATTCTGAGGCCTTGAGGCAAAATTGTAAATGATCCTGTCCTGTAAGTTACGGAGTAATATGATACAGCTAAATTTTAATGTGCCATAAAGTTAAATCTCCGTGTATGAGAGCACCCCACTGGCAAAAGATAAATTAGTTATGGGGAAAGGAAAATTATTTGTCCCAGAGATACTGTTGAGTTAATCGCTGGTTCTTCTCAGGTTGCTCGAACCTGGAATATTTGTCCCTGTCATTAATTAACATGTTTTATTAATACTTCTGCTCCCTTGGAATAGCAGATTTGTGGCACTTTCCCATGGGTGGATTTTTATTTAAGTTTTTTAATATGGAGAAAGATTTTCACTTGAGTATTTAGTGACACGTATAAGCAAATCTCCTTATGAATGATAGGGTGAGGCTGTCTCTTAGTTTGTCATGTGAGAGAAGAAAGTGGAGGAGCACAATTTTCTGCTCTTACTTAGCTTATTGTCCCTGTTGCCTGCCAACAGGCTCCCACAGGGCTGCAATCCACAGCTGCTTTCCACAGAGCAGTTCTTGGGCATGACAGCCCCTGAAAGAAACTGCAGGATCCGTCTCTCTGGGCTGTGCTGGTTCGTGGTACCTGTTCTGTCACTTGCAGCATATTGTCTGCATCTCTGTGATGAAATAAAAAAAGCCTAATTTTAAATAGTGTTATGTATGCATTCCTGTGGTAGCCTATTGGACAGCTGTGAACTAAACTAAATTTCTTAGAGCAGTAGTAGTCAGTTTTTCTATTATCAGACCTTAAGCATTTTCTGGAGAGTCTCTGTATACTCAATTCAAATCCACTTAGATTTCTGACTTATTGGCTGCTTTATTTAAATTGTTGACCCAACTATTCATTTCTGCTTGGTGCATATCACACTCATGCAGCTGATCTTCAGAGAGGCTATGAATGGTTAGGTATATTTGTCTTAAGAAACCAAGAAACTGATCTTAGTAGAGTCCCAAAGCTTTAATTGTCAGTGGATTCTTTCTTTCTTTTCTTCTTTTGAATCAAATTATTGCTCTTGTAATCCCTAAACAGTTTCTTTCAGTGTAGGAGAGAAATCTGTGGCTTCCTGTGGGCATAGGTGGGAATTTCAGGAGCTGCATTACTTTCCTTGCTAGTAGCCCTGGAATCTTCTCCATCATTTACAAAGGGATACTGCTGTAACTCAGCAGAAGCATTTCTGGTATCACAGAGGTTAGAGATGCCAGTGGGGAAAAAAGCATTAGACTTTTCAGCCAGCCCTCTGCAGAGCCAATATCAAATTTCTGCCTGCTAATGTGTTTCTTGGCACTTCGGTTCAGTTGCTGTGGATTTTCCAGCAGCTGAGTGCCCCTCAGGCAGGTAGGTTTCCCCCAAGCAGAGGCACAGAAGTATATTCCTAATACACTTGATACTTTCTTGCAGTGTATCATTATCAATTGTAGAATTCGTTGCCAAGGCTATTTCCAAGCCCATTTTCCAAGCCAAGTTCAGTGTTTTTGAAAAAAAATGTTGGGGATCCATGTAGGTATCAACAATAGCTGTTAATCCTGCTTTTTTTCCTTTTTGTCCAGCTAATTAATCACTCTCCTGCTTTGTGTTCCTACCATGGCAGTACTGGGAGGCTGTCAGCTCGTGCCCAGCCCTGTGCTGTTCCTGACTGAACTGTGCTACTCAGCTGCTTTATCTTTGCCATCCTGCCAGTTCCTTCTCAGCCTGCCTCTGTATTGCCCTCAGGCTGACATGGAGCTTAATTGACCTAGTATTTTAGGATGTTTCCTCTTTTAAAGTCCTCGCTCCAGCAGTGTTTAAGAAGGAAAAAGGGGGAGTTTGGAAACAAGTAGTTGGCAATCTAGGATTTCATGTGCAACATCTGAGGACAGCTAACACAAAGCAGCATTATTAATGGGAAAAGTATGGCATAAATGCACTATTGCTATATAAAGCACAAGATGTGAGAGATGGAAAGCCTATTGTATTTCCTCAGTTTGCCCTCAGTAGTGAGTTTCAGAGGCTCATGCATGGATCTCCTGAAGTGATTCATCAGGAAACTTCTTTTTCTAAATGGTCTGCATCAAGGAAATCCCAGACCCTTACAGGATTCAATTATTTAATTGAACTGAGAATTGATAAAACCTATTTGGGGCTTGATAAGGTATTCAGTAACAAAGCCAGGCAATAAAGTCAGATGGAAATTGAAAGACACATGAACTGAAAAGAGCCTGTCACATGGTCTGGGAGGAGGTGAAGCTGCAAATATTTTGAAGTGGCCTATTTGATGCTATGCAAGATGGGTAAAATTTGAACCCAGGGTTGCTAGCATTTGGGTTGTCTTTGTGTGTTTATTTTTGCCTTCTGTTCCAGGGGAGCATATTAGGTCAGGCTTGACTGTACATTGCTAGCAGTGCTGAGAGTGACAGGAGATGCTGTGGGCATGGAGAGTGAGCTGTGCATGACTAAGAACAGAAATGGAATTTAAATCCTGACTCTGAGCAGGACTGATGACACAAATTTGTGTGGAGCAGTTGCAAAAGCACAGACTCTTCCTAACAGAAAAATTATTAGAAAAATTACTTTGAATTTGGGAAGAAAGTAGGCTTAAAGCACAATCGGGCTTTGCAAAGGGTTCTGTCTCTGAAATGAATGTTCACACACAGAGTGTTGACACTGTAGTTATTTTGGATTGTTCTCAGCCTAAACAAGCTGAAAGGTGATTGATTTGTCACATAAAACTGCTGAAAATAGGTATGTTAATACCAATTACTCAGCAGAACTCATGTCATGATGAGTACCTTTTTGTCAAAATAATTTTTGTCATCTTCTGAAAATGTTCATGCAATTTAAGGTGAAAGGTAGTTTAAATGTCATGGTTTGCCATGTCGTGTGTTTTCTTTTCCAAAAGCATATTTTAAGAAATGTAATGTCTTACAATTAGTTTATCTTGTCTCCAGAGATTTCTTTTTAGCCTAGTGTTTAAGTATCTAGTTTATGTTTAAGTATTGTATGTTTCTTTGACAGCATTGCCTCCTTGTTTCTTACATGCTTTGTGCCTATCAAAAAGCATGTAGAAACACTCAGGAAGAAGCTAGTGAAGGCTGTGTGTTGTCACATGTATGTTTAGTTCACTATGTCACGAAAATCCACAAATGCCAGAGGTTTATATCCATAAAGGAGACAGAGAAGTCCTGCAACTTTTTTCGAATAAAGGGAGAGAGTCCACTGGGGCTCACGCCCGCAGGATTTTCTCTCTCAGGGTTTCGGAGGGTGCAGCCTCCTTTTATCCAGAACTCCCGGCCATAGGTTGCCCTCTTCCTTTCCCCATTGCTGAGGTACAAGGAAGTTACAACCTTTCCAGACGGCCTACCACATATTTTCCCCTTGAACCTACTATTTTACCCCAAAGTTCAGAAACTCAGGCTTGTGCAGACCCTTGTCTGTTCCAGAAGCCGAGCTGTTTGGGCTCTGCAACAAACCTGCTGCCCAAAGTTAGTAGAGACGTTAAGACCCATTTCAAGGACGTTAACACCCACACCATCACCACCAAATTGTTTGTAAAGACATTACCTTTCTTCTCAACTGTTTTGATGTTAAAAATTTTAATGGTTGCTGTGCAATTTAAACTTACAGCCTTGTGAACAGTGTTGCTTGAAATATGCATTTTTTAGCCTGTTTGTTTTTCTCTTGTGGCTTGTGATTTTCAGTTCTGTTCACCTACTGGAAAGTAAAGATTTGCCAAGAGCTGATTTTTTTTCTGGGACCTTCACAAAAAAGAAATCTCTAGTGTTCTCTTTGTCCAGCCTCACCTTGGGTGTTTGGGTCATTCCAGAGACATGCAAGATGGGAGAAGGACTCCAGGAGTGAACGGAAAATTGATAATATGCAGTTTTGAATAAGTAAATCAGCATGCTATCAAAACTGGTATTCTTCCTTGTGATTTATTATTATAACCTTGGTACATAATTTAAAAAAAAAGAATTTCTGGAAAGCCAGTGAGTATGTGTGTGTAAGAGTACTAATTTTTACCTTTTGCATTTACTGACATTTGTATACATCTGGCTTTCAAAGCTGACAGCTGGAATAGAAATGTTGTCTCGGGGACAACATTGACCTTTGTTAAGATTTTTTTCTTGTCACAATTGTTTAGTGCTTTAGTCTTCAGTCTGCTTGGGGTTTTTTTCTTTCTTAATTTGTTTTGTTTTGGTTTTTTGTAATTTGTTTTTGCTTTAAAGCTGTTCATAGTGCACCTTTTATCTATTGGTGTGATACAGTATGCAGTGAAGACTGAAGCTGGCAAAGAGCTGGTGCCACGGAATGTACTTTTTTACTGTTTCCTGCTTTTGTATTTTCATGCGAGTGCTTCCTTTGATAGCAGCCCAGAACAATACATAGCCTAAACTCTTATTTTTTTATTTTAACAATTGTTACTTGTTCAGGAACAGTGCTTTACAGTTGGCTAGTACCAGTCATCCACAACTGGTGGATGAGGGTGCAGTTGAGGGAATCCAGCCAAGCTCAGACAAATTCCTGTTTGTTAAAGCATCCTGAGCTACCCAACTTGAAATATATTAAATGAGGCTGATGAATCTTTGATGAATGAGATGTAGCAGAATGTGGAAAGAAATTAAGTCGTTTGGGCACGGAAATTTTCCCTTTTAAGGGAGGGTGTGTAAAGAGAGAGAAAAAGACTAATCTTCAGCATTCGTGTAGGTTAAAATACTGTAGTGACTTCGTCCATTTTTTGTTGTCTGCACTCAGTTTAAATAAAGCTGCAGATCTGTTTGTGTACCCTTGTTTCAAAATAACATCTGCTAACTCACCTTAGGCTCTTCTATTTGCATGGATACCTAACTGGAACAAATAGTTAAATACTTAAAATTGAAAATATATAGTATTATGCATGCCGTCCTATCTTTTAATTTAGTAATCTCCCAAGATTATTAAAAGAAAGAAGGGGAGGTTCACTGAAATGCAAAGATGGTAAAAGCAAGAAAATTGTGTGGTTCTTTTCATACATCATATAATTATTATAGATTGTAGAAGTCGTCATCAGGGTTGATGATGGGGCTGTGAGTTTAGTGCATTTAAAGCAGTTTGGGGTTACAGTTAGGCAGTGAATACCAAATATAATACACGAGAAGTCCTAATTGGTGTGGGATATTAAATACTTGGTTTCAGCTCTTAAGTCAATTCTCCGCCCATTAAGTTCAATTAGGGATTTCCAAGTATGAACGATTTCTCTTTTTACTGACTGCTGTGAGGTTCTTGTCCTGTTTGAGGACAGCACTTGGCATTTCAAGGCTGCACATGATGTCATATTTTCTTCAGTGCAGCACCCTCAGACTGTGTGTCGTAGTGCATCTGCTCTGATCTGACCATGGTGCCCACAAACAGGAAATCTGTTGGAACTGGTGAACTTCTGGTACTGTAGGAGCACAGCTCATGACTGCATCACCATCTGATGGGAAGGTGGTCATATCCGATCAGAGGCATACTTATTAGTCAGCAAAAATGGAGGCATTTTTCCTCCTGTTTCAGTACCTTCTGTTGTGAAACCAGAGTGTATTTTATGGGACTGTCAGGAAAGAGAGAGAAAAGAAACAGGCTGCAAGCCCCTGGGGAAATTTTCTGCCCAGAGCTGTGGGGCAGTTAACAAAGATGGTGGGAAATTGGCTTAGATGAGTTGTTTTGTGAAAGTAGATGGATGCCAGACTAGATGCTGTATTAACTCAGAGATTCCCAAAGGATGGTACATGTGCTAGTTGTGGTATCTGAACATGCCCATGCAGCAGAACTGTATTATCATGTTGAGAATGTGCACAAAGCAGCAGCACTGCCATAAAAGTATGTAGCTGACCAAAGTGATTTTGAAACTTCTGTACTTGATGAGCTCTGATCAACTTTAGAGACCTTGACATTCTTGTCAAGTATTTATAAACATAATTCTATGTTTTAAAACTGTATTTGTCTTTGTCTTCCTAAAGATTTAACTGGGCTTCAGAGATCCAGTGTGCTTACTGTGATGTAATGCCTTCTGCTGATACTGGTATGAAGAGCCTTGAATTTTTTGACAGATTTCACAAAACTGCTGAACAAAAGTAGCTGTGTAATGTGGGTGACTGTATCTGTATGTGTAACTGAGAGTCATGGGAGCAACTTGAAGCCAAGTATTACATCAGACCCTGCATTCCAGGCAGTGGTTTTGTTTGGCCCTGCTGGATTATTGTTGCTGTCAGAGTTTGTGTCAGCAAGTTTACTCATGATTGACATGAATTTTTAGTCCAGATTAATGATATTAAGTATAGGCCCCATCATTCACTACTGTGATCAGATACTTGACACGGCTCTACAACTGGCATCCTTCATGCCAGTGGTGGTTCTTATGGAGCAGATATGGTAAGAACAATGGCACTACAGATGTGGTATCCAGTCCAGGGGTCACCATCTGTGTAATGGAAACTTTCCAAGGGCTTGCTTCCAGCCTGATTAGAGGCCTGTGTCTATATGACCTTGTGCGTCTTGGTACCCATATCAATATGTTTGTACTGAGGGAGGCATATGGAGGGAGTGGGGACACTGTTTTAAAATTTCTTGAAACAAATGCTGCTAACTAAGCAGATAATCTGTGGGTAGAGCAGCTCAAACATTCCTCAATGCTATAAATATATGCCAGCACTCCTTGTGCATTGCATGGTACAGGAAGCCCTGGGATAGGCATATGTCAGATGTTAAAGCCATTTCAAATACCATTTTATAAAACTGCATTTATAAATTCTGTTGCTTCAGAGTAGTGAGCACCCAACAATAAATAAATAAGTAAATAAATACATATATACATACATACACACTGGAGTTTGTGATGTTACTGTCAGAAAGGGCATTGAATCTATGATACCCCAGACTCCCTTGTGCTTAGGTTTATAAGGTGATGTCACTTGCAGACTCATTCAGGTTGGAAGGGACCTCCAGGGGTCATCTAGCCCAGCTTCTCCTCAAAGCAAGATCAATGCTGACTTCAGACTAGGTTGCTCAGACTTTGGCCAGATGATTCTTGAAAATCTACGTGGATGTAGATTCTACAGTCTCTCAGACACCTGTTCCAATACTTCAGGGCAGTGATTTTTTTAATGTCCTGTGGCAACTTCAGTTGTCTCTTGTTCTCCTACCACATGCTTTCATACAGAGCCTGGCTCGTGTTCATGGTAACCTTCTCTTGGGAATTGAAAGTCTGCTATTGTGTTCCTCCAAAGCCTTCATAAGTAAAGCAAGCCCATTTTCATCAACCTTTCCTCACAGGCCTAGAGTTCTAATTCCTTCCCTGAAAAACTTGGTCTTTGGCAGGACTTCCTCAGGTTTTCATGGAATAGTTTCGGTTGGAATTGACCTTTTAAAGGCCATCTAATCCAGCCTGCTGCAATGAGCAGGGACATCTTCAACTAGACCAGTTGCTCAGAATCCCCTCCAACCTGGCTTGAATGCTTCCACCTCTCTGGGCAACCTGTGCTAGTGTTTTATGACCCTCATTGTAAAAAACTTCTTATATCTAATCTAAGTTGATTCTCCTTCAGTTGGAAACCTTCCCTCTTCGTCATATTGGTGTATGCCCCTGTAAAATGCCCCCTTTAGGTACTGGAAAGTGCTATAAGGTTTCTCAGGAGCCTGTTCTTCTCCAGGCTGAACAATCCCAACTTTCAGCATGTCTTCATCAGAGAGGTGCTCCAGCCCTTTGATCACTGTCATGTGCCTCCTCTGACCTCACTCCAACAGCTCCACATCCTTTATCAACATCTTCTTTTACTCGAGGCAACAGAAATGAGTTTAGTGTTGAGTAAAGGAAAACAATCACTTCTGTTATCTCCCGTGTATTGTCTTGTGGATACAGTACAGTAAGCTTTTAGCCTTCATTGCAATTCTGAGCCCCTTTAGCCCAGTCTCCACTGGTACCCACAGATCATTTTCAGCAGAGGTCCCTTCCTGGTGGCCTGTTTCTCTGGCCTGTCTAGGTCCCTCAAAATGGTAGCTCTGCCCTGGAGCTTATTGTCTGCACTCCTTAGTTTGCTGTCATCTGCAAACCTGATGAGAGTGTACTGTGTCACCTTCTCCAGGTCACTGATAAAAGTGTTAAACAGGACAAGCCTCCAGACAGACCCATGCAAAATTCTCCTCATTGCTGGCCCCCAGCATAGATTATGACACTTCAACCACTGTTTTTCAATGCCAACCTTCCAAGCAGTTTTTTACCTGTCTAGTTGGCCACCAATCCAGACTGTTAAAAGACTTGCTGAAGTAAATAATATCCACTGCTCTGCTATTGTCCACCAATCCAGTTGGTCAGGCATTGTTTGTTACTGTGTTGACTGTTCCCATTCATCCACAGCATGTGCATATGCACAGGAATGTGTTCCAAGAATACCTGGTTCGTGCTCCAGTTCATGCTGACCCTCTGGAAAACAGCTATGTCTGGTTGATGACAAGTTGACCATGAGCCAGCTCTGTGGCAAAGGCAGACAAAGGTGCTCAGGACTGCATTAGGGAGAGCACTTCCACCAGTGTGAGAGAGGTGGTGGTCCTCCACTCAGCACTGGTAAGACACAGCTGGAGGACTGTGCCCAGCTGTAGCTCCTCAGCAAGAGAAAGTTATGGATGTATTGGAGCTAGTCCAACACACAAAAGTTATTAAGGGACTGGAACATCTTTTGTTCCAGTCGTATTCCAGTCCATTCTCGTAGAGAATGGCAGTGAGAACTTGGACTGTTCAGCCTGGAGAAAATCTTATCAATGTATAAAATACCTCGTGGAGAGCGAGGGAAATGATGAAGAGGGAGCCAGACTCAGTACTGTCCACTGACAGGATGNAGACAGACCCATGCAAAATTCTCCTCATTGCTGGCCCCCAGCATAGATTATGACACTTCAACCACTGTTTTTCAATGCCAACCTTCCAAGCAGTTTTTTACCTGTCTAGTTGGCCACCAATCCAGACTGTTAAAAGACTTGCTGAAGTAAATAATATCCACTGCTCTGCTATTGTCCACCAATCCAGTTGGTCAGGCATTGTTTGTTACTGTGTTGACTGTTCCCATTCATCCACAGCATGTGCATATGCACAGGAATGTGTTCCAAGAATACCTGGTTCGTGCTCCAGTTCATGCTGACCCTCTGGAAAACAGCTATGTCTGGTTGATGACAAGTTGACCATGAGCCAGCTCTGTGGCAAAGGCAGACAAAGGTGCTCAGGACTGCATTAGGGAGAGCACTTCCACCAGTGTGAGAGAGGTGGTGGTCCTCCACTCAGCACTGGTAAGACACAGCTGGAGGACTGTGCCCAGCTGTAGCTCCTCAGCAAGAGAAAGTTATGGATGTATTGGAGCTAGTCCAACACACAAAAGTTATTAAGGGACTGGAACATCTTTTGTTCCAGTCGTATTCCAGTCCATTCTCGTAGAGAATGGCAGTGAGAACTTGGACTGTTCAGCCTGGAGAGAATCTTATCAATGTATAAAATACCTCGTGGAGAGCGAGGGAAATGATGAAGAGGGAGCCAGACTCAGTACTGTCCACTGACAGGATGAGAGGCAGTAGACACAACTTAAATCTTGTTTTATCTATTAGAACATTTCTCCTTCTTCTATCAGTACCTAATATATTTAGGAGTCTCACTTTCGTCGTATGAACTTTGTTTTGTTATCGGTGCTCAAGATTTCACTGAATGTGCTGGTAAAGAACTGTCCAGAGAAGGTTTCCCTCTCAGCTTTCCTTTTTCTGCATGCTAATTAAACTCAAGCTGAAATTTATATGTGGAGCCTGAGGAGGAAAAGGAGAATTTTTCAGCCATGCTTATATATAAACAGTTTGTTTTAAATAGAGTGAGTTATAAAAGGCAGTATTTATTTAGTTTTAATATTTGCTTATCTTACAACGTGGGTTATGGAAATAGATGATTGATTCTTTTATCTTTTAAGATTCTAATAATTTAGGTTTTTTAGCATCAAGCAGAACTTTTGCTTTGGCTGAAATAGAATAAAAGTTCTCCTGTAATTTCATGCAGTTAGTTGCTGTGGGGCAGGATTGTACGTTACAGGAGAGGTTTGACAAATATCTTCATTTTAAAGACAAAATTGGCCCAGTGGTATTTTAAAAATCTACTTTTTAATTTTTAGTATTACAGTGCTTAAAAGTAAACCATAATTACTAATTTCTTAACTCAGGGATCTTTTCAGCCTCCCTCTTGGCTTACTTTTAACACTAGAGGGCGGCTGAAACACTTCAGTTCTTTCAGAAAACCAGCTTTAGAACAGCTTTCATTCTTTGTTACCTGAAGAAAGGAGTTTTATTAGCTGCCTATTATATGTTTATTTTAGCAATTAATTTTCTTTAATGATTTCTCTTTTTTTAACCTAAAAATCTAGCTTCTACTTTTCTATCTTTTTTTGTACCTTTATAGCTGTATCACACAATTAATCTGATCATCAGTCAAAGAGGGAGAATAGTTTCACATTTTAGTAGCTGTGAAGACATACTTCTTGTGATTCCTGTGTGATGAGTATCTTGAACCACCTTGTTTCAGAAACAAAGAGAGAGATGCCAGAGATGGGAATATGTTAAAGAGCTCTTCTCTTAAATTTTCTCAAGAAAGTAAAAGTTTGTCTTATAGCACTTACCGTTTCTATCATAGTTTTTGTTGGTGTGTAATTTTAAATTAGCTTCCAAAACGCTTGAGTTGATACTTTCTTATTCTCTGCTTTGCTTTAGAGCTTTTTTTTTTTTTCCCAGCAAAGCTTCAAAATGGCAACTTCTGCCTCTCCAGATGTTATTCTATCCTCTCAGCAATCAGGAAACAATCCAATATGAAGATTTTAGAAAGGAAAGGTCAAAGAAGTTAAAAATTACTATTTTCACAGCTCATGTGAAAATTGCCAAAGAATTTCTTGACTTAAACCTGAAATTGGAAACACAACTTACTTTTATTAAGAAAGTATAGTGAAATACATGGTGAAACATGTAAGTTGTTTTAAGGGTGTATTGTCAGAGATGGGATTTTAGTCTGTTCTGGCTCTAAAGTAAGAATATATTCTGGCTTGTGAGTTGGTTGCTTTTGTATCTTTTTGGGTTTAATATCCCCTCTTCCTGTTTTGAATCCATTACACTTAATGCAAGTGTTGAACAATATTTTTCAGCAGCTGAGTGATCAAATGTTTATTTGCACTTTGAGTGGTGTCTGGAACAGTAATAAAGTAGTACCATTAAGCTTTTAAGAAGGGAACTCTGTCCCTTATGAACACTGTATGAGATTAAAGCTGATTTTTCTGACTTGGGATCAGATATTTTTTTCCATATTTACAGATGATGTGATCTGTAAATTAGCCTGTGCCTCTCTTAAGGAAATTTTTCCCCTTTGCAACTTTGCAGTGACTCTAAGAACATAGTGTTTTCTCCTTCCAGCTAAGCTCCTGGAACTGTGTAGTTACAAGGAAATCTTGTCAGTTTTTGTCAAAAGCTTTTCTTCAGCTTCAGAGGTGGAAGGAAGAACTAAAATACTAAAGCAGTAGGCTCACGCAGTAAGATTTTAAAGAAAGCTATAATTTATTATTTTAAAGAGGAAAAAAAAGATTTATTTCAGACAGTGGACTCTGTGGTTTGGCTTATGATGCTGACTCTGATGCCAAACTATGGATTGCACTTCTCCAAAGCTTGAGGAGAAAAAGGCCTGAGCTGGAGCCACTGGAAACAGATTGGCTTTATCTCTTTTTGTTGTTATATCCTGAAAGTGCTGCAGGTTTTGTGACTTTGCTTGGTTTCTGCCATGATTTCTTTCTTATATTGCAGAGTGTATCTGTTATCTCTGACACTTCTTTGGCAATTTTGGACATAACACAAACATTCTTACCAGCCTGTGCTGACTGATAGGGCAGATTTTGAAAATGATTGATGCTTGCTTAGTTTTTTCATACAGAGTTCTGCAAAGTGCAGGGCTGCTTGGCTTTTGGACAGTGCCAGATAACTGCTGTAATAAAAGCTGAATTTCCATAGAAGGGGTTAAAAAATGCGGTAGTAGAATATTTTTCTTTCTGTTATTGGTTCTGGATCACAAGAAGGAGCCAAACTGTAGCATTTTTATTTTGTCCCTAGCTGCCATTCCTGCAAATTGAGAGATTATAAATAGGTTACACTTACAAACAAAACTGAAGAGAAGTTGCTGAGGGCCAAATTTTCTCCCTGTTAGGCTTAGTTATGGGTTTGTGTGTGGTTATGCCCCAAACTGTCACTGTGCAATCTCATTGTTTGGAGGTGTGCAGAAATTAAACCAGCTGTAAATTGTTTTGATGGTTTACAGTCATGGGTAAGTGTCTGCTCCCACTCTCTGAACTGCGTTGCCTTCACAGGACAAAAAGCAGTCATAAACCTTCATTGGCTGTTTTTATCATTATATTTAATAGATGTAAGTGTGGCTGCATGCTAGGGAATAGATATGGTGGAAAGACACTGCTCTTTTGATGACATTTAGGAGCGGATTCCATTTGAGCTTGACTGCTTAATAGGCCATCCTTCTTTGTATGTGGCTCTCGTAAAAGAAATGGCTTTGTAGTAGGCACTCTCTATATTTTAATATTAGGGTTTCATATTTAAAAGTTCTAGTAGATAACTTTGCTTTGGTATTTTCCCCTTTCCGCTTTCCTATTTTAGATATGAGTATTTGGAAGAGTAGCCTTTCTCAGTAGCTTGCTTCATTTTATGCCTGGTTATGCAATGTCCTGGCAGCAGTTACTTTATGCTCTCAGGAGAAAATTTCTTACAGAAGTTTAGATTTTGTTAGTCCATTACAGCTTCCTCTAGTGTTTGAGAATTTAAAGGAAACAGTCCTTTTACAAAAATATAAAGCTTTGATGTTTTTGACATAAAATTATGCTACCATTCATTACCATTTACATCTCCTGCACCATCATCTTTCATTTTGATGTTGTCTGAGCTATGCTGATCAGCACACTGCAGACAGAGTGAAACAAATCAAGGTGGTGAAAAAATCATGTGGTAGGACATAAGTCTTGTTCTTTTCCATCTCAAATCTCTTCTCTGTGCAGTGTGAGGAAGATGTTGGTTATCTTCCTGTTCTCCACTGCATTCTGTTTGGGTGGGATGAAGGCTGTGGAGTGATTTTTCCTCTATTATGCAATGTGGTGTTGGCTGTGTATGAGGAAGTCATAGGAGGAAAATAGAAGAACTTTCCTGCATAATCCCACTGCCTCTGGAAGACGAGTTGAGAAATAACTCTCCCAGTGGAAGAGCTGCAGTAGGTACTGCTTGTTTGCCTGTGCTTCTTTCAGTATGAAATTAATTGGACTGCTCTCTGCAACGGCATTACTGCATTGGTTTGGCTGGTGGTCTGAATAGCTTAAATTCTCCCTGTAAGTTAGTTAAGTCTGTGAGGCACTATTGTAATGGTGTCTCCCCGCCTAACGGTGGAAAGCTCCTGAGAACAAACATGGAAGCATTAGCAATAACAAAAGCCTCTTCTGTCTTGCTCCCGTTTCTCTTTAGTTTTCTGATGAAGAAGCATCTGGTACGGCCTTTAGCTGTCCCTTTATAGGCTGTAAGTCCTGATACATTGCCAAATGGCGTAATATTATGTTTAATTTTTATAGAGGATTTTGCAGAGCAGAGGGAACAGTGCACAAAAAGTTTATTTGTTGCACGATAAGGTCATTCTTTAAGAATGAGGCAAAACTACAAGCGTTTTATTTTTGATCGGCGTTGACTTGTGATTAGTTACAGCTTCCCACAACCAGTGCTGTCATAGCAGTTTTTTTTCTGGGTCATAAACAGTGATTGTAAACCCTATTAAAATAAAAACAACAACAAAAAAAACCCTAAGAAGAAATGTGTTTGCAAGAAGATTTATTTCTGACATGAATCATACAGTTCATGAACTTCTCACAGATGAGCTCATCATGGGAAATCTTTAGTAGGAATGCTGGTATCTAAGTCACTCAGATATTACCTGCTTCTCAATGACACAGGGTGCTGTGGATCAGCACATCTGCACTATGCAACTGTATTCCCAAAGTAATCCTATAGCTCCTTCCTTCTGTTTGAAGCTTGAATCTGCTTGAGATGTATTTATTCAGTTGCTTAAAGTCTGACTCACATGTCCTCTTAGTTGTAGGAGGTACCTTAGACTTCAAGAAATATCTTTGATAGTTTTTTTAATAATGGAAATTATTTTCAGTGGTTCCTAAAAAGATGGTACTAGAAGCTTTGAGTGTAGAAACATTTGAAGATTTACCAAGAGGTACGCTACTGCATTTTGACACTACAAATAAATTGCATGTTTTTAGAGGAACAGAACAGGATTGGCAGTGGCACTGCTTTGGTTTTTTCTGGATATGTAAATTATATTTCATGTTCAAAGAGGCCACTATGTTAATGTATAAACCGAGAGGTGCATGTGTGACTGGGATGGGGCAGTGTGTGATTTATGTCCTAATGATTCCTTTGGTGATTTCATGAATTTCTGGTGAGCACATTGGTTCAAAATGGAGTTGAACATTCTTAACTGGAAGTAACTAAAGCAAAATTATCAAGATTGTGCAAAACATATTTCCAAGAAAAAGGAATACAAATGATAATTGTCAGAGAGAAACTACTAAGTGAAATACTGTGCTTTCAGTGACTTTAGTGATCAAGTGAGATGTCCAGAATATCTGCATGGTAAAGGTATTTGTTAAAAAAAGTTATGCTTGATAGGCATTTTTTATTTGTTGGGTTCTGGTTTTTTGGAGGTTTTTTTTGGTTGGTTGGTTTTGTTTTTAGCAGCAATGTGTTTATGGGAAGCCTGTTAAGAGCATATTTTGTGATATAGTTTCTTTAGCTGCTAATGAAATGCAGATAAAAGGACTGTTTATAAGTCAGTCACTCCTCATCTCCAACACCTCCTTTTGCTAGAGTTTGGGAAAGGTTGGGATGAATAAGAAGGCATGTCAAAATGAATTTGAACTGTGCTGAACTTTCAGTGGACATGAACAAACCAAATCTAGAACCTGTTTTTGAGACTCTCCTCTTCAATAGTTTCATTTATCTCCAGGGCCAAGTTGTTACAGCAGCAGCAGTCAGCAGGGCTCAGGTTCTTGGATAATTCTCTCTCGTGCAGCTTGGCTGTAATTCTTAAAATCAGAACCTTAAATTTTTAAACTTACAAGTACATACCATTGAAACATGAGCGCAGTGTGCACCGTGTCACCTCATAAATGAGCCTCAGCATTCCGTGCCAGCTGCAGAGCATGCGCGGCGTCACTCCACGTAGGTCGCAGCAGTCCAATTTTGAGGTGACAAGTTCATGCATCACTGTGGCAAGATGTGACTGGGGCCAGCAATGACAGGCAGTGCAGTACAATGAGATGAAAATGAAAAATAGCTCTGTTCACTATAGCCTCTAGTTGACACATGTTCCTGACGAATTCTTACTTTGGTTTTGCTTAAGTACCCAATATATTGTTCTAATAGCATTCTTACAGAACTGGCTGATCTGAAAATTACTCGAGCTAACAGCTTATACAGGGTTTTAGCTAATGGTGTGGCAAGGATCTAAAATGGAGATAGTGCAGCTTTACCCTGTCTTAATTGTAACTGGACAGGGATGTAGGATTTCAGGAGTCTTGGAAGAAACTTAGAACACAAAAGTTTAAAAAGAAACAGAATAAAATAGAGTATTTCTGTTGGAAGGGACCTAAAATTATGACCTAGCTGAACTGCCTAACAGCTTCCAAAAGTTAAAGCATGTTATGAAGGGCATTTCCCAAATGCTTCCTAAACAGATAGGAATGAAGCATTGGTCACTTACCCAGGAAGCCTGGGAGTTCCAGTGTCTGACCACCCTCTCAGTAAAGGTGTGCTTCCTAATGTCAAGTGTGAGCCTTCCCTTGTGCAGCTTTGAACCATTCCCTGTTTCATTGCCCTCCTCTGGAGGCATCTCTCCTCCTTCCCATCCCAGCTAGATTGTGGTGCCCAGAACTGCTCCCAGGCCTCTGGGTGAGGCTGCACCAACGCTGAGCACAGGGGATGATCCCCTCTTCTGCCCAGCTGTGCTGCCCTGTTTGATGCCCCCAGGACATGGTTTTTGCCCTCTGGGCTGCCCAGGCACACCCTGCTGACTCTCACTGAGCTGCTGCCCACCAGCACCCCCAGGGCCCTCCCTGCAGGGCACTCTCCAGACACTCCTCTCCCAGTTTGTACTTGTGTCTGCAGTTACTCCATCTCAGGTGCAGGATCTGGCATTTTTTCGTGTTAAATTTCATGCCAGGAATGATTGCCCAATGCTCTATGCAGATTCCTCTTCAAGGCCTCTTGTCCCTCCAGAGAATCAACAGCACCTCCTGATTTAGCATCAACAGCAGACTTGCTGATGATGCGTTCAGCTCCTGCATCCAGATCACTGATAAACACATTGCCCAGAACTGGCCCTAGAACCGAGCCCTGCAAAACACCACTGCTGGCCAGTCACCAGCCAAATGCTAGCCCCATTCACTACTCCCCTATGAGCCCTGCCCTTTAGACAGTTCTTCACCCAGCACAGTGTGAACTTGCTCAAATCACAACGGGGACAACTTGTCCAGGAGGATGCTGTGAGGGATGGTATCCAAAGCCTTACTAAAATCCTGAAAAACCTAATGCACCAAAGATTGGATTAACATCCTACAGTGTTCATGTAGAAACTATTAAAACTAAACTCTGCTGAGATCTAGACAGTCTCTCACAAGCTGTACGTATTTTTGTTTTCTTTCTGTCTTTGCGTACAGCTCATAGATTATCTTAGCTTCTCAGCAATGTGGCCATTGGACAGGAAGGGGGAAAAAGAAGGAGAATGGGAAAAAAAAAAGAAGGAACACAAAATAAAAAAATTAGCTTTTTCTAAGTACAGTTAACTTTTATAAGTACAACAGATGCTTTTTTGTGTGTGTTTTGCCCCCTCTCTGTCTGTAAAACTGACGGTCTACTTAAAAATTAGGATGTGGGACACNTTTCGTGTTAAATTTCATGCCAGGAATGATTGCCCAATGCTCTATGCAGATTCCTCTTCAAGGCCTCTTGTCCCTCCAGAGAATCAACAGCACCTCCTGATTTAGCATCAACAGCAGACTTGCTGATGATGCGTTCAGCTCCTGCATCCAGATCACTGATAAACACATTGCCCAGAACTGGCCCTAGAACCGAGCCCTGCAAAACACCACTGCTGGCCAGTCACCAGCCAAATGCTAGCCCCATTCACTACTCCCCTATGAGCCCTGCCCTTTAGACAGTTCTTCACCCAGCACAGTGTGAACTTGCTCAAATCACAACGGGGACAACTTGTCCAGGAGGATGCTGTGAGGGATGGTATCCAAAGCCTTACTAAAATCCTGAAAAACCTAATGCACCAAAGATTGGATTAACATCCTACAGTGTTCATGTAGAAACTATTAAAACTAAACTCTGCTGAGATCTAGACAGTCTCTCACAAGCTGTACGTATTTTTGTTTTCTTTCTGTCTTTGCGTACAGCTCATAGATTATCTTAGCTTCTCAGCAATGTGGCCATTGGACAGGAAGGGGGAAAAAGAAGGAGAATGGGAAAAAAAAAAGAAGGAACACAAAATAAAAAAATTAGCTTTTTCTAAGTACAGTTAACTTTTATAAGTACAACAGATGCTTTTTTGTGTGTGTTTTGCCCCCTCTCTGTCTGTAAAACTGACGGTCTACTTAAAAATTAGGATGTGGGACACGCCAGATTGATGGGCATTTAATCAAATTTAAGTAATCTCTTATTAATTTGTAGATCTGAGACTATCAAAAAGAAACCAAAACAGCTTAATTTCAACAATTTTAAAATTTCAGATTTTTAAATTAATTTTAACCAGAAATTAGGCTGAATGAATGGTTGACTTAACAATCCGTAAATACTTAGATATTCAAACTGTCTTCAGGGTCATGGATAACTCAGCCATAGCTAGGTAAACTCACAGTATTTGTAAAATTTTAAGTCTGGTCCTGGCTTTTTCTTCTCTTGCCTAATTTTTTTTAGTCCCATTCATTTATTCCTGCAGCGCTCTATAACTGCTGTCTTTCTGTAAACATCCATAGGTCAGAGGTATTCAATTTGGCTTAAGCAGCATTCTCATGGGCAGTGTGCCAGGAACTCAAAGGCTTCACCCCTAAATTGCACATTGCTGGGAATAATCTCACTGTCAGCTGCTCTTATCTTTTGTTTGTTTCTTGCTTAGACCTCCATCTGGCTTTTTACTGGGTCAAGACAAGTAGCAGTAAGTGGTGCTATCTGTAATTCCAGGAGTTTGCAGCTTCATAGCATATTTGGAGGCAGGTACAGAGCAGAGATACTGGAGCTAATAGAAGAAATTTCCACCCAGTTCCCACATTTGTTTATAGTCCCTACTGACAGAGAGTGTACGGGCTGTCAGAGCATAATAGAGTATCCACAGCTTCAGCTGTAATTTGTTAACAGTCAGATTTCAGCTCATTAAGAAATCCAGTGCAGCTTCCAGCCACGGTAATTCTATTGCCATGGGATGTACAGTCTCATCAGTGTGTTCCCTGACCATGGCATGGGGCTGCATGTTTTTGAGGTATACAAGAAATAGGTTTTGTCTGGACAACAGTTCAGACTCACTTTATATTGCTCTTCAACTTACCATCTAGAGAATAGATTTTCTCAGGTAAAACATGTCTTTGCTTGGAAGGTGAAAATGGTTTTTTAATACTCTCTGCTACTTATTTTTAATAGCAAAAGTCATCCCTCCCTGATGTGATGGAACAACTTAAAATAAGTGTTTCTTTTTATTTCTGTGGTGAGATCACTGGGGTTTATTTTCTGTTGGAGTTTGAGCTCATGGAGAGGGCTTTGAAACAATAATATCTTGATTCTGAAACACTTGACAAAACATATCTGAACCTGTGCCACTGCAGAACTGCATGAGCTGAGCCTTGAGGAGAAATTATGGTATTTCAGTGCAGTCATGAAGACTGACAGTATAGAAATTCCTCAAATCCCAAATAGTTACTCTCTATTCATAGATACATTTATTGGAAACTAAACTTCTGTCTTAAGAAAAAGGCATGTATTTGGCAGCAGGATGATTTTGACTTTTGATGAGAAAGAGACTGATTATCTAAGTGGGATTTTTACAAAACGTTTTGTGTGCCTGATTATCAAGAGTACAAAGCATGCAGAGGAATAGCTGATTCAGTGTAGACACTTTTCCCTCTGCTTTCCAGTGATCTCTACATTATTCACCTTGGGCAGATCTAAACTGAACCCAAAGCATACCTTGCTTTGTCCCTGTTCTTTCCTCTCCCCTGACTGCTAGGAATCTTCTTAAATTGTGTGCATATGCAGGACTGTGGCACCCTGATTTGTATAGATTTAAACCCTTTACAACCCCAAAATTAGAAGGAGAGAATCCAGAAGTCTTGTGCTTCAAATCAGATAGGTAGCTCATTGAGTATTCTTGTACACAGCTAGGCAAGCCCTAAGAGCTTGAGAACAATTACAGAGAGAAGGTAAACTTCAAGGTAAAGTGCAACAGCTTTGTGGAAGTCTTGACCTTCTGGATAAAAAGCTGAGGAAGGCAGATTGGGGAAAATTCTTTTGTTTTCCTTTATTAGAGATTTAAGATGGAGGTATTCCCTATTTTAAAGCCCTGCATTTAGTGACTGTGGCTAGTGTCCTCCTCAGGGCCTGCAGTAACACAGATATCTGCATGAGAAATGTTAGACCTGCAGCCACTGTGTTTTGTGAGCTTCCCAAATGATAAGAAGATGCCTGCCTTCACTGCTGATATTTGATTGGTATCTTGACATTTCCTGGAGTGAGCCCATAAATTAATTTTTTTCCTTTTATTTCCTATCTGTTGATCTGTCAGGACCCTTTCTAATTGCATCATAATGCAGTATGCAAGAAAAGGGTTTATTTGTCAATAGTTAGGGCTGTAGTAGCTTGTCTAAGATAGGAAGGTTGTGAAAGCTTGCAGGCTTTTAGGTGTAACAGAAGAGTGATGGAAGTGCTCAGCAGATAAAAGCACCTCTGAGCCACGGAATACAAGCTCAGCTGGATTTGAGAGCAAACACAAGAACCAGGACCAGTTTGTGGCAAGAAGAGACCTCAGGAAAAATTAATTTAAGCAGCGAGCAGGTTTAGGAGTTGCTGCTTCACTTCTGCCTATACAATGTTAATGGCAATTACTGTTATTAATATAAAACGAATGAAGTTGTCCCATGAAAAACCACGTGGATTTGAAGGTGGACCAGTGAGCTGCAGCTGATACTTCTAAACTCCATCAGATACATAGGAAAAGCAGAATGCCTAGGGACATGTTTAACCCTTTTAACAGGGACATGGAAAGTCCTTACTTCTGTGTGAAAGGTTCGATTTTTGCTCACTGGCCCTGCTGATTGCCAGCTGTTGTACCCAGTGCTGGTTTGTTTTGCCTGTGGTTTTATTTAGAGTGGCTCTGCACTGACTGAACATCAGCTCTTTTAGTATCAAATTGAAAGCCATTAACTAAGCTTCTTAATACTGCCATGTCTGGGTCGGGGAAAAGGAGTGGCTAAGTGTTGGCAAGATTTTCTGTGGATGGCCCAGATCTTATTACAGATGTTACATGTCACTTACAGTAGTTTCCTTGGATTTTCTTCACAATTATATTGCAGTCTTGCCATTCTTCACCATTTGCTTTCTTGAATGTTCAAAGTTCACGTTTTTAAAGTTCATGGGGTAGATAATGTAACTGTAAAGCAGATAAATAACACTCAAGGTTGTGTAGATGGTAAAAGAAGATGGGGGATGCTAATGGTTCAACTGTATAAGGCAGCCTGAGAGAAAATTCAGTCAGAACTTCTCAGGAGAGATGAGATTGTAAAAAAAGGAATTTCTCTGTGGTAGAACAACTTGATGTTTCCACAGATAAACAGAAAAAACAGGAGGCATGTGCAGACTGGCAAATAAGTAATTTGTTGGAATGTCAGCAAGCTACTTCAGTGTAACTGTGTCAACCAGTGAATTACATATCAGGAGCTGCTTTGCAAAAAGCAAACTCAGGAATGGGAGCCACTCAGTATCAAGGAAAACAAATTGGAACTGTAAGAGTTGGGGGGAAAAAAGCATAATGCTGCAAGTGCACTGTGGATATGCAGTAATAACCATACAGGAGCTCAGTATTGCAGCTTATTTATTATACTGTAAGCCTTTTTATTTGCAGAGGTATATATCAGTAAGTTTCCTGTTGGAGCTGCAGTTTAAATCAGTTCTTTAAGGGGAAAGATATACAGTGGCAAGCTGAATTTTGCTGATGTGATGATACAGTATAAATTTCCAGTCTGTGCCTGTTTAAGCGTGGGATTGAGGCAGACAACATGTCTGCATTGGCAAAGCCGAGGTGTCGACAAATGACCCCACGTCTTCATTGGCCTATTGATGGCAGTACTTGCCTAAGTAGTGCTTTGTGGTCAGTAGGGCATGGCTCTGCCCATGCAGTCACTAGTGCTCATTAGAGCTCTAGCTTTGCTTTCAGCTTCGTGGATTTCTTTCTGTAAGCCTTGTTAAAGGGCATTGCAGGCAAAGGCTGCGGCTTGGAAACTGTTGGTACGTGTGAGGCTGGATCTGTGCTGCAAAATACAGCCTTAAGTGGAGATCCCCAAGGCAATAATAGAGACTGCAGCTTCAGACTATGTGACATGGTGTGGCTTGGTGCAGTCAGTTGCTTTGATGTGTGTCAGCTACAGTCCAGCATTCCAATCCTGTGTCAAATCCAGAGCTTCAGGAGATACCCTTGCACCCTTGTGAGACTTTCATCATTTAAAAAAAAGCGAAACAAAAAAGAATTTAATTGTTGACACTGAGGTCTTCAAGATACATATCATAAATGAATTTTCTTTTGAACTCGAACCAGAACTGAACTCAGACTCAGTTGAGATGAAGTAACTTAAGGGATATCTGCAGAAATTGAAAAAGTCTGTAGTTAGAATAGTCTCCAGCATTCAACTGGGAAAACTGTTGAGCTTTTGTTTGAAACTGTAGTGTTTCTCTTCCTTATGTAAATCCTGCCTCTGGCCAAAGGGCTCATTTCCATAGCCACTGTGTGGCTGGTTCTCCAACGTGCAGTGTACACGGGCATTGCTGTTTTCATTGGCTCAAAGCTTCACGCTGTTTGTCCACAACAAAGATGCTGCATCAGCTTCTTGCTCACTACAGCCGAGCAGGGAACTGCCAAAACATTCTTGAAAATAAAACCCCAAAGGCCAATGTAAATGTGGTGGTCAAACAGCTAAGAATGAAAAACCCACCTAATCCTTTCTTTCCCCTTGACACCCCATTTTCTTCTTTCTTTTCTCACTCTTTCCTGTAGACTACCTGAGCTTTAATTCACAGATGCAGTGAGGACAGAAGCTTTGCTGGTGTGCAGAACTGAAGTGTGTCATAAAGACATAAAGAAGGGTGTTTTATTACCATTCCCTGTCTAGATGTAGGCTCACAAAGCATTGTGTAGTCTCTGTTGCAGTAGGGAAGCCAAAAACCTCCTGCAGCCAATATGCTATGGTTTTTGACTTGACCTGTGAAACCACAAACCTTCATTTAAAGGTATAACTTCTAATTAAAAACTTATTTGCTGTTCACCCTGCTACTCTTATCTTTCTGGGATTTTTTGTAGTCTTGTTTTTAATAACCTGGGTTATTGCAGCTTCTCCCAAGACTATTACTAATGCGTAAGTGCTAAACAACTCCTCTTTGATTTGAAAGATGAGGCAGCAAGGAATTATAGTTTAAGAGTGTTTCTTTTTAGTGAACATGCTGCACTACATTTATATGCCTGCTGTGGAATGTCATCACGTATTCCATAACTCAGTGTCGCTTGCATCAGAGAGCTACAGTGCAGGCTGGGATGTGTTTTATCTGTTGGCTACATCTCTGTAAGAATACAGACTAATGCTCCATCTCCATTTGAGGTAGGAGGGCAGTGAGACCAAGATGAAGTGTCGCAGCAGTCCTCATGCTTAATCCAGTTCCCAGAAATGACAAAAGGCAATATGCCATCTGATACATTTCATGCACAGTGGTCCCAACCACCAAGGCTTGGCTGCTTGCCAGTGAGGACCTGAGCAGGGCAGAGTTTCAGAATGTGCATGGGGTGGTCATGAATGTCAAGCTTCTGATGCCTCTCTGAAATGAGATGTAGTAACAGCTGTACATTCCTATCCTGCTGTAGAACAGGAGTGGGATTCATGTTCTGATTCATATTCATTTGCTAGAGGGAGCTTCTGATTGCCTTCCAGATGGTGGTCAACTGAGTCTTGCTTGGGTGTCTTGAGAAGTGGCTGTTACATCAGGAAACTTCAGGAATTGAGAGTGAATGGAGAGAAATAGTCAGCAGTCTTCAAAGAGCATTTTACCAGGAGGAGTGTGTTGGCTGTCCAAAGCAGCAGTTAATACAAAAGGTTATAATCAGGGGGAGTGGAGAAGTCTGTTCCTAGTTCTTGAAACTGCTTGGTGATGATGGTACAGTAGTTATGTCAGCCTCTGCTTCAGTATTTCCATCTGCTAGATGGGATGCTGCTTGTGAGACATGAAGTTCCTCTCATGCAGCCAGTTACTAGGGGTTGTATTTTTCTGTTATAACTTCATGTAGTCTGTATGCAGAAAAAGGGTGTTGGCATGAAAAAAGGAGTAAAAGGCAGTAAATTCTACATTTTCTGCTTTTGTTTCATGTAATACATCATCACCACTACTTGTTTAAAAGCTTTTGAACAAGTTTTTGTCTCTACAAGTAAGATGCTGTCATTCTTGCGGAAATTACTCTATTTCCCCCACCTTTAAAATCGGTAATAACCTGCTGATTCAGAAATGAGTGTGTCCCTTGGCATCATGTTCCTTCATGGCTCTATCCTTTCCCTTCCTCAGGTCCTCAATCTAATTACTGTCAGTGCAACAGCTGCTGCCTCTGCACTGCTGAAATCTGTGTCTGTTCATTCCAGCGAGTTTCCCTCTCATTTCCAGGCTCAGCTGAGAGAGACCCTCTGCCTGTGCCTCCTGCTTTTGTCTCCTGCTAACTCATGACATCAAGCATTTTGGTGTACAATTTGCATTAATAAGATGAAAACAAAAATTGCCCCACAAAAACACAAACAAGCACTGAAAAAAACTGTGTTGGGTGAGACAGTGGCTCCTTTGGAGCCTTGTTTTGATAACCTTAGATTGGGAAAAAAATCCCACTGTGCATCTTCATGTCTCACTGAACTCTTTCTTCAGTGAGTTAAGATCAGCTCCCTTTCCCGTTAGCTCATTGTTTGATCAGGAGCGTGCAAGTGCCCAAGATGCAGGGCAACACAAAGAGATGTTGTGTCTGTTCATATAGCATAAGTATATATATATAGGACAGGACAGCATAGTCTGAAAATGTAATTAAATGTAATAAAAAAAGAAAAGGAGTGGCTGTGAAAAACACACATGCATTATTCTAATCCTGCTCCCTTCAGAACAAAGAACAAACGTGGCTGCTGCTACTCCAGTTGCAGCCTATTCTTCTTAGCCTACAAGCATGCACGAGAAGAATCAATTCAATAGAAAGTAAATGTAAAATCACAACATAATTACTAGTAATGTGTTTAAGGATGGCCTCCTCTAAGTTTCCTTTTTTTTTTCTCTTTCTTTGTCTACTCCAAACTCACATAAAAAGTATAATGTGAAAATAAGGGATGGAGGAAAAAACCCAAGCCAGTCTCTTTTTTGCTTTTGAGCCATGTGAAAAATGCCTTCAAAGTTTTTTTTTTATATGTGTGTGTATATATATTTGTGTGTGTGTGTGTGTGTGTCTATTGTTTACTTAGATTATTTGTTCCTCTGTGCTAGAATTTAGATGCACCAGCAGTATGGTGGAAGAAAGATTGGTGTTTGTATGAAATGAGGGAAACAGAGATGGGAATTAAGGGGATATGGGGCACAGTAAAGGTCTTTCCTTTCTTTCTGCCACTGATCCTTTTTGATTCTAAAGCTATTTTGCCTTTGTTTTATTTCTCGTTAAAGCTCAGTCTTTCAAGCTTATTTTTCACAGCCCTGGAGACCACAATAGGAATCTGTACCCCCTTCCCACCCCTCTAACTTTACTAGTATAAACTAGAATTAAAAAAACCCTACAATTTCAGAATATACAGCCAAACTGAAGTTGCCAACACTGGATACATGTACTGGTGCATCTGAGGAATTGAGGTCATTTCACTGATGCTACATAGTACTGAACACCTAATTGTATGGAAGTAGCCACAGAGTTAACTCCTCCATCTGCTACCCATTCCAATCCTCCCATCAGTAGATGATGGTTTCCTCTGTTCATACATAAATAAGTTGTCAAACTGACATAGTAGGAGCATGCTGGAATTCATAGGTGACATGAGCATTTAAATTAACTCCTTGTCAAGGTAAGAGCTGGTTTTTTGCTGTTGTTTTCATAAGGCAGAAAAAGAGAAAATTGCCATTTCTCTGGGATTTCTCGATGACCTGAACATGTGAGTCCCCAGGGCTGCAGCCCCACTCCTGCTTCTGGTAGAGACCCCCACACTCCCAGACAAGCACAGACAGCCCCCCCACTCCTGCATCCCCTGCATTGTGGATCCTCCAGTTGTTGGCCTTGGATGTGGAGTCCATCCACTAGCAGGTCTTCCAGGTGACTTCCAGACTTGAGTCTCTCCAAAAGTTGGCCAGGACCACCCTGATCTTTCCAGAATCCAGTTCCATTAGTTGCCTGACTCGCAGGGACACATGCATGCCTGTCTGCCAAGCCACCTAGCTTAGCTACCTGCTTAGCCAGCAAGTAGCTGCTAGTTAGTGTGGCCTTATAATTCCTAGCAATTGCACACACCCACTGCAGTTGCTGACACCAGGCATACGTGGACTTTAAGACCTGTAGTCCCTACTCCAAAACCATCACCATCTACAGAAAGGTGAATAAGCAGGCTCATTGGCCTTTGGATACCAATCATTCTCACACAGAGTGGAAAAAATTATTCTTTTCCCCTGATCTCTCTTTTTTTAAAAATGACTCTAATTCAAGAATTTTAAACTATTAGGTAGCTGCAAAACCTCTTTGTGTAGGTTATGACAGTGATTGATGCTTGGCTTCCTGGTCATCTTTGCATTTATTTTTCTGTTAAGGTATTTTCTGTAGTGCTTATCATCAGCGTATTTGTGTGCTTCTATAAAGTAGATTCATGATGTGATGAATGATGACCTGACAGGGTTGATGATAACAATTCTGGTTATTTTATTTATGAGCTACTACTTTTTTTGCTGCAACTGGTAAAATATAGGAGGGATGAAAAGGATGTGGGAACTCCAAAAATACCACTTTCTTAGGCTGTTTTTACCCAGCTGTTAGTTTGGCTCCAGTCCTTCAGTGTCCCCCATCTCTATCTGCTTTCTCTCTTCTTTTTCCCCCTTCCACCCTTCAGTCTGCTGCAGCTGTTAAAATTTCATCATTGTCTCCAAATACCATGTTTCCCATTAGCAGCACAGCCCCTTCTGTGCTATGGAGGATGTCATTTGTGTGCTTTGCATGTGTATTATTGTTAGATGATCTGCAGCCAAAGCAATACTTACACCTTTGACTGCAGCAAGGGTCAATTACTCCGTAAAAGGCACACATAAGATGCATAAATGTTGAAGGATGAGGTTTGCAGACTTGCTGGCAGAAAGTGGTTAAGCCTTTTTGTTCTCATGCTCTGCTTTTCAGATGCCTTTGCTCTGTAGTTAGCCTTATCAGCATTTGATTTAACACTGGATGCCAGCGCATTTATTCCTTTTGGCAGTTTTAGTGCCATGTCACTCACTGACTGTCACAGTTGTATCATATATTAGATGTCTTATCCTAAAAACGATTTCAGGTATGAAACCACTGCTCATTCTAATGTATTTTATCTCTATACTTGCTGAGGGGTTCAGCTGATTTTTAGGTTTGTGTGCATTTTGAATCAATGGCTTTTGTGAATTGCTTTCTGCTCACTATCTTCATTTCTGCCTGATACCCATTTTGTACTGACTTTGGTTTCGCAAAAAAAACTCTGGTAGTACCCTTGTTCTTTCCTTACAGTCCTCCATGATTAGAGTCTCTGGTGGACACCTGCAAGTTTGGCAGGCATCTTAATTTGAACTTGGGGGTCAGCTTGGAGTTCTGAGTTACTCACAGCTTGGTTCTATCTTGCTCCCACAAACTGGCCTAAAATAGATGTTAGTGACGTTTTTTCTTTGCTACCCTCTGGTTCTCCTCAGGCTACAATGACTGTATATTTAACTTACTGGACCACTGGGAGGAGAAACGTATTCCAGGGAGCAGAATAGGCCCTCAAGTTCAAATTGGTTTGTACCTGCACATGCAGTTCACGTGTGTACCTATGTGCCAAAATAAACCATATGACCTTGGATGTATAGAATGAAGTCATGGGACATCTTTGCTCACTGATGCAAAGCTTCTAGTTGCACACCTGAGCACTGAAAGCATCATGTCATTGTGTATTGCCTCATTTCTACATTGGATGCATATCGTGAATTCCTTTGTGCAAATACAACCTTATTTTGTGCAGCCTAAGACAGTTTAAAGCAAAGTACTTCTGACTGGACTTGTCATCTTCTATTCTTCCCTCTCAAAAATTCTAAAGGCATTTGTGCAACACTTTGACAATTCTAGATATTTTTCTTTTTTCTGTCATGTTTGTTTCATTAAATCCTTTGTAAAGAGATAGTGGATGCACCTCCTTTTGCAGTGTTAGTTTTCTGTATAATGCATGGGTTTAGGACACTTTCCAGTTTGTCTGCCCCAGCATATCCTGGTGCATGGGGTTATTCCTCTTCAGGTGCAAGACTTTGCATTGCCTTTTGTCACTTTTTACGAGGTTCCTGTGAGCCCATATCTTGAGCCTGTTAAGGTCCCTGTGAATGGTAGCATAACCATCTGGTGTATCAGCCAATTTTCTTGGTTTTGTGTCATCTGCAAATTTGCCAAGGGGAGACCGTGGCAGTGGCAAATACAGCTTTACAAAATTCTCATTTACTTTGGTAGCTCAGAGTGAAAGCAGAATCTTGCCAGGTGGGCAAGGGAGAAAGAGTGTTTGCTGCATGCAGTTTAACTCCATTGTGTAAAGTTTAAAAAAGTATTCCTCCACCTCAGGGTTCTTGGATTTCTCTGCTGATGAGGACTGTATGTGACTTTTCTGTGTTTTAATTATTCAGGAAGGATGTCCTACACTACAGAGTGCCTCCTGATAAAGAGTCTGAAATAAATGCTTCAAATGACTACTTTTGATGCTTACTTTAGATCCTCTAAGTCAAGGAGATCCTAGTTGGAAATCCTTATGAGACTCTAGGAAGCCCTAAGGGGTTGCAGGTGTTACCTCCCAGTACATAAGTAATGCTAAGCACATTTTGAGTTAAAGGAAATATTATTTCTTTGTAAACAAATATAGGTTCATGACTATCTTGGATGGACCTTTCTGTTTCTTACTTTTACTAGTCAGGAGGGACCTGCTCTCTTCAGCAGTCTGCAACTTGTTGGCCACGTGGCTTTGATATGCTCCATGCAGGACAGAATGCCCAGCTCTCCTCCACCTGGTGTTGAATGCTGCTGGTCGAAAATCGCATCTGCTATGGCTAATGCTCACAGTAAGCAGTCCTGAAAGTGCATTTTAACCTTGTGTTTATTGACCTAAAGGTTCTGGGGAGATCACTTTAAACAGTGTGTTTAAACTCTGCAAGCCCTGGTCTGAAAACAGGTGTTGAAAACTGATTGCCAACTTGCTTTGGGGATGTGGATTTAATTGGTTCATTCTGCTAACAATGTTTTTAATGGACTTATCTCTTACAAGTCTCATCAAGTCCTCTCTGCTTTCTCCTGCCAAATAAATATTCCTTAATAATCCCCAAATCTCTTCCTTCATCTTCATTATTTATTTGCTTGTTTAATAAATAATTTTCTTTTTCTCCCAGAAGCCTAAACTGACTGACATGTGAGTTGCTCCTTGGCTGAACCGCATAGCAGTTGCTGTATGGTGGGCTGTATTTGTCAGTGTTCTCTGCAAAACTGCTGGAACTCCAGAAAATAAGGGCTACATAGTGATGTTCCCAAGACTCGTGAAGGTGTCTTGGAAGAATAATATGAAACAGGTCTTGCATGTCTCTCCCATGCTAAAGCAAAAGGGAAACAGTTAGTTCTGTGCTTCCTGCACTGTACTGAGCTTCTCTTTTGCCATCCTTAGAAATTCTCAATGAATTTGGAAAATACTTGAATTACATTCAGAAAAAAAGAAAAAAAAAATAAGAGATCTTCTTGGGTATTTGCAGGATTATGGGCTTGGTCTTTTGTGGAACCCTACACTGCAAGTGCCTTCCTACTTGAGAGGAAAACATTAGTAAATAGTAACCAATTCATTTAAACTGTTACCTAAGCATTCTGCATAATTGCTTCCTAAACAATCTGAATAAACATTTTGAATGATGTTATTTTAAAATGTGGTTGATCTAATTTATTTTCCATGAGTGTATCTTTAGAATAGAAGAGACTATTTCAGTTGGAAATTTATTTCAGATAAACTTCTTCTCTGTCAGCACCCTAATGGAGGAATTGCATACATGATCTGCAGCACCTTTCCCAAGGAAAGAAAAGGAAGGAAATGCAGATTTACAGATTTTGTCCATGACACTCACTTACAAATAGGTCCCTGCAGAATAATAAAGAGCTTCAGTGTCATTGACTTCATTGACTTTTTTTTTTTTTTAGCTAAATAGTCACAGGCTTCATATACTGTGAAGTCCCTCTAGCTGGGTACCATTTAAGGAGAGCTCTGTATTATATTACGTGTTTCTAGCTGCTGGTTCAAATTTCTAAAGTAGGATTTTTCTGATTACAAGCTAAAGTTTGAATTTCCAGCCCCACTGAATCCCCCTCCAAATCTGCTGACTCTGCCAGGCAGACTGACGTTTTAGTGGATTTGTTAATGTTCAAGCTACATTCTTACCATTCTTTTCTCACAGGAAAATATCTGTAAATAACTCTGTCTAAAATTTCTTACTCTGCTGGGTTTCCTGTCACTCTCAGGAACTTTAGTGCCTTCTTTATTTTGAGTGTTAGTATATCTCCAAGAATAACCAACTGAGGGTATGATGATGGATCACTGCCATTTGGGTAAAGAAGCATATGTTGAAATGTGCTTTTCCTACCTTCTTTTAAAGGTATATAAAATCACTTTATCCTTGCATGTATTAAGGGAGATTTTTATTTCTAGATTTTAATTTTAAAGTAGGATTGTTAGAACACTAGTTTATTCCTTTGTTTCCTGCATGAGTAATTGGTTCTGTTAAGGTTTAGTGATCAATCTCACCCCAAAGCCTTTCCCCCTCGCAATTATAAAGTTTTCAACCACAAAAACCAGTATCAAAAGTTATATTTATTGTATCAAGAACAAGGAGTCCAGTTTAGCTAGGAAAAAAAGTTGCAAAGCTGTTACTGAGTATAAAAGCTAGTTGTAACCTTAAAATGGAATTTAAAGCTTTCTTTCCCTTCAAGACAATTGGATAAATTTATTCAGTCTCATTTCTAGTCTTTTGTCTCATCTCCAAAACCACTCTTGGTAGTTTCTTTTGATTTAAAATAGATGTAGTAATGAACTCTATCAATAGAGCTGTGTTTAGGCCAACATTTTTGAACTTTTGCACTTACAAAATAAAGACTTGAATATATTTCCTTTTTTTATATTAAAAGATTTTGTAACAAGATTGTGGATAATTGACAGTTTTACAGATTAACCTTTAGTGTGAATTTCAGCACTTCAAAGCAGAGAAATTTCAAAAGTTAGTCAGTATTCTCTGTTGTCCATTGCCAATCCTCGTTCCACTTGGGAGGTAAGGTTTCTGTGTTTTTCTGAAGAGTTCTTTTGACACTTTCTCTCGAAAAGCCCCAAATCATATATTTGTTATCCAGTTTCAAAAACGTGATAGACCATCTGAGAAGTGCTAGGTAGTTCACATTCATCAGGGATGTTCTCTTGAATATCTGCTGTTTTTTTGTGACTTTTCAGTCCTTTCAAGAATTGCTGTGGGAGTCAGTCAGCAAACTGGTGAGGACTTTCTACACCACTGTGCTGGGACGAGGATGAAATGGGTTAAACAAGATTAAACAATGCCGCCTTGGTTTGAGAGAGTTCTGTTGCTCCAGGTTGTAGCTGCAGTGTGGCAGCATTCTGGCTTGTGTCAGGAGTGTGGTTGGAGCATGAGTGTAGGGAGCCATGCCTTATCTGTGCTCTGAGCATGTGAGGAGTCTCCTCTTTCCCCACAGCTGAGTGCCTGAGCTGGATGAAAGCTTCACCACATTCCTCAGCTCTGGGGAGTGGAACTCTGTGCATTGAAAGGGTGGGGTACCTGTAGCTGGTGGAAGTCCCAAGCATGGAAAGTCACGGTCTTCTTACAAACGCTGCTCTCAGTATACAAGCCTGAAGGTTAGTCAGCTCTCTGTAGGGCAGAATGTGTTGTAATTGTACACTCTCCTGTAGCAGGTAGGCAATTATATGCAAGAATGACACAGTAATAAGAACTACAAGCACGAGCCGTTTTAAGGTAAGATCTTTTTGCTCTGGTTGGCTGGCAGTTTGTACTTAATTGGAACTTAGTTTATTATTCTGATAATTTATATTGAATTTAAATGCATTGTGCTGGCTGATAGGAGTATATTAAATGTAGCAAATCTTCTGCTGGGTAGTCTATAATACAAGGCATTTTCAAGAGCTGGCAGGCTTTGTACAGGCCAAATTATCATGCAAAGTGTCTGGGAGCATATGATTTATGCCAAAGGTGCTGTAAGATTGCATAAATTTTAGACTTTTATTCTCAACTATTGCATTCATACACTAAAATAATTATAGGGTGCTGACGATGCAGCACCATTTTAGAAAATGAATGACTTAATTTTACTTAAGTCTATTGTTAAAGATAAAACTATGCTGCTGTATTAAAAAAAAAGAAAAGAAAAACCCTGCACAAGATGATGAAGTGCTGTCAAGTCATAGATCATAACACTGCAACTGGGAGTTGCTCTCTGAGGAGGAATTGTATTGGTTTTTCATCCTTTTTTTACAGTGTCCTTACATGATCAAACAGTTCATACAAATGTTAAAATTTGGTAAGACCTCTGTTGCTGTTAACCTTTCATATTGACAGTCTCAGAGCATGGCCAGCAGTTAGACCTGAACTGATTCACTGCTAAACCTGCTATAATTATTTATAATCATTATCTATGAGTGGGGGTGGGGATATGATTATTTCTGGCACAAAGATGCTCAGAAGTAGAAAACTACTAGGTCTTGTGTATACAAATTGTACCACAGTGGTACACCTGATGGTTGGCACTTAGGTGTGAGCACCTACAGCAACAAGCTGAACCCAAGGCTGTCTGCTTGACCATGTCCTATTTGGAAACCAGCTTCCTGTGTGTGTGGGCATTGTTTGTGCTGTAGGAATCCAGACTATCTTCTGGTTGACTGTAGGAGAGCTTGTCTGTCCACTGAGGCATGGGGTTTGTGAGGCCTGCAGGAGAGGGAAGAACTTGACAGGCTGTTGGCACAGAAACAGTTCTCTTGTCCTCAGCCTTACAAACAGGTTGGCTTTTCCAGCAAAATACTTGGCTTTCCTTATGTGACAGACCAGATGAAAAATATTATTGACGATGAAAAATACTTAAGGAAAAAAAGATAAAAAATTCCCAAAGAGGTAATTGAACCAAAGAGCTTGGGCAGTCAGTGACAGGACAAAAAAATGATGCTGAGAGATGGTCCATGTCAAGCCCAAATGTGACAACTGACAAGTAGTAGCTGTCACTCAGCAGTCCTTCCTTGTGCAGTGCTGTGGCTCGTCAGGTCCTAATCCTCATTAGTTACCTATTAGTAGCCTACAGCTGTGTGGTACTTTGGTGCAAGACTGGGTTTGGTGTCCCCTGTGAAAGCAATGGAGCTGGAGAGGAGGAAGTGTGGAGGAAGATGGATGGTACAGATGTTTTGTTGTACCATTTCTTGACCCCTTATACAACTCCCTTACATACAGGCCCTGAGATCAAATTCAGTGTTAACAACACAAGTCTACAGTGCATCATGAGCAGTTGCCCCTTTAGCTGTTTCTCACTCACCATCAACACTGAAATGGGAAATGGGAAAAAGTGCAGTGGGAGAGGAGTAATAGATAAATAGCTGATGCTATTTGCCAGCAGTTCTTTCCAGGTCAGCGTGACACTGACAATCCAAGTCCCAGTCATGCTAGAAATTTTTGATAAGAGCTCAGACATTTAATATTTGAGGTGTCCTTTCTGGTTTAAGTTGTGATAGGCGTATCTTAACAATTTTTATATTTTTTTGCTTCACATCAATCTTCCAGTTTTATTTATCATATTTTCAATTCTGAGCACTCCAATCTTCTTTTTTAAAAGTAAACCTAAAGTATTTATCTGCCAGAACAGAGTGGTGTTGATATAAACTGATATACTGGTGCTCTGTTTTCCCAGCCTTCCAGAAAATTATGGTCAGCAATACCTACCGTGAAATATATGGTCTTCAGGTGATTTAAGTGAGGTGTGTGGACTTAAAGGCTTTTGTGGAACCATGCTGGATTTTTCTAAGATAAATTCAATTCCAGCTCTGATAAAACAAGTGCAAGAACTGCAAAAATCTTGACAGTTGCAAGAGTGACCCATAGTGGAGTGACCTCTAAAGAGGGGAAAATGAGCAACTTCACTTTTTTTTCTCTCATCTGTGCTGCCTAAAGAAAGCTTGAAGCATTATTTCCATGTTTTTGCCACTTACAACAATAGACACTCAGATCTGGCTAAACATCAAAAGATGTTTTTAGTAACTGGGGAGTAGTGGCATCACAGCTTTCAAATTAATTTTGAAATANTTTTTTTTTTTTTTTTTATGTAAATCAAGCACTTTCTGAATTCATGGAGAATTTTTAAGGATGGAAGAACCACAAGTCCACAGCAGAATTGCCTGTTTTCAGAATACGGGGAAAAAGCAAACTTTATCATTCTGCTATATTAAACACACCCAGAAGTAAAAAACCTGTTGAGAAAAATGCCTCTTTTTTAGTGCGGTTTTAAATTCCCAATTTTATGATAAGTTAAATAAAATGGAGCTTATCTGGATTAATCTTTTTTTTCCCCATCATTAATTTAGTTGTTATTCTCTGGGGTGAAATAGATTTGGTGTTAGCTTTGGTGCTAGTTTTGGCTGGGAGAGTGGGAAATAGGAAAATGGTTTTACTGCTTCTCATCATATAATGAATGGTCCACTGATTGAGAATTTCAATTTCCATGTGTTTTGCATTATGTTAAAACCTCAAAAACTACTTATTAGCTGGTGTAATATTTAATTTAGGATTATGTAAAATTGGATGTGGTTTGAAATCTGGAAATGAGTTAAAACTGTAAAAATTTGTTGTATAGTTATATAATGCTACATTAATTGTGCTGGAGGCTTAAAGAATAATGTTTCTAAAAACATGCTTTGCATTTAAAATTAGCATTAGGGCAAAGAATCTATTATATGTTGAAGTTTATTTGGTAGTCACTGTGTTGAAGTATAAAAATGGAACTTATCACTGTGTTTCAAGGTTTGGGGTATTTTTAGTTGGGAAGAAACCAAACTATTTTTTCCTTTTTTTTCTTTTTCTTTTTTTTTTTTTTTTTCGTTTC
>VZTR01011400.1:155238-178974 GCA_013400775.1 Chaetops frenatus
GGGAGGGGGGGGAAAAACCGGCAGGGTCCCGGCCGCAGCCCCGGCACGGCCGCCAGGCCCTGGGGCCCGGAGCGGCCAGCCAGGGCCACGCGGTGTTACCTTCCCCGCGGACGGAAGTCGAAGAGAGCTTCAAACTTCCCGCTCCTAAAACTGTAAGCTTTGCAAAGACGCCCCTGATGTTCAAGTGGCTACATGAAGTGCCCATCTTAAAATTAGCCAATCCGTGGGCTCCTCACCTCTGCTGGAAACTGTGCCCCGGTGGAAGTAGAAAAACAAAGAACCCCCCCAGGAAGGAGAAAAAAAAATTGTTGTCCTTTAAACCACAACAGGAAGAAAACTGGTTAAAAGCATACACAGGCTTATAGAGATCAAGTGCAAATTTTATAATTTGGTTTATTAAACACCAGCTTCACTGAATGCATCAATTCAAAGGTTGGATTTTCAGTGCAATTAGAAATCCTCTGCATAGAGTGCAAGGACAGTCAATATTAAAATTTACCACTGTGAGAAAACCTGAAAAATCGAGATTGAGAGAATGCAGTCAGATGCCTTGCAGTGGCAATGGGGAAGGGATTATCTCTGTCTCCTGATGCTCAGTGCTCATGAGGCCACACCAGGCTGTGCCCAGTGCTGGTCTTCCCAGTACCAGGTTGATACTGACAAACAAATGCAGTGAAGGGCCACAAGGAGATCCCAAAGGATCTGGAGCACATACTGTTTACAAGATGTAGGTAGCTGGACTGATTTAGCTGGAAGAACAGGCTGATTTATATCACTGTGGCCAGTTTGGCTGCCCGAAGCCTCGGCTGCGATATGAGAGGATGTCTCCCAACTGGAGTGAGACACCACACAATGTGCGTTCTTGAGAGCTAGCTCAGTGGGGTGGAGCACAGCTTACAGCGAAGGAAGAGGCAAAGAAGTAGAGGGAGGTCCTTGGGCTAAGCTGCAAAGATTTTATTCTCTGGAAGGGTCAGTAGCCAAAGATGCAGACAAAGGGTCTGCAGCAACTTAAATAGGGAACGGGAGTGGTGTACAGGAACCAATCGGAAAGGGACAAGGGAGGTCTCAGGGTAAGAATGACATAGACAATAACCACTGGGGGGAAGGTAGGGAAGGGGTAACATTTGAATTAATCTATGGGATAGGTAACTATCATGAGGTTTCTAGAAGGAAAGGAGGTCTTGGGGCAGGATTGACAGGGGTGAGAGAGTGAGCCTTGCTCACTCCAGGGAGGAGTTTGGGGATTGACATCAGAGGTTCAGGAGGGTGGGTAGGGACAAGCCTAGGGTACACCAAATCTTGGGATGGGGGAAAGGGATTAAACCCTTTTACATAACAGAAAATTATAAACATAGAACTTGAAACACAAACAAGGACAACTTGAACAAAAAACATACAACAACAGATTTACATAGCCTTACTTATGGAGTGTGGTAGGGAGCACAGGTAGGCAGGTTCTTCTCAGAAATGCTCAGGGAGGATAAGAGGCTGTGGTCACGATTGGTGCCTCAGTAAATCTCGAATGAAGGTGAGGAAAAAGGTTTTTCCTGGGAGTGCTGCTGTGGGAGGAGGTTGCTCTAGGAATCTGTGAAATCACAAACCTTGGAAGTTCTCCAAATTCTGCTGGACAAGGTCTTAAGTAATATGATACAGCTTTGAAGCTTGCCCTGCTTTGAGCATGGGGTTGGACTAGGTGATCTCAAGGGGTCCCTTTTACCCTGCATCATTCTGCAAGTCCAAATGTTTTATTGTAGCAGAAGGCTGACTGTTAAAATTTCTTCTAATGTTAAAGAATGATGAAGAGAGTATGTGAAAAAAAGGTTGATTTTTCTCTCTTTCTTACCCGTCAGTTTAAATAGTTTGTGTTCGGTGAGCCTTCTTACTGTGCCACTATTGTGTGATTATTGTTTTTGTGAGATGGTAGCTAAAATGAAGTGTCAGTATAAGTGAGGACTGGAAACTATAATGTTGACCTTCAAAAGAAAGCCAAGGGTATTTTTAGCAATTACTGTCCTGAAAGTATAACCACTGGTGAAATAATGGGCCTGATATTAAAAGAGGATGCAAACTTAGAGTCTGCAGGGTGACAGAATTGTAAGCAATAACAGCATGAGTTCATAAAGAATAAATCTTGCCAGACAATGTAATTGCTTTTTTTGATAGAATTGCAAAATTAATGATTTTAGGGAATCAAGACAGAAGTAGGTATATGTTTACTTTCTAACATGAAGATTAATTGAAATTTGCCTGGGTAGGAAGAAAAAGTTGGGTGAAAGATAAACAGGAGCTGATTATCAGCAGTAGTGCAGTGGCTATGTAGGTTGGGAGTTAGACTGGAGTTGTGTAACATTTCTGTTAATGATATGACAGAGGGTGAGAGAAAATTCTCTTAATGAGCTTTGAAAACAAACTGGGAATTGTGAGCCTCAGAGCAGAAAAATAAGGGGGCGATGGGTTTAGACACATAAAGAGAAAATAAGATGAGATTAAACTTGGAGAACTGTTAAATCAGGAGAGTGTGTGCTATCTGGAGCATATATCCTGAAGCAGAGTGTGGAGAGAAGTATTGAAAAGAGAGGCCAACCCGTGGTGCTGAAAATGGCAGCTGTGGTCCTAGAACCCCTTTCGAGCAGGGGACTCGGCCTTTCTGCCGCTGTGCAGGGCCACTTTAACCCCTTGCCCAGGCCATAGGGCTTGAAGGGTAGAGTACACTGTGCAGAAATTCACTTTCTGCTGCTTTTGTGATGTGTGCTTGAGGCTACTCCCCACACTGTTAGAGCTGAAGGTGTGACTGCCCAGCTCCAATTCTGTCTACTACTGTTTAAAATTCTCCCAAGAGCAGAGTGAATGAGTTCTGATTTTCTTTTGGATGGTTGAACTCATTACAGACCTCTCCCTTTCTCACCTTCTACCCTGCCTAGACTGCAGGATCTCCCCTCTGTCCCTGTGATAGGGCTGTGCAGGGTAGAAGCACAGTGCACAGAATGTGAACCCAGTCTTGTGTGTGCCCGTTCTTCATGCAGGCTCCGTGTCAGCCTCACACGCTGCTCTGCCTTGCTGCTATTGATACTCCAAACACATGCTGCTGAGTGTTGGCTGGGGTTTCCAGGGCTTGTACAGCACCCTGCCTGCTCCCCTCCCTCAGGTTTCACTGAAGACAGTCTGGATGCATAAATCTTACTTCCTTAGAAATCCAGAGTGAGAATAAGTTACGTGATCTGGGGAAGAAAGACTTGCCAGGATCTGTTACTGTTGCCATGTTGCAACTTCATTTGTAGCTAAGAGGGAGAATTTATTTTTTTTAATTAAGTGTGGGGACAGAGGGGCCTCCAGGACAAACTAGAATTGACCACTAAAGGACTTAAGTTTATCAGTGGCCCTATTTCTTTTGGAGCTTAAAAAGAAAATTCAGCTAATTTTCTCTATGTTCACCCCCTTTAAGTCTTGTTGCAGCCTTACATGTCTACTTACCTGTACTGACACACTGGCTGAAATAACACTGTTAAAAATCTCCAGGACATCTGATCCTGTTAAGAGCAGAAGAATTGCTTATTACTTCTTTAATCTATAGGAATGATAGCCTGGGTATTTCCGACTGTAGTGTTTTTTTCCTTGGACAATGCTACTTTAACATAGAATATGGTCACTTGCTATGGGAAGGCACTCTGTTCTCAGTCTGCATGGCTACCCAGATTAGGCTCAAAAAGATAAATGATGTCAGGGTATAGAAATTCTTCAGATTCTGTTAGAATGAAAGGAATGTACAACACTTTGGAAACGTGTGCCTAGGATTCTTTAACTTCATCATCAAAATTAACTGTGTTTTGTAGTCACATGAGTCCTGGAAGTAGGGAAGTTAAAAATATTTTAGCCCTTTCAGCAGTTCCATCAAAATAACTCTTTAGAATTATTAGCACCCAAGGATCAAAACCATATTAGTTTGCCTTCTTCATATATTATGCTCCTTGTGATATAGCACAGTAAAAGAAGCAAAATACTGCAAAGAAATGTTTCCATATGCTAATGTTTGCCATTAGAGCAGTTCATTTCAAAAAGGTTAGAGACAACATGACTAATAATCCTTCAAAATCCCAAGGAAAATAATGTGCCACGTATGTCTGATGCAGAATAAAACATCTAGGGGGGCTCAGCCCCACAATAAGATTGTCCATAATGGTTGAAAGCTCTAACAATAAAGCAATTATTGGGGTTTATGGCCAGATGTAGCACCATTTTGCCTTTTTTTTTTTTTTTNCTGTACCAGCTTGTCAGGTCAGTGTCTTGAAATAGCTTTCCACTTCATGACATAGTGGCAACACCAAAAGAAACTCCACCATCTCTGTGCTTAAGGATCAAGCGTTCTTCTCCCATGTAAGCAGTTTAATTTGGGATCTTTCAGAAATTTACTCTAGAAGAGATTAAACCAGCCCTTCATCTTTGCAGCTGGTACATCTCTAGGGGCAGATGGATTGCCTTTAAATAATTACTAATCCCTGCTTTTCGCAAATGAATTACATTCCTTTCCGTGGGGAAGGTCCTTCATTCTGACAAATGCACTCTTGTATGGAATTCACACTCCAGTAGGAAAAAAAAAAAGCAGGGCATGGTGATGGGCAAGACTGGAATTTGTTGTGTCATTTCTTCTGTTAAAGAAGAAATTTCTGCTGTTAAAAGAAGACAGTAGTTAACAGATTAGAAAGGATAACTACCAAATGTAAGTCACACAGATCAGACAGGCTTTATGATGTGCAGATACTCAATTGATAGGATGAGGATGTTCTTAATTTGTAGAATCTAGCTACTGAGAAGAAGCATCTTTTTCTCCTCCTCATCAATGTGATAGCACTTTCAATTTGCCAGTTTTTTATTGTGTGCAACATAATTCAAGTCACTGCTACTGCAAGGAGTTCACTGTCAGTCTTTCACAGTCTGAGTTTTCAATCTTAGAACAAAATGTTAGAATCTCAGCAAAGTCTAGGATGAAAGGAGATGCTGGAGAGCACATGGTCCAGCAGGGACCTATTGGAAGCAGGGCCCCACTTCAGGTTATATAGACCCCTGTCAAGCTGCATCTTGAATATTTCTAGTAAGAGAGATTCCAACATCTCTCTAAGCAGTCTGTTCCAATGTTTAATTGTTCTCCCACTGAATTTTTGTTTCACTTATATCCAGGTCAGCTTCTCCCCTGAGCAACTTCTTTCTGTTGCTTGACCTGCCAATGTGCATACTTGTGAACAAAGTACCACTATCTTCTGTAACTGCTTTTTAGTTACTGAAAGGCATTTATTGGCCTTCTGGAAAGTGAGACTCTTATACATGTTAGGCATCACATATGTCCTGACCCTAATGTCTGCCTAAAGCTTTAATATTAACATTTTATGAGGTAGAAGTTTTATTTCAAAACAGCGTACAGCATCTCCTGAGTGTATCTTAATTTGGTATTCTGTCCCTAAGCACGTACTTTTTATCTTCTACCATATAAGTCAATGCTTTAAGATTTCCCAGTATTGAGAGGTGTGTGTAAAAAATGTGTATCTGTTTTTTCGTTTTGAAGGGTCCTAGGTTGCTTTAAAAATGTGGTTTACAGATTATGTATAGAGCTACTGGTGCCCAGCCTGTGAAATCTGAGAGAAAATCTGGTTGACAGAACTTTGTAGCAGTCTACCATGTCAGGCCTTCAGTAGTCTGAGGGTTTTCTTTTCAGTGCTTGAGAATACAGGACACTGTAGAAATCTGTTTCAGATTATTTGGCTTCTTAGCATTTGTTCTTTATATTAAAATAAAAAGAACTGGATCCTTAATATGAAGGATGCTTAAAATGCATGGAGATAGTTCTGTGATAGACATTTTGAAGGCTCTGGTGCCTGGGAACAATTTGTTAGGGAACAATTTTTAGGGAAGAATTCATTATTCCCCCCTCCCCACTTCCTGCCTACAGCTTAGCGTTAATGTAGTCTTTTAGACTCAGATATAATTGGTATTTTATAGAAACTATATAAACACAGCAGATGGAGTAGGTAGGGATAAAAGTGAGATTCCTATATAAATGGAGCCAAAAGTGCTATAGAACAGCTATAGGCACTGAACTTTCAAATGATCAAGACACTTTCTTAAGTCTTTTCTTTCTTTCAGCATAATACATAAGCCTGGCATCTAATTACAGGACAGGTGCAAAGCATCATTCTATTTGGAAAAATATTCCCTCTAAAGAGAAACTGCACCTTGCAACTAATCAGCACTGTTCCCTTTATATGTTCAGAGATCCATAAGTCCTGATTCTGTTGATTAAGATTTTGTTGCATTTTGTTTGCTTTAAATCATGTTTCCAGTGGTACACCTCTCAGGGAGTGAGAATAATTTTTTTCTTCTCTTTTTTTTTCTTTTACTAACTGTATTACAGTTTCTGAAATTTTGTTTTCAGTGTATGGGGCAGAAAGCATTCAAGTTAATTTAAAAGGAAAAAAACACAGGAAACTGAGATGACTTAATTTAGCAATCCTTGGAATACAAGAAACACGGGATTTCAGAGTGCAGTTCATGCCGTCAGGTTTGGTTGGAATCTTGTGTATTTCAAGTACTGAATTTCTTCTGGAAGAGACAAACCTACAAAATCTTTTCATTATTGTGTCTGCCAAATTACCTTGCTTCAGTTTGTAGTAGGGAGTAACCTCATCACTGATAAACACTTAATGTAACAGCTTCCATGCTGTTGGAATAGAAACTCTAAGTATTGTACAAGACAGACCTGTAATAAAACCATTGGCACAGAAGAGGGGGAGGAGAGGAGTGAGATATGGTCAATTTAGAAAAGTTGTGTTTCAGATATGGTATGAGATGATGAGTTCATAAAACTCTTCTGAAAAGTGTCTGGGTGGTTTGAGAGAATTTTCTGTTACTTCTGAGCACAGGTTTGGCAGGAAAGGGACAAGTGCAATATAAGAAATGAGTATAATGAGAAAAATAACACAGAAGGAGAATCCGTCTGCTGAATAAAATGCAGGAAATAACATATCTTTCATTTTAGGGGCATTGATGTCCAAACCTGCTTGTATCTGTTTTATAGACACTGGGATTATAGAGTTAAAAAAACAACAAAAGCAAACAAAACATTACCAATGGATTATATTATTGCAGATTTACTATTAGCTTCCCAAAGGGAAGTAGTCTGGAAAGCCTTTTCAGTAAATTAGTTTAGATTTAAAATTGCTCAAGACTTGGAAATTTAGGAGAGAAGAGAGAAAGATCATATACATATTCTTGCTATGGGCATCAAATTTGACTCCTACAAGGCATATTTGGACCAAAACTATCTCTACCTTTACATGATACTGCATTTTGCAAGCCTTTAGTCTCATTCATGTTGTTTAAAAACCCATCTGGATGCACACCATTTGCTAAGCGTTTATGGCCATGTATTTTTGATAGATTCCCCTGAACCAGTTTGCAAAGCAGAGCGTGAAACATCATGTTGGTTGCTTCTGAAATAAAATGCCAGCATCCCAATTAATTTGTAAATGGAAAATATCTGCCGGTGATGAATTTATGAAGTGCATCTTCCAAAGGCCAACTGATGTTTCATACAATAGCTACTGCATACTTGTGACAAATCTAAGTAGATCAGAGCAAACTGAATGACACAAATAGTTTTTCCCTACAAAAGATGCATTGGTGGTTTTTTTTGTTAGTTTGGTGTNCTTTCATATGCCTCTATGAGGAATTTTTGGAATGTTCGTTGTTTCTGACTGCTGATCAAGGGTATCTATCTCGATTTCCTCATCTCTGAGAGATACTGATGGTACAATTAAACTTTTTCAAAATGAAGTGAATGTGGGCTTGGCTTTTGGGAAAGAGTCAAACATGCTTGCATCCATTCTTTACACTCCATATTAGGCTCTGAATGCCTGGTATTGCAGCTAGCACACAGCATACTCTCCAAGTGTAAATGAGTCCTCCATAATGCAGATAAGGTCATAAAAATGATGTTTTGCCATTATACTTCTGCCCTTACAAAAGCTTGTTAATGAATATACTGTAAAAAGTTAAGTAGCTCCTACTGTAAGTCAGGGAATTGAACTGCTGGATAGCTTTTTGTGGCTTGACAGGCAGGGTCACGTCAAACTGCTTTTTTCCCCCCTTTCCTTTCCTCCTTTGTCATTTTAAATCTCTCACACCCTTGTAATAAGAGCCGACACCGATCACAAAGCTCATGAACAGCAGCACCGTTACATAAACCTGCTGGATTATAGTAAGAGGGTTACCTTGTTTTCATTATTACACCCTTTCTTGTATCTTATGCAGAATTGATGAGAACCATTTAGCCTCGTTCTTGTGAGATGAGTAAGGTGGCTAAAATATCTGCCTCCTCTTGGGATTTAAATCTGACTCTGTTGTTGGCAAAGCAAAAAGCATTAATTGCATGACTGCTACGTTACAGGCAAATCCTATTTTAAATGTTGAAGTTGACCACATCTCACAGTGTTACCACACAACGGGCAAGAAACTTTACTGTGAAGGTAAATAAACTTTATGGCAGGGGCAGATAAAGATGGTCAGATATGACTATTTTTATAAATTTAAAGACATGAAGGAGTCTGTGGACTTTGCTCAGGCTAGGTGTTGTGGAAGTTTGTTGGAGAAATGAGTCCAGCCCAAATCAGCAGGATGGAATGTGGCTGTTCTGTAGTGCTTTGATCAGAACTTGAGAAATGCTGTTAGTGGCAGTAATGGTATGTTCCAGTTACCTTGAATTACTCAAAAACTGTTTCTTATGAATTCAGAAATGTCTGCCTTCAAAGACAAAAGGACATATACACTGGGAATTGTTAGGCAGTGTAGCTTGGTGTCACAGTGGATAGGCTGTGGTCAGGGAGGGCCAGGAGTAGACTGGGGACTGGATGGCTGTAGAGATGAGACCCCACCCTTGTTTCCAGACATTTCTGCCCTGAGTCGCACTGGGGGCCCAGCAGAGGGTAACCTGGTGCTGTGACTTGAAGTCAGCCCTCTCTGATGCCAGCTTCATCTATAAGGCTCTAGGCAGGTACTTAATTCATATGGTGGTGTGACTGCTTTCTGAAAGCTGTGCCTCTTTGACCTGAAGGTGGGACCTGGGGTCAGGTTTTGCTTAGAAATGCTGCTGGAAATCAGCCTTTTTATAACTCACACATCTAAAGTGATGACGCTCCAGTAAGGCATTCAGTCTGCCACTTCCAGTGAGTCTTAGGTTGGAGGCTGGGGCTGGTGATGAGTTGCTGCCCATTGAAGACATCTGGGTCTCTGCCAGCCCTGACACAGTGGTTTTAAATGTCCCCATTCATAGAATGACACCTGTTTGTGTTTAAGTGCCAAAAAAATGAATATTTTAGCAATGAAGGAATTCACTCAATTGTGAAAGGAATGTGCTTAGAAATGTTCCTTCATGGCATAACTGAGCAGGTTTCAGAGATGTGTGCTGCCTTTCAAAAAGGAATGCTTACATCATTCTCTTGGTTCTTTCTTCACACGGAGCCATTTGTATGAGGGTTTTTTCAATTTGTTGGTTTTTAAGTTTAATAGTTCTGCTAATACATAGACACCAGCTGTCAGTTAATTCAAAACAGCAGACTGCTGGTGAAAGATAGCCTCTTTAGAGCAGATGTTAGAGAAAATCCACCTGATTTTGTTCAAGAGACTTGTACACGTTGGACGCAGTTAGAAGAGTTATTATATTAATGAAATCCTGCTGCACCATCCAAGAGGAAGAAGGGATATCATCTCTCATGATAGGCAAAAACCTTTGGCTATTTGATAGCTCTCTTTAATCTGTAGTCAATATAGGAGATGTAAAAACCTAAGCTGTCATTTAAAGTGGGAGTGGAAGAGAAGCACTCAAATAATGTATTTTACCTCTGCAAAAAATAGGTGTTAAATAAGAAGAACCCTTCTCACTTCCTCGCCTCTGCTTTCTTTTTTTGGCCTTTAATTTTTAAAGCATGGTTTTGGAGATCTGATTTGTGAGATTTCCTCACATGGGGGTATTGGGGATGTGATGCTGCTGCCTTCCTGCCTCTGGCTGGCAGCTTTTTGGTCCCTTGATCTTATATTCTCTGTATGTGAAGTAAAAAACACTTCCCTGCATACACATTTTTTCTTCATGTACTGGATGGAGATGGACGTTTGTACCACACATTCATGGATGGCCAAGGGTTGATTTGTCTTGTGTCAGCATCTTTACAAGGAGTCCATCTCTTGAAGGTGGTCTTCCTGGAGACTTTACGAGTAACCAGTAGTAGACTCACGTCAGTGTAGCGAGAAAACTCCCTTTCCTCCTACAGGTAAGAGACAAATTTAAACTACAAGGGGTTTCCTGTTAAGCTCTGAAAAATTCAACCTATTCAGAGCCAAATTTTGAATTTGAAATGGAAAAATGTCCATTGAATCTGAGTAACTTCACTTTCATGAAGATAAGGTATTGATAGAAACAGTATTGATTAAATTTATTTTGAATCTGAACATTAACTCTTGTCCTTTAAAAAGAAGATATTTTCATCAGCTGGTTGGGAAAGATCATGGTAGAAACATAGCTCAATTAGAAAGAAGCCCTAAAATGTTTAACTGAAATTATTAGGGAGTCAGAGAGTTTTCAATAACAAGACATACTGAAAAGTGCTTAGTTTAATGAAGGACAATGACATGGGATGTAATAGAGGATTACAAACTAATGAATTATGGGATGAGGATGAATATCCAGACAGAGGACAGAGCTGGAAAGCTTAATAATGATAGTGAATAAGAGGAAGATGCTGGGTTTTTTAACATAATGCGTATCTGTGGAACTCACTGCCCAAAAATATTGAGGCTAAGTTCTCAGCAGAATTTAAGGATTAGCTGTTGATGGAGATAAAAAAATGTATTCATTGTTATGGAAGATGAGATAAACACCCTGTAATTAAAAGGGATACAGATTCTTAAGCTAAAAGTCATAAACAGACTGTTCCAAAGCATCTGTCAAGCTCTGCTGCCTGTTTGGATAGGTCTATCTGCTTGGGCACATGCTGTTCTCTTTCCCCGCATATTTCCTATTTTCTCTCACCTGCTAGGAAGAGAATTGGTAAGGTAGTTTTGGGACTTTGAAAAAAATTTTTTTTTTCTTTAAGAGCCAGCTGTTAATGTCTGTTTTTCTTTTTGGATATCAGAATGACTGGGGGTTGACTTGCCCTACATATGTAAACTGCCAAGCCCAAGAAGACTGATTTCCAGGATTCTTAGAAACAAACAATAAACAGACTTCCTGGATTTTAGTTCTGAAAGGTGAAACTAACAATGGTGAATTGTATTCTAACATAATATTTACAGTGCTTCTTTCAGATCTAGCATATTTAATGTGAAAGTGAAAACCAAACCCCAGAAGATCTCTGTATATAGTGCAAAAGTTCTGATTTAAAAGCTTAAATGTTGGTAGCAGGATTTCCATTTTCTGTTCTGTTTTTCTGTCCCATTGGAAACTCAGACATTCTTTGTGCTCAGTCTGAGTGCGCCTAAAGGACAACTGGTGTGAAGGTGTGACATAATCAAAATTTCTTAGCTTTTGGACCTGATACTGCACTTCAGTCCACATGCCCAACATCTCCTGTGCATTAGCATATCACCTCATTGTCTGCATCTGACCACAGTGGGTCAAGGCTCCTGACATGATTTACAGCTAATTCCTCTGTCTAATTTGGAGATGGAGTCTCATTCTGGTCTCTAGTGTGAAATCCTAAATCAGAATTCTCAGCCATGTGTGCATTGTTAGCAGTAAATGTTTTTTAATGGAAATCCCAGGGACCAAATAACACAGAATGTTTGGCACAGTGGAAGGTCTTACAACAGGATCTTGTTTTCTTGGTTACCCATCCATTGAGGACCCCATATTGGAAGGATAAACTCACCTTACTGGTATATGTTAGTATAAACTAGTAAATATTAATTTAGACCATTCAAAGAGATTTTACCTCTTTTTTTACCTCTTTACCCTGGGGAGGCAAGGAGTGTTACTCATCAGAGGCAATCGTGAGCTGCTATGCTCTTATCTTTGTCATAGAAACAGATTAATTCATTTCCTTTCCAGTAACAATGTGAAGAAGTATAATTTCTCTTGATGAATTCAGGACTAATGGAAGTGGGTGTTGGATTAAGGTGCCTAGACACTCAGTTCCTATATCTTTAAGAGAAGATTCTTTACCTAGAAATCTCAAACTCAGTGTCTTCAGGGGTACTCCTTCACACAGTTCCTGCATCCTGGAGTGCTGTCCCACTCCTGTCTCTGCCAGACCTTCTTTTTCTTCAGCTAGATGGAGTCCAGCCTCCAAAAATCCATCTGAGCATCCTAATTTTCCTTCAGGCTTTTGCTACATGCATATTTACCTGTCCCAGGTCCTTTTACCAGGCCTCTGGAGCTGGCTTTCTGCTGCAGGTGGAATTGAGGATTAGATGATGCCTTTTGGTTGCTTTTGGTTGTGCTAGAAGGTGAAGAGAGAAGGGTGTGAATTTGTTGTCTTTCACAAAACATTGGAATTGTTTGCTGGTCAGATCACAGGCACCATCTGTTTCCTAATGAATCCAATCTCTCCCTCCATCAGCTGTCTGTCCATTAAGCACCCAAGGAAATGATGGTTTTCTGAACATAAGAGAAATGGCCGCTCCTCATGCTAGTAGGGAAACTAAGTGTGAATTCCACTCTTCTCTGAACACTTGGTAGTGATTCTTTTTCAGCATTTTTATCAAACAATCTGTTCATACAGGCTCTAAATAATGTGTGAAGCTATGATCAGTGATTGGAAACTCCAAAACTGAAGTTACAGAAATTCTGTCTGTTTCTAATGGAACACTTTTCTCAGTGGAAAATCAAAGTGTGTCAAAGGTTAAATATGGCTTGGGCTACTTGGTTCTAAAAAACACAGGCAGATTTCAAAACTTGTCTACCATACAAAGTTGTCCTTGAAACCTACCTTGTTTTTGTCCAATCCCATGATCAGCAGAATATTTCAGATTTACAACATCCAAGCTGGAGCTTGGAAGGCCCCACGATGTGCATTACAACTGTCAGAGCATCCAGGTTTTTGGTTATAAATTCTGCAGCCTGGGAAGACCTGAGAAATCCAGGGATTTTAACTTGTTGGAATCTGTAAAGTTTTTGGCATGGAACAAAGACCATGGAAGACCTGAGAACCCCATGGTTTTGTCTATCCTATGATCCTAATTTCAGTTCTATTCTTTGGATGTCCTTTTCCCTTTAATCTTGCTCCAAAATCAGTGTTGGTTTTTCTTTTTTTTAATCTGAGCTTTCAGCTGTATGCAACTGTAGGTCAGTTGTAAGCTGTTCTTTTCAACTCTTGCTCCTTATCTCTTTCTCATGGACTTCCAGTATTCAGAGCAGTGACTGGAAAGATACAGTCACTGAGTTTATACTCAGCAATCTCTCTTCTTTGCCTATGTAATGCACCCTGAGGAAGGCTTGTAAAATTGAGTTCTTGGTCAATATAATCCAAAAGAAAAGAGTTAATTTAACAACCATATCCTTCGAACACTTGGTAGCATATGCATTCTTACATCTCTCTGCAGGACTCCATATTGTTCTGAAGTCATGTGGCAGGGTTGCTAAAACTCATGATTCCCCAAAATAATTAATTTGAGAATGGTGCAGTGGTTAGTGAACTAGCTGAGGACTCGAGGCACAGATTCAGTTTGCTCCTCTGCAGCAGTTTCCAATTCATCCTCAGCAAACATCTTGGTCCTCGAGTTCTCAATATTTGAAATAGTGATGGTAGCATTATCCTACCTCATAGAAGTTGCAAGATAAAATATATAATAAGTTGTAAAATGGCTTGTGTATCATGGTGACTGGAGTTTCTATTTTTCCTTTTTAAAAAACCCCTAGAGTTTCATATTTCATTTTCAGGAATCATGGGAGACATAGCAAAAGCTCAAGATATTTTTGCTCAGCCTTCAGTATTTATTCCTGGTCTTGCCTGTTGTAGTCCCTCTCACTGGGGCAGCAAGCTCACTGAAGGGGAATGTCAAGTAAAATTGATTTGAAACTTCTAGAAGGGGGGAAATAAGTGTGGGTTTTTTTCTATATTTCTGATACACCTTTTATATCTGTATTATGTCTTTTAAAATCCGTGTTTATAAATGTGTATAAACTTGGTCAGCTTTTGCTGTTTTGCAGCATGATTCCACAAGCCAGTTGTGCAAAAACAGCTGAGGAGGGCAGAAACAAACAGAGGGGTTCACGAACACTGTAGCTGGGTGTAATTGGCACTGAGGTACTGCTGAGATTAAACTACAGTATGAGAAAAAAGATTAAATATTTGTGAAATTCACTAAGAAATTAAGATTCTGGGATGTGTGCTTTGGGGGCTATGGTGGACTTTTCCCAGGAGGGAACCAAATAAATCCATTTCAGTAAGAGAGCCAGCCTATGATTTTTGACCATATTACTAATACCCTTCTTTTCCATTTTTGGGCTACACCTATTGTGACATTGATTTTCATACCTGCTACTGAAAGTGGCCTTAATTTTTACCCTTTATACTTGGAAGAGCCATGTACATGCAATGGACTGATGTTTATTGCCGTGTCCCAGGCATATACACGTGGGACTGAAATTATTTTCTTGATGTGAAGGCATCACTCAGCAACAAAATTCTGTGATGCAGTAATCAAACATTAATGAAGTACAGAGTGAGCTTTTGAACGTTTTTCATGCCCTGATTACTCAACAGAGGTAAGATCTGTAGTGAAGCAAAACGTGTTGTCCCCATGCTGAGGTTAGGCTGTCAAGTGGGACCCTGAAAGGTGCTGTTGCCACGCAGCAACACATTCTGCTGGAGTCTCAGTCAGAGGCACAGTTGAGTGCAATGGTTGGTCAAAACACAGCTGGACAGACTGCTTACAGCTTTTTCACCACATATTTTTTCAGCAAACAAGCAGACCTGTGTGGTTTATTAACTGAGCTACCTGGAACACTGAGTTGCAGCAGCAGGAAGTGGCTTCTAATCTGTAAAGATGCTTCCTGGCTGCAAATTCAAGTGGCTGAAGGTTACTGAGGCTTGTAAAGTCTCCCTGGTGGCCACAGCATAACCATAAGAGAGTCATATGTTTTCTTGCTACACAGCAGGAGGAGAGGTTGATCTGGAGCTGTTTTCCCCAGTGCTCATTGCTCAGGTCTGGATTTTCAAGCTGTCTGTTGACTTTACGTGTGTCTTTGGTTGGGGCTGTTCTGAAGTACAGACTGTGCTGTAGACCAGTCATGGACATCTCTTAATGGAAGCTACATTAGGGGTAATGGTGCAGTAAACCAGTATTTGGAGGTAGAAATAGAAAATGGAAAACTTCATAAGGTCTAATGATGAAAACTTGGGGAAAAAAGATTGGAGGTATAGTTAATTTGCTTTTTTTTTTTAAACCACCAGTGGAAAGTTTCCACTATTTACAAACTATTAAAGTGTTTGTGAAATTTTTTTGCTTATTATAGAACATTCTTTTAATTTTTTAACCTTCAGGAGGGTGGATTAATTATTTTTGTCATGTACTCTCAATGGGAAGGCAAATATTTATATTGCATTAGTTTTCACAAGTGCACAGCGTCTTTTTTTTTCTGTAGCTAGTCTAAATCAGTGTAAATTTTATGGCAAATCAAAGGGTGCAAAAGCTAAAAGGCTAAAAATGCTTTAAAGTACTTGTGTGTTCTCATAATTTTTTGGCTGAGAGCTCAGTTTTGTATGACAAGTGAAAAGCACTGAAAATATCTAGCTGCAGCATTGCTTTGCAGTGGTACAAGTTTACACTTCCAGTAAGTGAATTTAAAACAGAAGAGTTTTTTCAGTCTTCTAAATCCATACTCAGACATTTGCCTTGTGTTTCAATGTGAGTTATCCTGCAGGATCCAGAGTTTGAGGCAGGTACCTGGCCATGACCTACAAGTCACTTCCATGTTTTTTGCTGAGAAAGGTGCTTCTTGGTAAATGCTCATGGTTTCTATGTGCACTGTAGACATGTATAGAAATGCCTATTCTACTTCAGTCAGTGCAAATTTATCTTCTTTTACTCAGGTGTTTTGTGTGTAACTTTTTCTGCTGTCACACAGTGCTCAGCAGTCATCTGTGGTCGTTTTTCTGATGGACACATTTGATGCAGGGAGCTTTGAAAGTACTTTTGAAAAGCAAAGTGAACAAACATTGTAGATATGGGCTTGGGCCTGCCTGTTGTTAAAATCTTATTTTAGAGCAGAAAAGGTGAGAGAAAGATATTACACATTCAAATACTGGGTATTTCATGTACTTTATGGTGGAGGGATCTTTTTGCAGAAAAAGCCTGTCAAGAAAGGTACAGCACTGCTTTAGGGTGTTGATTCTGATATTGTTACATAAAAATTACAGAATTTTTAGAGGCTTTTGGCCATAGCTATGTAAGATTGAATAAATGTTATATTGTGTTTTTTCAAAGATACCTGATATAACAATTAACAGTTCATTTTACTGTGCATGTGAAGGGGTCAGTTGAAAATTGCGTAGAATTTTGCTTTTCCTGGTAGCTGTATTTCCTTCACAGTGGCCTCCTAATGTGGTTTCTTTCTTTAGAGAAAGAAAAGAATAACCTGCATTTTAAACCTGCTGTAGCCCTTTGCACCATTCATGTGCTGCTTTTGTGCTTATGACAAAATGACGAATTTGGAAGTGCGGGGAGTAGTGACCTGAAGTGTTTCTCTTCCTCCCCTCCAGGCACTTGCATGCATATGTGCAGGCACACGTGCATGGTCGTGCCCTCCCTGTTTCAGAGTCCTAGCAGGCATGCTGCACTACTCTGTGGAAAAGGAATGTGGCATTTGGGTCAGTGTTTCTAGTTCACAGACGACCCGTGATGTAAGATGGCTTATTGCTGTACACAACAAGAATCTCCAATATACTTGTTAAATAACGTGCAAATAGCTGCAGGCTCAGATCCCCTTACATTTCAGGAGTTTTAAGAATCGAATGATGACCTGGTAAGAGGCAGCAGCTCTGCTTTTCCGGTTCTGGTTAATTATATCACAGGTGATGGTGTTGTGTTATGTGCATGTACAACTGAGATGTGTGCCTAAGCAGTGTATGCTGGGTGCTAGCCTATTCCCATTGCTTGTCCCGTGGGATTTGTGTAAGCCAGGAAAAAAATATAAGTCACTGTTAATGAGCAGAGAGAGGTTACCACCTGTCTATCTAATGCATACTTTTTCCATATTTTATTGCATCGAAGGAATATCACTGCCTAACGATTCTAGCACATAAACAGCTAAACAGTACTTGACATTTAAAGAGATTTTCTGTTGTGCACTTGTATAGTCAAGAGTAATTCTAATCCTATTAAAGATATTATGTCATGGAGGCGTGTCCTGGAGGAGAAGGCTTCTGCTAACTGGCCCGATGGAAAGCAGAGGGGAGGGGCGAGCAGGAGGGCGGATTTATTACTCGATAGTTAGGTCAGGGATTTCTGTGGGAAATGCCCAGTGGTTGCAGTTGCTGATGATTTCACGGCAACAGCAGTGAAACACAGAGTGCGCTCCGGTAGCTGGTTTCTGAATGAGACACTGCAAATGAGTGGAAAGAAAAAAGACAGCCTGTGAGAGAGAGTCAGAGAGACACAGAGAGGGAAGCTGAGAGCAAGGAAAGTGCTCCGGCTCGAGGAGAGTCTCCCAGGTGTACTGCAGAAGCTTTTTGGAAATGGATGCAAGGACCATCTGCTGCCTAATAGATTAGAGGACTGTAGACTAGGAGTGCAGAGAAAGAGCTTATGGCTCTTTTTAATAAAAATCAGAGTTCTGCATAACTGATTCATCAAGATAAATCATGAGTGTGCTCTTGCATGGGATATTAATGTATAAATCCATGCTTCAGACAGACAGAGTACAGCCTACATTGCTATAAAAAATAAACCCAACAATGCAGTGAATAAATTCTGCAGTGATTATCTGATTTATGTACGAAGAAAAAGAGAAGCAAAACACAGACAGCTCTTAGCGCACTGTGGCATTTGCAAGGCACTGCATTTAATGCTGAGAGATGCTATACATTAAATCTGACAACTGTGAAAAGAGAGATCATGGAGAAGTCAAGTAGTGAGGATTCTTCAATTCACCGGAGTCCATCTTTGGATAGCAAAGACTCAGATTTTGCTAAACCTTCTACCTCAGGGAGGCAATTTGGTCGAGGTTTTACTGCAGGAGCTTTCTATGGTACAACTGGATCACGCACACAGAGCCACACTGGGGTCGGAACCGGGACCGGCGCTGGGACTGGAACTGGCGTAAAAAGTGAAAAATACAGTGCACCCAAAGGCAGCAAATACGTGGTCTTTTACCTGGATCTATCCTTTGTTTTCCTTTTAGAATTTAAGAAGTGCAACATGGCAAGAGGCTGCCTGTGTTGTTTGAAATACATGATGTTCCTTTTCAATTTAATATTTTGGGTGAGTACTGCCTTTTCAGTTGCCTTCATCTGTTAGTGTATCCTGTACTGCTGCATTATGTGTATGGTGCATCTTTGAAGCAGTACAGTAAGTTCTCTCCTCTTCCCCTCCCTCTCTCTCATACCTGCTTGGAATATTTTCATTGTTAAACTTGTGTCTGTTGGAAATTCACTTGCTTTCTATATCTTTGTTGCTACCTGGTTACTGTAGTTTGGCTTCTAATTGCTCGGACTTGCTATTCTAATGTGCTTTTAACTGGGTTATCTAAGAAAGGGCAGAATTGTTGCCCTTTAAGGAAGACCAGATTTATTGTAGCATTAAAATCCTGCAGTGGCTGGATTGTTGCATTCTCTTGTAATACTTATTTTGCAAAAAGGTGAAGGTTAATTTTTTAAGCACATTTTCATTGTCACCATAAATCTCATTTGCTTTGTGTAAACTTCATTTGACAAACTGCTTTTTCATTCAAAAAAAGTTCTGTCCCATTTCTCCAATTAAAAACAGTAAATTGTGTATGTTCTAACATCTTAAGGTCTCAGCATAAATGTGAAATGCCTGGACTGGTGAATTAATCTGGATTCAGTTTGAGCTGCAGATGTACACATTGGTGTGTGAAGTTGGAGACTTGCACTTGCTTCTCAGGGATCAAAATTGATTTTCCTCCATCAGCCAAGAGGCGTGAGGAGTTGTAACAATGAATGCCTCAGCAAGCAAGTTGAAAGTGTAATGGCTACTTTGAGCAAAGTGTTGTCACGTACAAGGGAGGGAAGAAAAGTTAAGTAATCTGCCAGCTAAGCATCTTTCAGTACAGTATTTGTAATTGAAACAGTAATTGAAATACTGAGTATACCTGAATATAACCCAATGTGAAATGGTTTGCTTAGTTTGAAAGCAAAGGTCATTGCTTTCCTGGTGGTTAAAAAGCCTGGGCACATGAACAAAACCATTCATGGTTGTGATCCAGAAACATACAGTAAGCTTCATAAATAAATGAAAACATTATCCCAGGGTTTATTTTGGAAAAAGGGGCATTATCAGTCTAGTTCAAATAGCTACCTCTGGTGTATAGATACCATTGTTCAAATTAGGAGCCTTACTAGCAGGTTCTCTGTTTATCTTGACCCACTTACTGAAATAACCTCTAAGAGCAAGAGTTAATGGGAGATTTGGTACAGTCTTGAACTGCTCACGCAACAGTGAGCTTTTTTCAGTAATAGACTGAAATCCTACAATTATTGAACTTGTGGGCATCTTACTGAGATAGAAAATAGAACTGATCACTGAAGAACATCTGATCAAAGTTCACTTATGCTTTTAATTTTCTTTTGCTTTCTGTACATATACTCTACTGGAAGGTTTCCATAATTATTTTTGGAATAAATAATTTTAAACACACCATATTTACATCAAACTGGTTGTTTGACCCAATGCTTCATTACTTTGACGCCTTGAACTATTTTTTTTTTATATCTGTATGTGGTGACTAGTTTTGGAAAAGCTTCTATCTGGTCTCATTACTCATGTCCTCTGTGATCTGTTATGTAGGTGTCTCTTACTCCTCACGTCCTTACATGCAACACCTTTCTTTGATTTTTTCTTCTTCCCAAGCAGCAATTTTCTTGACTTTGCATCAGACCTTCAGAGTCCATTTTTTCCATTCCTTGAACTTGCAAGAACATTTCAGACTTCATCTGTGTGCTCATCTCTGTCTGCTCAGCTCCCACTGGACTTTTATACAAACACAGTGATGCTTAGGTTAAAACTAGCCTGCCATCTGGAACAGTTCTCTAGTGTCCTGTGTTTCTTCAGTTCTTACTCTTGCCTCTTAATCCCCTTCACACTTTCCTTACCATGTCTTTTGCTGTGAGGCTTATATCACTTTTCTTTCTAATACTAAACTTTGTCACCACATCTCTATCCAATATTCTAAAAATGGGGGTTTTTTGTGTGTGAACTATGCTATTCCGAATGAAGATGATGTTCTGGCCTGGTGAATCTGAGAGATTATTGAGAAATGCTAAATTCAAGATGTCAGGTACTTTTCGAAGTAATTTACAGCACATGTGATCCTTCAGCCTGGTTTAAATTGCTCAGAAGTCCCCCCTTCACTGTAGCTGCTTTATACTCAATTTTGCTGGCCACAATGTTGTTCCCATGCATTCTTCCAGTTTTGCTGTATTCTTACATTTTTTTGACTGGGCTATTTTATTGTTTGAGACATTCAAATGAATAACATTGTCCTTTGACTCATGGAAGTGCAACTGAAATGAAGCACACTACACTACATGTGTTCTGTAGTTTTCCACATCTGGCTTCATACCTGGAACCTGTACTACTTCCACCATGACTGAGAGGTTTTGAATATTTGACTTTGTGTGTGCTCATTGATGATGCTGTGCACCTGCAGAATTGCTCTCTCCTGCCCTGAACTCTCCTGCTAGCCCAGCTCTGGACTCCCCAAACAGCTCTGCCAGTGCCCTTCACTCCTGCCCTGCTGTCAAGCACTCCCTGCTATTTCAGTCCTATCTTTCTTCTTAGTCTGCTTTTTCCATTCCCAGGTTTGCCTGTTCTCACTGCTTCCTTCTGAATTTCTGTTTAGAAACCCAAGTCCGAAAACATGAAGCTGTGGCCTGCTCTTGAGCAGTGACTATCATCTTTTGTAATGCTAGGTGATTTATTTTTAAAAAGAGAAGCTTCATTTTTAAACCTGAAATTTCCTGAACTATAATTTAAAGCAGAAGGAAGCTCCTGGTCTTCAGAGGTGAGGAGACCACTTCCACACTGTAACATATAAAATGGTGGTTGTGAGATGCTTCCTCTGAAAATGAACACAGGAGGCGCCCTTTGGCATCCCAGAATGCTGAACGTGATTGTCTGGAATGATTCTTAGTGGTGGCTCAAATGAGGAAATTCTTCTGTAGGAAAAGAGAAACTTTTTTCTATTATTTCTTCTTGAGGCAGAGAAAGAGACTGAGGCCTAATCTGTGCCTCATGGGCCAATGAGCTCTACTACTCTTTCAGGTTTGCAGCTAACTCAAAAGGATTTGACAACTAATTATATGTGAATGTTATATATAACACACATTGTTTTTACATACAATGTATTTTACGTATTTTAATGTGTATCCATAGACACACAATTATATGTTTTAAAGTAATGGGGAAGTGCAGTGGTCTGTGGATTCTCTCTGCACTTTGTAGCCAACATGCTTTTGCTGTGATAGCGGCAACCAAGAGTTGTAGCAAAAAGTCAGTGTCTGTGAATTCAATTCATGACAACAAATTATAGCTTTTGAAAATTAGTAGGATGTGTATCAGTTAACATGGAAGGATCACGTACGAGTTGTGCAAAGCGAATTTGTCTAAGTGGGGCCTAGCAGTAAGTTGGAACAGAAGGTGTTTCTCCACCAAATTACTGAGAGCTTCAGGTATTTCTCTGTGTCCCTCTGATTCTTAACAGTTGTTCATGGCCATCTGGCATTGCTTTCTTTCAGAGATTAGGAGAGTCTGAGCTGAGGGTTAAGGAAGCTTATAGTATTTAATTGTGTGGCTAGGATGATGATTTACACTGAATTCATCCTAAGTGCATAATATGTTTTGCAAAGGGACTGGACAACTACAAATGTTAATTGATTTAGTTTGCCTTCAAGAATATTTATGTGCAAACATGCGGAGATTGCAAAGTAGCCAATACTGCTCTGCAGAAGAAATAAAGTATTGATTTTTGCTTCTACAGATAGCAGCTAAATTGTCAAGGAAGGTAATCACCAAATATAAACATTAGGGTATGTGTCTTTCTATGGTAGATTTCATTTCATTGTTATTAGAGCAAAGGATTACAATAATTATTTTTGCAAAGTGTATCAGAAAATATTACTGGTTATAAAAAAGAAATTCTATGAATTTAAAAAAAATTAACTAATGAAATGAGAATTTCCTATGGCCTTAAAGGGGAAATTTTGAAGTGACTGGCATAAGTTACCAAAAATTCACTAGGGAACTTTGCAGTCAGTGGTCATACTTCCATTTTGACTTGTTCTATTAATTTAACTTAGGGTAATGAGTCTGCATACAGTGAGGCATTCATAATAGACATCTTGATAGTTTTTACTATTGCTTAATTTTAATATAAAATTCATTTTACTAGGAGCTATATGGCAATATTATTGAGTCTGATCTTCTGTGTTTCAAGAAGAGCTAAGGAAAAGCTAAGCACAGTCAAGAAAATCCTTAATGGGGTTTATTTGTTAAAAGTATTTAATTTTAAACTACTAAAAAATCTCATAAGAATAATACCTGTGTATTAATGTTATACTTAAAAGCAGAAGTGATAATTATCTCATTTAGATGGAGCCAAATTTACAAATTCAGTTATTTAATATTTATGTTCAAAGTAAATTTTGTACTAGCATTTTCCTTTTACTGAAACATAAGTTTAGAAGGGAAAAAGATGGGCTGGAAACTTACTAGTCCAGCAGGACCAGCAAAAAGTCAAATACAGCAAATTTTTCACTGATTCTCTGTAATTACAATAATGAATAAAGACTGTTGCTCCTGGAGAATATTTTTCTGCATTAATTATTTGTGCAATTTAATCTTATAGCAGGAGTAATTAATTTTTTTTTTCTGTAGATTAAAACCAATATTGTGTATTTATCAATGAGCATAAAGACAGTTGTACAGCAGCCATGCAGGTCACTTTTATAAAGTCTCAGTTCAGACTAAAAGAAAGGGAGCATGTCCATTCTCTGGGTCTGGCTGCTGTCAAAGCTCTTGGTACTGTAAAGCAGCTAACAACTTTAGAATGGTTCACATAAGGTAATCCATACTTACTTATGCCAAACTGGAATAAATAATATAGCACAATGCTTAGTTTGAAGTACAAAGCTTTAATGCTTAACTGAACCTGTTGGACAGACAGTTAAATCATATGAAGAGACTTTGTCCCTACAAATAACTGAAAATTAATCTCTGAGGTTTAAAAGGGGTGGACAGTTTGTCCCTTAAATCAGAACAAAATTGCCAACGACAAACAGCTTGGAAAGGACACACATTAAATTTCTCTCTTTTCTTGCCCTCCCGCTGGCTGCATTATCTGATATTGCCCATTTTCTTACACAGGGGATAATGACTAGGAGAGACAGTGAGTGACCCTGGGATGCCTGTCTCTTGACATAATAGTGATATTTACTTCTGTTGTATTGCCATTCTAATGACATAAGTGTGGTGACAGTTGCAGTACATTCCTGTAAAAAATAAGACTATCCAAAAACAGCC
>VZTR01011402.1:0-111144 GCA_013400775.1 Chaetops frenatus
GAGAGGAGAGGAGAGGAGAGGCACATAAAGTTCCACTCTGAGTATAAGATGTTGATGACTCAAAATCAGAGATCTGATAAAAATAAAAGGGATTTATTCCTGCAGTAAGTGCAGCACTTTGGTGTTCTTTAAACCTAATATATCAAAACTGAGCCTTCCCATCAAAGGTGGCTATTCCCTAAGATATCTAAGAGTAGATATTCACAAGACAATGCTGTGTTGATTTGAGCTGAAAGCTTGCAAAATGAAGCCTGTTGTTACACATACGAGGTAATCTGCAAGAAGGGAGCCTGCAGGAGGTGCTAAAGAAATTAATATTTGTGCATTTGGTGGTGTATTATTCTTCTCTGGACACTGGCACAGTGATCTATGGCATTCTTTTGTCACAGAGGGATGAAAGCTCTGACAGCACTGCAGACTGAATTAAATTGCCATCTCCTTACAACACTTACTGTAGTACAACTACTTAAACATTGACAAATACATGGAGAATCAGTGTGCATGACAGCACTCTATAGCAGCTAAAAGTCAGAGTGCACTGGCTTTGAGACAGAGAAAGGTTATTATGAAAACCAACATAAATATATGGTAAAATAACCCTTTAAATCTTTTAGATTTAAGTACCTTGTCTATCTTTACCTAGAACGGAAATATATTGTGTCAAATTGTCCAAGTAATTTTAATGAATTAATCTTAACTTGTAAATATTCAGAAGAAATGCTCATCTATACTGATGTGTTTACTTGTATAGGAATTTTTAAATTTGTTTAAACAATCAGAATCAGTCACTCAATAAGGGGCAACAAAAATTCATCAACTTCCCACAGCTCTGCAGCTCCAGTTGCCTGAGCTGTGTTATTCTTCTAAATAAACATCTCAAGAATTCACCATAAGCTCCAGTGTGTTTGCATCAGGTTAAAGAAGTTTCAGCTAGCAAATATATTTATTGGTTCATTGTTATTTTTTGGTAAATTCACCATAGGAGGAGAAAAGGTCAGATTTAATAGAGAATTATTCCCTATAAGGGTTTAAGACAGATCTTAAACGATGTTCTGCACCAAAGTTATTTTTTTTGTGTGCAAAATTAGAGAGTTAAGAGACTTTGAAATCTCTCATTCACCTCTTAGTCACCTCTCCTGAGATGTGTATTGAATTACAATGAAATAAAAGTCATTGTGCTCAGTATTTTTTTTTTAGCCACTGACTTGAGCTTGCAAGATGTGTGTAATAGCAGCAGAAATATTCACAGCTGACTGACTGGCAAGGGGCTATTTATGGAGCAACCTCTGAAGGTTTTTATACTTTCCAGGTTCAGAAGGTGAAAGGTCCAAAGTTCCTTGTGCATCTCTGTCTTTGAGGGTCTCCAACACAGAAGCAGATCCTGCTCTTGCACAGGGGGTTTTGGTTTCCCATTCCCACAGGAGCCTGGCTAAAGGGAGAGTTTGGGAGGCAAATGAAGTTTGGTTTCTGATGGGGCCTGACACACAAATCTCTGGGGGAGCTGCCTGCACAGGGCTGGGGCTCTGCAGGCCTGTCCATGTGTGGGGAAGAAAATAGATCAGGAATAATGTTTTCAGGAAAAAACCTCCATCACTGTGTGTTTTATGTGCTGGTGAGAGTCCAGAGGAGGCCACCAGGTTGATTCAGGGGATGAAGAACCTCTCCTGTGAGGAAAGGCTGGGAGAACTGGGATTGCTCAACCTGGAGAAGCCTTAGGCTGACCTGGTTTTGACCTTCCAGTGCCTGAAGGGACCCCACAAGATGGAGAGAGACTTTTCACAAAGCCTGGAGTGACAAAACAAGGGGGGGATGTCTTTCCACTGACAGAGGGCAGGGTTTGATGGGATATTAGGTAGAAGTTGTTCCCTGTGAAGGTGGTGAGGCCCTGGCACAGGGTGCCCAGAGAAGCTGTGGATTCTCCATCCCTGGAAGTGTCCAAGGCCAGGTTGGACAGGGCTTGGAGCACCCTGGGACAGTGGAAGGTGTCCCTGCCCATGGCCAAACCAGGTCCCTTCCAAGCCAAACCATTCTGTGATTTTATGTTATGGGAAAGTTTTAGAGGAACCATTTCCCTTTGTGACCCTAGGTCACAGCAGTGATGTTTTGGCATCTTTCCAGTGTTCTTCTGAAAAGAACAGTTCAAATGAGCTGCTGTTGGTTGCTCCAGCCCCACAGAATTTCCTCCTGCATAAAGAAACCACCAACTTCTCGTGGAGCCCTGAGAGTGTCCAGACACTGACCTCAAATCAGTGGAGCCTGGAGGAAGTTTGTCCTCCAGAAATAAACCCCGTTCCCTTTTTTTGCTTCTCAAAGAGCTGCAGCTGAACTGAATGCAAAACCTCTCTTCCTCTTTGCTTCTGCAAGGTGTGAGCAGCTGAAAACTGTGCAGGTTCTATATTTAGAGCCAGGCATCTTCCAGGGCACTGGCTGTCAAAGAGCTGCAAGCATCTGCCTCTTCCCTTCCCCTCTGTCCCTGTCTGGAACAGGGCACTGGGCATTTTAACCAGCCCAGACTGCTCAGGGTGTCGTAGCCTTTCCACATGAATGGTAACAGGGAATTTCACAGCTTCCAAAAATGTGAAACCTCAAGCCCAGGAGATGCTCAGGATGGGGGCGAGGAGCTGCTCACAGCCCAGGCAGTGGAAAGCTAAGGAGCTTCACAGCTTTCACAGAACTCCTTCAACAGGCTGAACTACCCCAGGGTATCCATGAACTACTTCATTTCCAGCAGGAATCCATCTCATTCTCCTGCCATTGCTTAATTCCCTCTCTTGGCTGCAGGGAACCACCACACTGTTGGGGTAAAAAATGCAGGATATCATGTACATACCATGGAGCTGGTGTTGCACTCCTTGAAATGTCACTGCTGATCACAGTTCACCACAAAACTGTGCAATCACAGCAGCACTGTTACTCATCTGTTGCTCTTTTTCCTTCCTGTGTGTTTTGCAAAAGGTGGATTTTCTTTCTCTTTTCTTCCAAAAACCATTCAGGCCTCCAGTGTTTGGTGTTTGAACCCAGATGGGCTCAGACTGAGTAAACAAGAACTTGGTCTTATGATCATTTTTTGATGATTAAATGCACTGCTGTAATTCCCAGGTCCTCCTTGCCACACAGTCTTTCACTAAAAATAATAAAAAAGGAATGCAGGTTTTAAGTCTAGACGTCACTACTATGACAATATATTTGCACAGCACCCATAAATCATCTTTCCTGGTAATTTCAGCTTTGCACAAGGGCTTCTGATTCATCTAAGACAGTTTTACAAGAAGAGTGTCACAGGAATAGGAACACTCTGTACCCCTGGCTACATTATCCCAATGTTTTATTAATATGATTTTAAAATATTATTGAAAACACCCAACTGTTGACCCTTTTCCTTCTAGATCAAAGTGCTATTTACTGTGACAATTACATTTTCCAAACAGGCTGCACACTCCTCTGCTCCCTTTTGTGTCTCCCCCTGGACAAGTGAATAAATTATGCCCTCAGTCTCTCACATTTCCCTGCCTCTGTATTTCCCACAGCTCTGCATGTTCTCTCCAAGCCCCTTTCTGCACATTTCCCTGTTTTCAGGCCCAAACCCAGGTGACAAAGCTCCACAGAGCTCCACAAACCTGTGCTGTCTCATCCTCTGCACCAGCACACGCCTTGCTGGTGTTCTTGGTGCCGTGCAAATTAAAGAAATACCTTCTGAGCCAGAGACATTCTTACTGAAATTCCAGCTTACAGTAAAAGCACATGAGAAATACAACGGTTTTGCTTTGTTTTGTTTAAAACGTTGATCATGAAGTACGTAGGAAAATGTCTTTGATGAGCTGAATTCTTCTGTCCAACAAACAGACAAAAGCATCCCTGACTGTGCTTGGATGAAACACCCTCCCTGTGACTGTTCCTGGAAGGATTTGACCTTTGGATTTCTTCACACATTCCCACTAAAGGCTTCTGCAAGGCTGCAGCCTTTCAGGACAAGGCCACCAGAACCCTTTCAATGAATTAAGTCAGTGGCTTTAATCTGCAAACATTCCTGGTGAGGGTACTGATTTTACTCTGCATTTTACCCAGATAGTTGCTCCGCCCTATCAGATCAGTTTTCATTTCCATTGATAACACTTTGCATTTTCAGGTTTTGGTACTCTTGGCTCTTTCAATCTCAAAACCTTCACTGACTTGGTTGTGACTTTAGAAATGTGAATTTCCTGTTCAAGGAACCAGGTAGAAATCTCCTTTTTTTGAAAAGACTCTGACCTATCACTGTTTTAATCATAAGTGATGAGGTTTAGAATTTATAGAGGAAAAGGCTCCAGAAAATAATTTGGTATTATCAAGAACTGGCAATCAGATGGCCTTGGGAAAATGCTGCCAAATCAGTGCTAGAGGAGTTGCTGTGCAGGGCATTTTTCACAAGATAAGTGACCCTAGGGAGCTGCTCCTCCACCTCCTGTGAAAAGCACCTGGAGATAAGGATTATTTAGAGACCTGAGACATGGAGATCACCCAAAGTTCAACTCCATTTAAAAATTTCACAACTCAGCCAATGTCCCCGTGCAGACAAATGAGTGTCATTATCTGTGCTAATCCTGCCATCCTTTGGCTCTTCCTTTCCTTAAGATGCCTTCTGTCACCACATTCCCTCAGTGTAATAACTGATGGATGCATCTCCGTGACTTTAATAGGCTTTAAAAGAGATTGAACTCTGCTCTGGGAAAAATGCAACTCTTGCTGTAGCCCTGAAACCTCAGATTCCACCATGAACAAGTACTCAAATAAATAATCACATTATTATTAATAATGACTATATCATATTGTATTCCACTTGACTTGAAGAAGAGTTCTTTCCCCCCCTTTCTCCCTTTTTTTTAGAATCATAGGATCACAGGATGCTTTGGGTTGGGAATTTTCAGTTTTCAGGCTGACTGTAGAATCTGTTGAAGCAGAAGAATTTTCCAGCTTAATGACAATAAGTGATCAGATTGCAGCATAATGCTATCAACACATTTATCCAAGCTGATTTTGTCAGCTTTTAACAAAATTATGGCGTGAATTTGCAAATGCTAACTAATCAAACAATACTGACATTATTTGGGGTAAAGTTATATTAAGATGTGGTGTTTACACAAGGTCCCTGATGCATGGAAAACAAAACCAGCTGTGGGATGCTCCTCTCCTCACCCTTAATTCTCAAGGTCCTCATGTCCTGAGGCTCTGAATTTGTTACAACACAAGACTACATCACCACAAACCAAAAATATTCCAGCCAGCTCCTCTAAAAATTAAAAATGAATGAAAGAAATAAGAAATTGTTATTACTCAGAATCCTTGCAATTTCCTATCCAGGAGCAACTATGCAAAAAAAAAAAAAAAAAAAAAGCAATGATAAATTAACCTTTGAGGTAATTTCTGTGCCATTTGAAGATGTAAGTCTGGGGTTTCCCAAAGATGACATTTTTCCTGAGTTCCCCAAGCCAAGACACTGAAATATTCCACGGCAAATTAGGAAAAATTGCAAAACCTGCTTCCATGAGACTGTAATTCCAGTAAAATCACATCAGCTCATATCAAGAGAGGTTCTCCAGCACAATATTTTACTTTTTGTTGATATTATTTTGGGTTTTTTAATCTCAAAGAACAAAACCTGCCCCTGCAGGATTGAAATTCCTTGGAATAACCTGTATATTTTAGTCAGTGACTACTTTTAGTGCATTCATGACCTGGCTGTCTCATAAAAGGTTGAAAAGTGTTTTATTGCTGTCTGGATGTTGTAAAGCTGCTTGTAACCCTGGGGCTTCTTACAACGTGTTGTAAAAGATACTTTGCAGTCACCAGACTGCTTAGAAAGGGCTCATTGGCTGTAAACACCAGCCTGGGTGTGTTAATGGTTGGATTTTTTCATCTGATTGCTCATTTTAATCCTGGGTATTCAGAGAGAGTCACCTGGACTTTCCTTAAACGGATTCCAGGTGGTTCAGTGTGTTATAGTCAATGATAGAGATAAATATTAAATTTTATTTGGCAAAATTAACTTATGTGCTTTTCCAGGTTTGTTCTGAGATACAATAAATGTCACAGCCTGCAGGCATTTTATTTGCTGTTGTTGTTACTGTTGTTATTATTATTAATAATAATTATATTATTGTGGTGGTGGTGTTTTAATTTGCTGGATTATCTTTTATCATGTATCATTTCTTCTAACACTGCTCATTCTCTGTGTAATGCTCAATATTCACACCACTAACAAGCATAATTACATATTCCAGCCTCGTCGTGCCCAGAGCTCTAGCAAAAATTGATTGAGATTAATTTAATCAAAAGAATAAAAAAACCCCTTGTCCAATGTGAAAATGAGCAAAATACAGACTACAGGGTGAAAAACAACAAAAAATTTAATTAAACTTTGACAAGACTTTGGAAGCAATTTTCGACTTGCTTTAAAGAGCTTTTTTTAAAGTGAAGGTGTTGGCTGCTGCTGCTCCAAATAGAAGAACATATTTCTCTTTTTTCCCTTTATCTGTATGTAAAAAGAGAGCTGGGGTTGTCCCACGTGCAGATATTTTCTTGCAGCCTTTCAGACAGCTGAGCAAAGCAGCCCCCAGCAAATCTGTCTCATAAAAAGTGTCCCTCTCTATCAGGTACTTCAGCTTCTCTTACCAGACAAAGCAGCAGCAGCCACAAGTTAAATTTACCTAAAAAGAGCCAGGTACAGAGCAGATAGGAATGAGTTTCTACTCAAAGAGAGGTTTTGCCTGGTTTTTACACTTAATAAATATCTCCTGATTTTCACGCTGTGCTCCTGACCTCAGCCCTACACCCTGGGAGTGCTGCTGGACTTTCCACTTCCAAAAACTGACCCTGCCCTGGTGCTGCTCATGCAGCAGTGATTACTGTGGATCACAGTAATATCTGAAAGCAAAAATACCCCAAGAGAAGGGGAACTCCATTTTTTCCCCTTTTGCTGCTGAGATACCCGAGAACTGAAATTCAGGTGCTGTTCTGCACCTTTGCCTCTGTCCCTCAGTGAAAACAATACCATCAATTACTCCCTGCTGATTTAATGAAGTGACCTGGCTGCAGCCCAGCAGAGCAGATGGCATTATAGATTATGGGCTAATGCCTCCAGAGAGGCCCAGTGAAGAAAGATCCTCAGAAAATAACCCAAAAAAAGAAAAATTGCTGCACACAGTGTCTGTAAGGACTTCCTCAGCTGATGGGACTGGGCGAGTCGAGACAGAAGACAATCACATGCCCCAAGGAGAGACGTATCAAATGCCACTGTAAAACACCTTGCACATGAATTTATTCCTCCAGGGGCAGAGCCTGAAGTCCTTGAGGCATTTTGGAGACCAAGCAGTGTCCCCATGGAGGAGGGTGCTGGTCAAGCAGAGCAGCAGGGGCCCCATCCCACCTCTCCAGGGCAGACACGGATTTAAGCTGCACAAGGAAAACCAATGTGAGTGTTTTACCTCTGGGTTTGCAGGTTCTTTTCCCACCTGCACCGAGGTATTTCCATTTCACTGGGGTTCACAGCATGCAATCAGGACCATACTGGTCCTGCAAGTAGGAATCTCAGTGTCTGCTGCTTCCCAGCACTCCTCACACTCAGCACCTGCCTGCTGACACCACCACTTGTATTTCACCATCCTGACAAACAGCAAGGGGCTGGAGGGTCTGCAGCTACCCCAAAGTGGGTCAGAACTTGGGTCCTGTGTCTCACCCAGAAACGAAAAAACACAAGCACTGAGCTGCTGTGACCTCTTCAGCGATTACAATCATAATCCATTGTGTGCCTGTCTGCAACAGATCCATTTCTGTGAGCAGCTGAGTTTAATTGGGCCACAGCTGGTGTTGGCTGAGTACATGGGAAGCAGGGGGGTGAGGGGAAGGGCTTTATTGACTCAACAGCTCTCTGTGAACTGAGCTTTCTCTCTTTTGATGGTATCTGCCTTGCTTTGTTTAGTTCTTGAACACTTCCCCAGGGCTGCTGGCCTTCAGAGCAGGAATCACAGTGTGGTCACAGTGCCATCACACACATCTCCACAGAAATCTGGGAGAAGTCAGCACTTCCCACCACCTGGATTGGTGCTGCCAGATCAGCTTCTGTGCTTTTGCACAAATTCTTGTTCAGGGCTCTCCCCAGCTTTGAGCAACAGGTCTGTAGCTGCCTCCTGCTCCTCCCCTGGCCACCAGCCCCGTGTTCAGCCTGTGCAGCTGGTTAAAAACAAACCTGCTGCTCTCCTGGTGGGGCTGGAGCAGAAGGGATGGCACCTCCATAATTCTGTGACTGACACCAGAGCCACCCTCCTGCCTTCAGCACCTTCTGCCTCCAGATCTGGACAAGGGAAGGCTCCACCCAGACACAAAACATCCTCTGCCACCTCCAGCCACTGATGTGAAGAAAACACAGTGGCAGAGCCTGAATTTTTTTGAGCCATTTATTCAAGGGCTGTGGTGATGACTTCAAAGATCTTTCTGGGGTTTTATTGATTTATTCTGTGCTCTCTGCCAGGTGCAGTGAGAAATGCTGTCTATCCTGAAGCTCAAACCCCAGCAAAGGCAAGAATACTGAGCAGGATATAAGACAGATTGAAATTTTTAACTGCTTCCAATTCTTTTCCTCTTCCCCTTGTAATTTGGTTATTCCCTCCCATCAACAGAAATCAAAATGTGAATTCTTCCCCCTAGAACTCACATACCTGTTGCATAGAGCATGGTCCATCCCACAGAACACTGTGATGAATTCCAGTCTTCATGATACCACTCTGAATTTGGTTTATTGATATATTTTGGCCATGCTTAGCCAAGATCAGATCAATCAGTCAGAAGATCTCACCTATAGCCCTGGATGTGGCTCCAGCAGCCTTTTGTGGCTGATTTTCTGAGAAAAACAGTGCAGGTGGCAATTTCAGTCTCTCCAAGTGGCAAATCCTTCGTGGTGCTGATTTTCAGCCATGGATCTGCTGGGGCAGTGCCCACAGCCATGGTGGCAGCAGAGGTGGCATCTCTCTGTAGCTCAGGAATGACCCCCCAGTGAATGTCAGAGAGAGCCAAAGGTGTGGGAAATAATTGCCTGCTAAGGCAGGGAATTGCCACAGCTTTATCTGATGATTCATTTGTCAGACAATTCGAATTAATCTGCTGAGGTAATAAACCCCAGAGCAAAGCTTTCACATTTGGGATTGCTTATTTAAACGAGGATGTCATCAGGACTGCTCCTAGAGATGCCTTTGGGGTGGCCCTTTGACAGGAGCTCAGAGAAGATGGGGTTAAAATCCAGACACTCCTTGGTGCCCCCTAAGAGAGCTGGATGGCCAATATAAAACCAGCCAACGCTCAAAGTCACTCTGAGCTGCTCCTTCCCTTTCACTCTGCTCACAGCCCTCCTACGAGCTCTCTGTGAAAATCCTACAGAAGATTAATTACCCTCCTGTGAAGACATTCCCTTTCAGATCTGCTGGTGAGTGATTCTCTCTTCACTTGAGCACACCTTTCCCCTCTCTGCCTCATTTGTCACGTTGACTTAAAGCTTCCCTGAACAGCTCTAGACCCACTCCCCCTCAGCAGCTCCTCCAAGCCCAGCAAACCTCCTGAGTACCCACAAGCTGCTGAAAAATCTCTCATATAACTGAGGGCTGCAGGTTCTTTGTCCTGGACCTTCTCCACAGCAGTTGTCTCTTCATTTTGTTATGGGGTACATAAAATCCCAGCTTTGACCCCACAACCCCTCAGGCCAAACCTGGGGCCACACACCTCTCTGCTCTTTTTCAAATGCACTCATTTTAATCCCACACCTTTCTTGGTTTCTGCAGCAAAATAAGCACTTTATCTTCTCTGGGCAACCTGTGCCAGGGCCTCCCCACCCTCACAGGGAGGAATTTCTCCCTAATATCCAATCTGAACCTACTCTGTCAGTTGAAGCCATTCCCCCTTGTCCTGTCACTCCAGGGCCCTTGTAAATAATTATTTCCCATTTTTCTTGTAGCTCCTTCAAGCCCTGGAAGGCCACAATTAGGTGACCCCAAAGATTTCTCTTCTCCAGGCTGAACAATCCCAACTTGCTCAGCCTTTCCAATAGGAAAGGAAATTTAGGAGCTGTTTGAAGATGTGCAGAGATAGAAAGAGGAGAATGTCCCAGTCTGACCCCAGGAGAGGCCGGGGAGCTGCTGCCAAACTGAGGACTGGAGTGAATCCCCTGAATTCAGGGCAGCAAACTGGGGCTGGGCTTGGTGAACAGCCCAGAAATCAGCTGTGTGAGAGCCCCAGAATGAACTGTCATCATCCACTTGGCTCTATTTTAGGTAAGAGAGCAAGGAAAATAAACTGAACTATTCATAGTTTCAGTGAGCATCTCTTGCAGTTACCATTTGAAATAAAACTTTTTTTTCCCAGTGAAAAAATATCCTTTTTTCCCCACTGAAAGTCTCTTCTAGTACTAAAATGCTTTAGAAAATGGAGCCAATTTTGAGTTTACACCAGGTATAAATGCTCTGATTTCCAGCACTAAAATGTCACTGCAAGCATTTAATCTGCTGCTGTAAATGTGTGATCCATCACTGAGGAAATAAGCACAGTTCAAGGGAGTAGTTACATTATTAAAACACGGAAGTGCTGTTGTGCCACAAACAGCCACTGATGTGTATAAAAGAGACATTTTACTGCCATGATCTGTGTTCAAGGCTCCTGAAATAAATTAGATTTGCAGCATGTCATAATAGCAGTGGTTTGTAATACAGCACAGCTCTGTGTGTGTGTGTGTATTCTCATTTCCTTAAGTGTCACTGCTGTACGCAAAGGAAAAAATTATTTGTTAACAGTGATGAATATTTATTAGCAAATTCTCAGTGAATATAAAGAGTTGCTCACATTCTTATTAATTAAGAAAAGGAATAATCCTGCCCTCTGAGTGTTTTTGATGTGCTGGCACAGGGGAAAGTCAGTGCAGTGGGTGGAATTGTGCCCTTGCAAATGGAACCAGTGGATGGGAAAAGTGAGTCCCACGGGGCCAAAAAATTACTTAAATGATGTCATATCCCATCCAATAAAAGTGAGTCAGATAAAAGGCCATGCCCAGATCTCTCAGGGAACAAAGAGAAAGGAGGGAGATCCAGATTAGCCTTGCATTCAGTGGGTGTAACAAGAGGTGGGAGAAGAGAACTGACTCCCACTGTATCTTCCACCTGAATTTATACCTTCCTGGTACTTTCTTTTTTATGTGCTTTAGGAGGTTATTTTACAGAGTAACTAAAAAAAAAATCCCAGTTCTCCTGTAATTACATTACACAGTGGCTGCAGATATTGATCTCTCTTCTACACATGAAAATAAGTAGCTTTTACTAAATTTATCGTGTTTGCACGGCTTAAAACTGTGCAGAGATAAAAATCAATCTGGACATTTTGAAGAAAATTCAAGCAATTACACACTTAACACGACGTTAAAGTGCAAGATTTATGTTTCTCATTTTGCTTTAGCTTAGGCCAGGCTTCCCAAGGTCCAGCACAGTCTCACACTTGCAGGAGGAAAGGCCTTGGAGGGAAAAAGGGGATCCTTCTCTCAGTGACAGTGCTGGTTTTAGCCAGTTCAACCTAATCAGGAAAGTCTCTGGGTAAATTATTCTTAGCAACTTATGAATAAGAGAAATGGAAGCAGAAATAAGAGCTCTCTAGGTCCTCTTATTCTTCTTCCCATTTTTCTTCTACTGCTCCAGTGAATCCCAGGGCCCTCAGAGCCCTCTTGAATATTCAAAATCATTCAATAACAACGGGTAACACACAACACCATTTTAATTAAGCTTGATGTGCACTGACCTTGAAATTGGATCAGAAGGTCTATTTGCTGACAATGTTGTAGCTAAATTCAACAATTGATTTTCACTAGTTGTTCTGGAAATGCCAATGAGCAGCTCCATGCAATTTCAGCTGGTCACTGGAGACAGTGGGGCCCTTCAGAGAGCTATAAATGTGCTTAAGTGGGAAAAGATGTCCAAATATTTCTCTCTAACTAGCACAGAGGAAGAGAAATGCTGATATCTCGATGTTGCATGCAGAGAATGTCAATAAAAAACCTCGTTTTAGTGCCTGTCGCTTGGACCTTCAAATCCTTCCACAAGAATTGAGTTTTTCAGTAGCACTGTGGCACTCACAGAAGTTTTGTTTTCAGTTTACTGCTGGAAAATTGAGGCACCAATTGAATAAATAAATTGTCAGATCAAATGGAAACACTATCATGTTGCAGAAATATTGAAGGGCTTTTAGTTTTTCTCTTTAACACATCAGACTTCAGCTTTTATGACCGAATATTCCTCTTTGCCACTGCAAATGCAGGTTAAGGCCACTGATATCTATGAGAGACATCAATTTAAATCTTGAGCAAACAAGATCACAGTCAGCTTTAATCTCGTGGTTCTTTTATGTAATACAGGATATATTCCTGCAGCTTGCTATCATTTTCTTGTCTCAGCTGGGATGTTATAAAACACAGCAAATACAAAAATGGACATCAGTCGTGTTGACTGAGTGATTTTATCTTACTCCTGATTTATGTTTTCAGGAGGAAACACTGTTTTCAGAAGATACAGAGAGTAGAAGTGACTCCTCCTTGTTTCAATCATGTTTCACAGTAAAATTTTCCAGGAATAGAAATTGATACACTTATTTTTCTCTCAGTTGAGCCCTTCTTGCAGCAGCTGTTGCACTGTTGGCAGTGGAGCTGCTCCCAATACACAGAGTCTGGGCAGCCAGGAGACCCAGAGTGTACATTAATGGCTATTTATCCAAAATCTGTTCATGGAGGCTTTGTCCTATTTCTCTTCAGCTTTTATCTGGGTCTTCAGCTTCATTGCAGGTACCCCTCAGAAAAATTACAGCTTTATGGTGCTCCTGTAAGTGCTTCAGGGCAGGAAATGGAGCAATCTGGGCTTGCCATCACTCAGGCAGAATGGGCAGAACTCTGTGGGACAGGATATCACACAGTGGGTGACAAACCAGGACAGGGCTGCCCTGCTGTCACAGAACTGTGTGTGAAGGCTGAAATGTGTTGTACAAAAAACTGTGTACACAAACAAACAAATCTGCAACAAATTTCTCTTGTGCAGCCAGCTTTCCTAAACAGAAAAGTATCTTTTATTTCTTTGTGCTGAATGTTCTTTTTCCTTTGCAACAGTCAAAGCTGACCCACAAGCTGTTCCACTGGCTGTCCACCTCCCGAAATGTGGTTTTCACAGAATCATGGGATCACTGAGGTTGGAAAAAACCTCCTGGAACATCAAGTCCAAGCTGTGCCCAGAGCACTGAGTGCCACCTCCAGCCCTTCCTTGGACACCTCCAGGGATGGGCACTCCAAACCTCCCTGGGCAGCCCTTTCCAAACACTGTCCCAAGTGGAAAATGTCATTTTTTAGTGGCTCTGCACGAGCAGTGTTGCATCCCCTCGTGAAGAAGGCCAGGACTCCAAGAGAATAAATGGGTGAATTCCCCTCATGAGGGAGCACACAGAGGAGAATTCACTCAAATTCTCTTCTGCTGGGCTAAAGTGGAATCGATGCAGTCAACTCAGTAGGAGGTGATCCAAGCATGGGATTATTTTAAGCTTCGTCCTGCGCTGTTAAATTCATATTCCAACGTATAAAAACCAGGATTATAAATCCAAGGCCATACAGTCAAAGAGTGAAACTTCACTTGAAACATGACCTGTTTCACCCAGTAAAAGACTGAATTTAGTTGTGTTCTGGAGGACAATTTGGACCCAAACGAGCATCTACTGCAGCCTCAGGCTCCCTGGGAAGAAAGAAAATCAATTTTCATGTCCATACCAGCCCAAGCAATCACCCAAAAACTGTGAGAACATCACTACAGGAGGAACTCAGGGGCAGAAGTTGCCCTAAGTTCAGATGGAGGTCCAGCCTCATTTGCCAGCACCAGAGGTCAGAGGCTCTGATTTGGCAGAATATTCTCCTTTTGCTCTTTACTGACCTGGACTTCCTTTTATTTTCACAATGTCTCTGATATCTTTCAAGGGGTGAAGGCCCCAGGATCCATCTCTGCCTAGAGAGAGGCATTAGACAGGAACAACAAAATTGTTCTTTTCTCCAATATTTTGGCTCATTTTCTCCATAAAATTTCCATTCCAGTCCAGAGTTTAAATTGCCAGGTCTCTGTAGTAGTTGAAATATTGGTATAGTACAGCTGGTTTTGTGAAGAATGATCAGTGAGACAGATAATTAAATTCCAGAGGATCCTATTTTGTCCTGGGGACAGCACCACTGACTGTCTTAAGCCACACCACCCTCCTGGAAAATAAACACTTGCTGTCATAGAACCTGTCTTTTTTATAGCTAAAGGTGACAAAAGACAAACACCACACCCTTGTAGCCACTGTTTAAACAGACTAATATTTATTAAGAAGTTTTCCCCCTTCCCACTGCAGATCACTTGCTTCTGTCATTTCTATTCCTTGGGTCAAGGAACAATCACCTCTTCCTTATGTTCCTACTGGCCATGGGAGGATATGTCCAGTTAGGGATACCAGTTAGGGATACCAGTTAGGGATACCAGTTATGGTGATTTTTTGGGATGATATCCAAACAATTTCTGGTGTCCTCAGCAGCCAGGAACAGCCAGGAGCTGCTCAGGTGGGAGAAACATGGGAGAGATGTCAGGATAGCAGAATTCCCCTCCCACCTGCTTGCTCTTTGCCCAGGCCTGATGAGCCTCTTTTATGGTAATAATTCTAGGATAAGGATCTAAACTAAGAAAACCAATTAATGGGGGGGTTTTAACCACGTCACTAATTAGCAGATCCATTTATGGCTGAGAGTCCTGGGGTTTGCTGTGGGGTTCCCAAGACACAGAGCTCTATTTTACCTCTAGAACTCTCCCTCTCTGCATCCATTCAGCATCTCAACGAGATTATTTGGGGATCATCAATAAACGCCAGCAATGAAGAAACAGGGGGGAAAAAACTCTTAGAATCCCCTAAACCCAAATACAGTCTGATGTCATGGGCTAGGAAGCAGATTCCAATTTTCCCCTTGATTTCTCTCCCTTTGCCTCCCCAGAGTTTGCTGCAGTTCTGTGTTTGCAGTCCCTGGGATGGTGCTGCAGCTGTGTCAGAACCAGGACAATTGCATAATGCAACAAATGGAACATAAACCATCCCTCAGCCACAGCTGCCCAGTAAAAAGGAGGTTTCCCTCAGAAACCAGGGGAATAATCCAACCTTTATTACCCATGGCAGTAAGAAAAAGTATGGCCCAGCTCTGTAAGTTTGGGTCACCAAAACAGGAGGAAAAATTTCAAGCATTTCCCCAAAATAAAAATTCCTGCTAATGCAAGTGCAGGGAGTGCAGTCCTGCTGACTCATTCTTAGTGGGGCTTTTTTTTCCACTTAAAAAATAACTTTAAAGCTCAGTAGAGATTGACCTGTGTGAACCGTGTTAAAAATTTCCTGAGTGCTGTGGAATACAGGAATCCAGAGTGAAAAACAATTTTTCTTTAAATTGGGGTTTTCAAATTTGTGTTTCAGCGACTTTTAAACCCCAGAAATTTATGACCTCCAAGATTCATTTTCCTCCAGCCTGTGTTTTTTTCTAAGGATGTATTTGAAAATGGAGGTTCCATTGTAATTAGTGCTCTGTGCACCTCAGTTTTAGTAAAATATGAGATTATACAGACACAGTTCAAGCCAGTGAATTTATAAAGAATATTGGCCCTATTTGAACAATTTATCTGCTCCCACTGCAGCTTCCTCTGCTTGGGGAGATAAAACTGAGGGTCACTGCTAAAGTCATAAACATTCCTTAGAAAATGAGTAAATTATTTAGCTGTTGGAAATATAAGTTGTGGCACTTGTTTTCATAAATCTTGACCCAAATTTGCACATAGGAGCAGAATTTGGCATCCAGGCACACTGAGGTTTCAGTGGCTTAGCAAATCAGTGAATGGGCCCAACACAGAGCTCACATTTTCTGTTAATTCACAGCACAAAAATTCAGTCTCTTGGGTCCTTCGTGTGCTGGTGTTCACCAGGCAAAGTAAACATAGATTTTGGTTAATTACAAAGCCCATGTCTTCCACCTTGCATTTTAGCATTTCTCTACTCTATCATCTGTATTATTATGAGGTTAATTTAAAAGATTAAGTAAAGATCCTGAAGAAAAAAAGCACAATATTTGAAGAAGATCAGAAGATAAGTTTAAAAGCGTGTCTGCTTATTCAATTTTTCATCTGACCTTCAAGGATTCTTAAGATCTTTGGAAAAACAATCTTCCTTTTATGTGTCTGTGTTACTGCCAGGGATGTTCCCTGAATCCAGCACACCTGCAGGTGTTTAATAGGAGGCTGCAGAGAGAGCTGCTCTCCAGACCTGCCTTGCTCAGCTATAATACCCCTCAATATCTGAAATTAAATCATTGCAACAGCGTGATCACCCTAATTAGGCAAACCAATTTCAGTGCTTCTTCAATTGAAGACTGCCAGCATTAAAAATGAAAGCTTTTTAACTAAAGTGGACCATAAAAATACCAAGCTGTGAAGTTTTTAGTGGCGTGGAGAAGTGCACATCCCTGCATTGCACACAGCAGAGTCTGAGGGTTCCTTCTTGGAAGACCCTTGATTTTCAGGTCATTTCTTGATGCCCACTTCATTTTGCCATTAAAAGGGCAATGAAATTTCAGAAAGCACATCCAAAAACTTCAGAAACCATGTTCAAAATTTGCCTTTCCATTTTTTAAAATGCACATGGCAGGAACAAACTGCCTTTGACATCTGTACATCACTGATGTGTTTGAGCTGCATTTCACACACACATGTCTGTGTGTAAGGACATAAAATAAACCTTGTATAAAGGTTTATTTTCCTAACTGAACTTGGGCACAGGCAGTTCCAGCCTCCTGCCACGCCCTGCTGGGAAGGCTTTTTTAAGCTTCTCTGGGTCAGAATGTATTTGTTTGTGCCCAGCACTGGGTTAATGTGTGCGTGTGACATCTCCACCAAAAGTCTTCCACAGAGAACAACTCAGAGCAAGAACAGAAGACCCCTAAACCCCCCTGTGCCCACCTGAGAGCTTTGCTCTGTGTTCAGACCAACATCTTGTTTTGAGATCTCTTCTCCCCATCATTTTACCCTCGAAGGTTTTAGCACTAGAACCCACTTAAAGAGTGATTCTGTTACATGAGAATTCACAGTACAGGGGGGTTTATTTTCAACACTTTCACTTTGGTATTATTTTAAATCAGTTTTAGTTCACTGAAATGCCCCCAGCCCATGTTTCCCTCATGGTGAGCACCCCAGTGGGAAGCTGTGAGTGTTTATACCAGGATCCACTGGAGTCATCCTTCAGGAAAACAAATCCCAGAGCCCGATGCAAACAGGCTGAGTGCTTGTACTGCTTGTAGAGAGTCAGGAATCACCTGTCACTGAATCTGAAGCCTCAACACTCCCTGCAGATGACACTTCCACACCCAGATCTGCAATTCCTTTCCTCCTCTGAAGAGATAATGTTGTTTTCTTGATTGAGATTGCTGTTGTTATTTACATATGCAGGCAGAAACAAAACACTTGGTGTGAAGTTGAGGTTTGGCAGTGCTGCTGTGACTGCTTTGGAGATGAATTTGCCCCTCCTGGCTCTGCTGGGATCAGCTTTCCCACCCACCACGTTCTGGAGCTGCCTCTGCCTTGCTCCCCCCAGCTCCTCAGCACAGAACGTGCTCTCCCTCAGCATCCTCTCCATGAGCTTCTCCCCAGAGCCTCCATGCACCGGGAATATCACAGAATATTGGGGGTTTTTTTTCCCCCTGTGCTGCTCCTCAACCTTCTCTCTTTAATTTCTGTGCAGCACCAGGCCTGGTTTTGGTGTGAATTTGTCCTGCACATCTTCTCAGGCTCAGTGTGTGGCACAACAAACGGATGGATCCTTTCCAGCCTGGAGCAGGAGATATAGTGAGGTTGTATTGATCCCATTTCCCATTGGAAATCTGCTGATTTCTCCCTGGAAAAGAGCAGGGGGAGCAGCATTGCTCCTGCCACTCTTCCCACTGCACAGGCAAAGCAGGAGGATGGAGGAGGGCAAGGACAAACAGGTGCTTTCCTCAGTTCACAGCACTCCCAAAAGATTTTATCTGCTTTTATCTGCTTATTAATTGCAAGATGCCTCTGTTTCACAGCTCTGTCCTCTGCTTTTCTGTGCTGTGTGTGTTGAAAACTCTCTAGAGCATTACCCTTTCCCTGGGCCTGGCTAATGAATAATGGTTGAAAGAGGGGAAAGTCTGGAAAAGGAGACACTAAAAACAAAGTTTTTTCCACTCTTAAATTTGCTCTGTCAGCATCTCCAGATCCGAAAGCTTTGAAAGCTATCAGCCCATTTTTTGGATCATTAGGCACTTTCAAAACAAAGCAATTACATTTTCAGCAGAAGAGTGTTTTGGAGATTCCCACCTCTTAAATTATTTCACTTGCCTTGGCCCAGTGCTAGGCTGATGGGACTATTCTATAGGGGTGAAATTTTCTGCAAAAAAAAAAGCAGCTTTGAAAGGTATTTCAAACAATTTTTATTTCATTGTGTCAGTTTCTCACACAATGGAGAAATCAGTACCTTCATCAGGAGCTGCATTTCACAAGTGGGAGCTCTCCATTCTTTAATCTTTTCTTTTGAAACAGGAGGTCTGTTCAAACTCGGATGTCACATGGAAAAAAATCCCTATCTGTAAATCATAAGCTCCCTAGGAGCCGAAAAACCCAGAATTTTGACCAAATATATGCACAAGTAGGAAAGGCAAACTTCTAAAAAATATTCTGACATTCCCAAATGGGCATAAATGAGAGCACAAAAGGGAGAGTGAAAAGAAATTTCATTTAATTATGTCTTGCATTGAAGTAATCCACTCTATCTTGAAGAAGGTGACCTGTTTACAGTTTGCACATCATCCTCAATATTCCTCCCATGCTCAGCTGAGTCTAATGAATGTGTCACTTGTTTGAACAGCACAACACAGATTTTGTGCAGAGCTTCTTGATGTCCAGTCTGGGTGAAATGGGGCAAAGCAGCCTTTGCATTTCAGTTTTGCATTTTGTTACTAAGAGAGAGGCAACACGGGCATGAAGGGAAAAGGCAGAAGGAGAGACAAATTACAAAGATTAACACTGATTATTTATTTGAGGGGAGATCAGACTCTGAGTTGAAGTGGAAAAGTATGGAGGATTTTCCAGGCAAAACAATTTCTAGCTGTAGTGGGCACAAATGTGATCATCAATTACGAGAACTGAGGAATGGAAAAGGACAGAGAACTTCACACTTTCACAGGCCCTGGCCTCCCAATTTACTGAAGATCTTCATTCTCAGCAGATTTCTGAGGAAATCACTCTCCCTGTGCCATGGAGATGAACTGACTCTCCAAACAAGAAGAGCACCACTTATCAACAACTATTGTGGAATTCTCAGATGTGTAAATCAAAGTCCAGTCAAACCTCAACAAGAAAAAAAAACCTCACCCCAAAAGAGTGAACTGAAACGAGCCAAGCAGCAGCGAGAGAAGCAATTTCCCTGCACTTGGAAGTGTCTGATACTGCTTTTTTTAGCTGCATTCGAGAAGGTTTCATTCTCAGTGATATTTTGTTTACTTCCCTCCTGCACAAATCATGCAGGCATTTCATTGTGTGTTTGGATGCACTTCTTCAGCAAGTTGTCAGACAAGTGTGGGTGCAAAACGATGGCCCAGGAGTGAGGCTGTGCCTGGAAATGTCACAGCCAGCAACGCGAGGAGACGCTTTCGCTTGGCATTTCCTACATTAGAATTTCTATCCAGGGAGATTTCCAAGTCCCAAATGTTAAGTAAGCAGATATTTAAGGGGCACTGGGGGTCTACCCTGAGCAGCTGAGTTTCTCCCAGCCAGGGGGTGTTTGTTATCCCTGTGGTGATCCCAATGATCCCCCTGGTTCATGTGGGATCAGCTCAGGAACACCATGTGCTTTAAAAAGGGGTTTAAAACCCTCTTAGAGTTTAAACCCCTGTAAAGAGGGGTTCAAGAGCAGAACAGGCCCCGTGTGGAGCTGCAGTTTGGGAAGCAGGCAGGCAGCTCCCTCCTCTCCTCCTTCCCTTGTGCTCCATTTGGGGGAACATCCCTGCACTGGTTTCTCCAGTGGCTGCCAAATGTGCTGTTTCACAGGCCCTGTGGTGCTTTAAGTGTGGCCAATGTGCTACAGGGAGGGAAACAACAGGAGAAATGGAGTGAAAATTTCCCTCTCTTCTCATTCTCGCTCTTTTTTACACACAGCCCCATCGTTTGAGTTGGTTTCATGCAGTCCTCAGTCAGAGTTTAGGACCCAAGTGAGAAAAAGTGAATTTAAGTCACATTTATTCCTCCTTGATCCCAGCCTGGCTTTAGGCCAGGCCAGTCATCTCCAAGGAGCTATTTTTAGGCTCTGCACCAGCTCATGTCTTGAAGCAGTTGACATGATATGACAAACATTTTTAAGATCTCTCAATAGAAGGTTATGGAGATGCTTTGTTAAGAAACAGCAAACAAACCAAATAGTCCAATAAATGACTTCCAGAAAGTAATTTGCACAGGGTCACTAGAGGGATTGGTGAAATGGAGCTGACTGCTGAAGGAATATGGATTTTTCTCTATTCTGAATTGCTGGTATTCCTGTGCACAAGCCAAGTTGTGACAATATGTGTGGTTAGAAAGTAGACCATAAATTATAATGTTAGTCTATTAATGAGAAAATAGGAAATAACATTTTTTTAAATTTTATTTATTATTTCTATATTATGCCACATTCATTATATTCTATTATGTGATCTATACAATGTTGGCTAATTATGTTTTTATTATTTTAAAATCTTGTAAAATTCTTTTGAAATTAGGCAATAGTGTCTTTTAAATTTTTACATTTAAAATCTTTCAAAGTTTTAAATTCTTAAATTCATCTTTTAAATTCACAGCCAGGGCTCTCAAGATGCTGTTTTAAGTAGACATTCACAACCATGGCAGCTGAAGCCATGTACAAACCCCCAGCCAGCTGATTTCTGATGCCTCTCAGAACACAGACGGGGTTAAAAACCACCTGCTGCCTTATGAAGGGAATAAAAGAATTTATTTTTAGCACTAAAAACCAGCTGCAGGTTATACCCAGTGCTGCTGAGATGAAGATCCCTTGCAGCTCTTGGAGGAATCTTCCCTTAACTCAGCAAAACCTGTGTGTGAGAGAGAATCAAGGGCTTCAGTAACGTCAGCAGGTTGTCAGACAATGCTTTTTATTTAGGAAGGTGTTGAGAAATCCACTTTAGGTGTGTGCAGCCTTGAGATTTCTGATAGGTGCAAAATTAGGCACCTCCCCTTAGGAGCTGGGTGACAACTTTTCCGGAAGACAGAGAGGATCTGGTGTTTCCTGGAATTTACCACGGGGTCCTGGCTATTTTATGGTCAAATCCATGGAAATCTGTGCTGGTCCAAGTCTAACTGAGCCTGGATTTCATTGCCAAATGCTCCAAAACAATGCAGATTTGGGACACCCCACAAAGCCCAGTGCTTGGCATGAAAGTGGCAGATGGACTTGCAAACAGATAAATTTCAGGTGGTACAAAAGAAACACAAACCATCTACGTGGGGCTGAACTCAGAGCAGGCACTGACACCCGTGGGAAGAGATTTTGGGGTGGTGGGTGACACTCCTCAGAAATCCTCAGGACCTTGTGCAGCAGCAGCAGCCAAGGCAGCAGCATCCTGCAGCTCTGTAAATGCCCTTTGAGAAGTGTGGATTCACAGTCCCCACTCCTCAAGAGAGGAGTAGTGGAGGCAGAGAGGTGAAAAAGGGCAGCAAAAATGACCGAGGGGAAGAAGGTGTTTATGAGACTGAAAAAAAATGTCTTCAGTTTGGAGAGAAGGAGTTTAAATAAAGTGAATACAGAGCTGCAGAGCTAAATCAAGGTAACTGCACAGCAATGGACAAACAGAACTGGCTGCCCCAGGCATTTGTGGGCACTAATGGCACTCACAGGATGGCAAAGGGACAGGATAAATTCCTGCAGAGCAGGTGTTTGTTTGGATAGCTGGAGGACCAGGTAGAGACATCCTAAATACAGCAGCTGGGAGGGCTGGGGATAGAGGGAGGATGGGCCAGAGGATGTTACCATTTTCTGTGTTTTTCCTGAGCAGCAGCTCCTGCTGTCCCTGATGGATAGAGAGCACTGGGATGTTTATGGATCCAGTAGAACATTTCCTACCTTTTCTTACACTGGTGCTCATCTTTTCAAATGGGACATTCAGAGCAATATAGACACCAAAAATTTGAAATCATTAAACGACTGTCTACACTTTTCAGTTCTTCAGATAAGTAATGGTACCAGAAGGAAACTGTTTCACTTAATGATTTGTTTATTCTTTCATCACTCATGTACATCTGGCCAGTATTGTGACAGCTTTCAGTTCTCTATTGCTGTTTCCATCTTACTCCTGATTGATTTATTAATCTTTGCCAGTATATAAAAACTGGATTTGCAAAGCTGCTCATTTTTTCCAGTTTGTCAGGTGTCAGTCCAGCACTAACAATCTGACTCAAAGCACAGTGCAGCCAATTGACATTTCACCCTCATTAATACTGCTTAGGAAAGAGGCTGAAAAATTGAATTGCTGCTCTCAGCTTCTCTGTTCCAGCCCATAAACACCATTAAGAGAGACTCTTTGCTTCCAAACTCCTCATTCCAAGCTTTTCCAGGAATTTTTTTTGTTATTGTTGGTTAATTTGAACAGAAGCTCACTGTTTTACCAGCAAAGTGGTGCCTGTGACTCTACCCAGGGTCCAGTGCCCAGAGTGCCAAGTCAGGGTCTCTAAACAGCTTTTCAGTAGCAGCTGCCTTTTCACCACCCACCAAACCACATCAGGAAACACAGCCTTCCAGAGGGTAAAAAACTGCTGTGGGCTGCTGCTGAGGAACATCTCCCACTGCCCTGGGCCGCCTCTGGCTGCTGTGTGAGCTGGACACCATCCCCAGCTGGACACTGGGACCCCACAGCTCCCAGCTCAGAGCCCCACCACCACTTACCTGCTCAGTCAAAGTCCCATCTGACAGGGATATTTCCTCCTTTCTAATTTTCTGCCTCGTCCAGCAGCAGTGCAGAGCCTCAGTCTCAAACAGCAGCAGGGTTCTGGGGCTGTGTGTACAAACCATGGGCAGCTCTGCTGCTGGGCAGGAATAAACAACAGCATTTACCTCATGTCTTCACATGGGGATCCATCAAGGCTCAAGGCAAAGCTCTCTTCCCCCAGCACTCTCATTCTGATTTTTGATGCATCACAGTCCCTCTCACAACTTCTTCAGAGTTGCTCTCAGTCCATTGACCCTTCAGCTTGGTTTTCTCTAACCATAAGAACCTGTGAATTTTTCCAGGGATTTTGTTCTAATGGATTTTTTAAACAGTCAAAATTCCTCCCTGCAGATGTGTGTCTCTCCATTAATTTATACTGAGATTCTTACAGCTCAATATTTGCTACTGGTTATAAGACAATATTTACTACTGGTTATACAATGGAGTTGTATCATTTAAGTCCAGTAAGTTCTGCAGAAGATTTGCCTGTAGCCCTAATTTTCAGAGATGAAAATGGGAGAACCATTGGATTTTCTATCCCAGAGAGGATAAAAACCTGAAGCTCCTGAGGCTTTGTGCCTTAGAGCCCAGAGAGTGAATGAGAGTTGCTGCCAACTCTGCATTGTCACAGTTGTGTCTGCAAGGAAAATGTCCTAAAGCAAGTCCTGATTCTAGGTGAGGACAGTGTGGGCTGTGACACACAGCAGAGCAGCTCTGGCAACTTCCATGTGTGGTCTCAAATTCATCAGGGTATTTGCAAAGTATCTGCCACGGTTCATTGTTGTTTTTGTTTTTCACACATTTCTGTCGCATTTGTTCCCATGACAAAAAGTTTTTTAAAAATGATGTGGCAGATGTAGCCTGTCTGAGATTTGATGGCTCTTGAACAGAAATGTGTTCGGGAATTTGCAGACAGGGTTGCACAGAAGAGCTGCCTCTGAAAACTGTCCTCAGTCTGTAATGAATTCTCATCCAGAGTCCTCAGATTGTGGTGAATTAATACTCTCCAAATGAGGCTGGTTTGAGATAAATCACAGGCCATCTGCCTGGCAAGGCAAAGCAGGGGCTGGGATGTGCAGATGAGGTCCCATCACACTCTGAGAGGAATGGTCAGGCAGCCAGTGGCCACTGAGCAGCCTCCCAGCTTGGGACTGGTCACAGCCAGAGCCACTGAGCTTTGCTGACCCACTGACCAGTTCTGAATCCCAGCACAGGAACAGCCTGGGAGATAATTTGGGCATACAAATAGGGAGCTGCTTTTTGGGATTCCCGTATTCACCAGCCAACCCATCCAGGCTTTCTCACTTCACCACTTCTTCCTCCTCCTTGTCCTTTCTTTGTTTCTGATACCATAAGATTTTTGTGAAGGAACATGTTCATTATCAAACCAAAAAAGCACTTTGTAAGAACATTCTTTAGCTCCAAAGTGCATTTTCTTCTATCCACTGTGCAAAGTCTCCAGTCTGCCCTTTCAGTTCCTGGCCCAAAATACTGTGGAGTGTGTGGAGCTGATAACCCAGAGCCCAAACCTCTCTCTGTTAGCAACAGCTCTTGGAAACATTTTGCATCCATTCAGATGGGTGCAAAGTCTGCTTAAACCCACACCACAAAATAAAGAGTGACTGAAAAAGAAAAAAAGATTAAAATCCCAAACCAAACCCAAATAGACTAAGCTAAATCCAGAAAGAGGGAAATAGATTCTTACTCCAGGCTTTATTACCAGGCTGCTGTGCACAGTGCACTCTTTGGAAAGGCAGGAGCCAGCAGCAAGATCCTCAGTGAACTCTCCCATTCACCACAGACATGGGGGGATTCTTTCCAATTTTATATTTCCATCATTTTTGCAATGTGCATCTGCACAGCAAGGGCCCTCCCTTTCCAGATGGCATCTTGCCTGCTTCACTCTGGCTTCCATCTGGAAGAATTGTTTTGCATCTGCCTCCAGAACTCAGCCAGCTCTGCTCCTGTTATCAGTCAGCAACATGAGAGGGGGAGGCAGTTCATGCTCTCTTAGTCGAGGATCAGAGCTATGATCCCCCAGCTTTCAGAAGGATTAACCTTAGAGATAAATTCTCTGCTATCTCCTTTCCCCAACAGAGCTGCTTGGAGCAAATCCCTGGCCCAGCTCTGGTGATGCTGCTGGAGCAGAGCTGGGTGGAACCAGTGCAGGAAAAATACATTAGCTGGGTCTGTGATATGAAGGATTGCCCTGCTGGTGTTTAATTCCAGACACCTGAAGATAAATCCTGACAGAGTGAGGGTGGAACCAATAAAAAATATTGTAAAGCACCTCTACATCAAAGGATTACTCTCACCTAAGCTCGAAAGGAGGAGGTTGAATCAAAACTAATCCTCCAGTCAGAGGAGAGAGACAGACATCTGGCTCTTCTCTTAGGGTGGGGAGAATCACTGCCAATCCTGCTAAACTAGCTGTCAAACCTGCCTAAAATCAGATTATAGGAATCCCAGCCTAAGATGGGTCTTGATCGCAATTCAAAGAAGGCTGAAGTTGTTAAAACTGATTTTCTAGACATTAGAGCCTTTCTTTGTGACAGTGCTGGGGATGACAGATATCACTGAGACATCACACCGAGTATCCATTTTAGCTGAAGCACTACAAGTTCCACTGTCTGCTAACGAGTTACAGAGTAGTTACCCCATGGGATACAGGAAAATGACTGTGTTAACCTCGTCCTTGGAATGCCACGGGGGAAAAGCCTCTCTTTGCAGCCCTCTGTAGCCACTCCTCTGACATGGATGATGGCATAGACAGAGGAAATCTTCTTGCTGACATGTGTGGGCCCACTGTCTGCTAAACACGCTGGTTGTGTTCAGTGGAAGGATAAACTTTGACTAATTAAGGCTTATAAAGTATCAGCCACAGATGGCACCAGTTTTAATGTCTCCTTGCGTGAGTCTGCATATGGCTGGGAGAACAGGAGCCAAACCCCACCAGCAAACTCCCATTAACAATCAGCAGGGACCTGGAGCAGGGCTCTGGAAAATTTGGGGGTTTATCATACATTTCTGGAGCCCTCATGAATTTAAAAACCTGTATATCCAGTAACTTTTTGGGTTTGGTGTTTCCTTTTCCAAGTGTTTATTCTTTCTGAATAATCCCACAGCAGAACTTCTGCATTAAGACATGGTTTGGAATTTCACCTGGCTTTATTTCTTTGCTTTCCATTTATTTTTGAAGTTATCTTTGGTATCAGCATCTTACCTGATGACACAATTTATTTTTCCTGCAAGACAGAGTTTGCTTTTAGCATTTAGGAAAACTATGTGTTACTGGATTAACCCCCAGGAACCAATAAATGAGAAATTGGGACAATTTTGGCTAGGCTGAAAATGCAAATGAGCAGCAAAACCACTGATGGTTACAAAAATGGCAGGGGAGGAAACCTGCAAATTCACCTTAATAAAATCTGTAAAGGGGAATGACAAAATCTGCATCTGTCCATAGTGCCATATTTATATCCACCCACTCATTAACAGGGGGATGGCTCAGTGATATCTGTGCTTTGGATTCCTGCCTCTGGTAGATAGAAAACATGGAACTGAGATATTGATAGGACTTATCTCCTCCAGGCAGCTGGAGTGGAATAAAAAAAAAAAAAAAAAAGGTAGGATTTTCAGTTCTGTGCATGTCTGTACAGAAAACAGCCACATTTGAAATGACAGCACGATTGTATTTTAATGGGACAAATTCAGGATTAACCAGCACTGAACAGGTGTCAACCCCCAAGTGCTCCACACTTGTCACAGCCCCTGAGCATTAATAGGAGCTGAGTTTGTTCCAGGGCTGTGGGAATCTGCTCCATCCAAGCTGTCAGTCCTGAGAAGGCTTCAGCCAGAAAAAGCAGTGCAGTTCCTCAGCAGCTGGGTTATCTTGTGCCTGTGGACAAGGGGGAATTCCTGAACACACCAGGGGACTCTGTCCCCACACTCACACAACCCAGCCTGCCCTGCTCTGCAGCTGGGACAGAAAAGCCTGTGCTGCTCTTTTCCTCCTGCACCCTCTGCAGAGTTCAGAGCCTTAACCTAAACCAAAGGCAAAAGATGTGCCCCAAAACTCAGCCTGTATTTTTTGGCTCCCTTTGGTACAGCCTGGCAGGAGGAAGCCCAGAAATCACAATCCCACAAAGCTGCTTCCACAGTGCAGAGGTGCAAGGCTGTGCTCAAATCATTTGCACAGTAAATGGGGTACAGGAACACTTGCAGGAGTCCCCATGAAGAAGACAGGACCTGGTGTGGTTGGCTGGATGCTGTGAGGAGACCACTGAGAGATTTGGAGAAAAGGATTCTCTCAGAATCGAGCTTTTTAATGTCACTCACTCGACTTCTCTCCAATGATTCCATGCACTGAAAATGTCCCCCTTCAACTTCAGGGAATCTCATATCACACCCTATGTTTTTTTCATTCAAAATGAATAAAATATAACATCCCTATTAATAACTGAACGACTCCAGCTTGTCTCCTTCCAAAACTTTTAGAGCATCAGTAATAGAGTAATAGCAGTGGCTGGCGATCAGCCTGCTCCACCCACCCCCTCTCTAAATAATGGAGGAATGGTTTTGGTACAAGGTTTTAAAGCTGGATTTGCCAACCGAGATCATTTCTCATCACGTGCCCCTGCTGGGATAGTGCAGCTTTGCATTTTCCTCTGCAGCCCCAGTCCTGGAGCCCAGCAGTCAGGAAGATGCTGCATTCACCCTTCTCCCCATGCAGGGAAATGTTTGTGACAGTGGTCACTGCAGCAGCTCAGCAATCAGATCTGAGTGGACATGAAGGAATGCTCGAAGCATGTCACAGCTTATTTTTAACTCCCTACCCTGCCCTACTTAGTCATTATTTTTGATGCCAACAGCTTTGGATTCCATGCAAATAAATGAAGGAAGCAAAGCATGGCCCCAGTTCAGCACCAAGACCAGCAGGCTCAGCCTCTGCAGAGGGGGATTCTCCAAGCACATGGAAGAGAAAGGGAAAGTTGAATCTGCCTGATTCAACAGAGCACATTCACTGAAGGCAAGAAATGGCCTGGACACAAAGGACCCACTCAGTATTTTTGGAGGGATATAAGGAAGCTGCAGAGTTTTCAGGCAGTGGTACAGGATGGGCCAAATTTCTGTTGATCCAGAAATCAGCACCATGGTGGTTGTACTGAAAGAAAATATCCACACATAAATAGATCTGGGGCCAAAAGGGCAGGGAAATAAATGTGTGGGAATGAGAACTCACAGAACCAAGGGAATAATATGGATTATCTGAAATCATGGGGGCAATTCTGGAAGTGTTACCACCAAGCACAGTCTTCCTTAAGCAGAGATGACCAAAACCAGCATGTTAAAGAGATGGCAATGCCCAGGTTACACTCCTGAAAGGAAATTTCTTCTCTCAGTAACAATATTTATCTCAATTTTATTTGCTTAATGGGAGGTTGGGGATTCCCTGCAGCCAGGATCTCCTGATTTATCTCTGAGTTGAACACAGGGATGTTTGCAAACAGATTCTCCAATGTCCCAAGGCTCAAATCCTCATTGCAGGGAGGATTCAGGGCAGCTCTGCTCTTCCACTTCTGGAATTTCTCCATCCATTGTCACTTCTCCACTGAGATCAGACATGTCTTACCTTGATGCACTGAGTGGCACCTGGTGTCAGAAATTGATGACCTGGAGGAACCTGAATTTTCCATTACAGAAACAAAATTCATTAAAATCAAAGAAATTATTAAATTATAAATTAGTCTTTTATTTAACTTTACTAAAATTGCCAGTCCTTTCTTATTTTTCTTATATTGGAATGCTGTTCTCCAACTGCAAATTGTTCACTCCATAGTGTCAGAGAGACCCCTGGACCCTGTGATGTGTTGAATCCCTCATTACTGAAATCCCATTCAGGTTTGGTGGTTCCAAAACAGCCAAATCCAAAATCACTACTGTGTAAATAAGACCCTGCACTATCTACCTTGTATTTCTGTAACTATGTCTTCCTCCTCTTCCTCTTGTTTACTGCATTTAATATATATATAAAGATATTCTAAAACTGTTTAAACACCTTATCTCAGAGATTCAACTCTCTCTGATAAGTGTTAAAAAAACCTCTGATTCTGGAGGTGTTTTTAACACACAGGAATCTGGCCACGTGTGAGCCTTTTTAACTGATCTCTGCTCTGTTCTCACTTTGATTATTTAGGCAGAAAAACCTCCCTGGATTTTCCTGGCCGTTATTTAAATTTTCACTGCAATAATTAACACTTCCTGTGCTTTCACCAGTTCGTTGAACCCTGCGCATTCATACATACACTGACAAACTGGGTTCATCCAACCCCAAATATCTCCTGCGACCGCTCAGGTCTTTAATTAAAGGATTTCCCTCCAGCCTGCGCGTACGATGCAAATAAATATCTTTATGCCCGAGTCTGGCGAGCCGTTCCTTTCTCATTAAAACGGCAAAGCTCCCGGCTCGGGCAGGCAGAGAACAAGCTCAGGGAACTGGAAAAGACAAGGGGAGCGAGGGAAGGAGCATTAGAGGAACATCGGAACTACTCAGTCATTAAACAGTTGTTGGCTGCTCACAGGACAAAGGTCCTGCGGGGTCGGGAGCGCTGCTGCATCCCCCGCTGTTGGCATCACCAGCCCGCTGAAATTCCGGCTGTCCTTGGGAAAATTCGGATCGGACCCCTCCGGTATCAGCTGAGAGCACCCGCACTGAGGGGTTTTTCCGCACCGGGCTCTGCTCAGGATCCCTGCACCGAGCAGAGAGGATAAAATCCCCTTTTCCCCGTGCTGGGAATCATCTGGAGACCAACCCCACCATCGGGGCGCTGGAGACACGAAATCCCTGAGTCCAGCCCAGCCAGGAGCAGGACCAGGACTGAGCCCTCAGTCTCAGCTTCTTGTGACCTTCCTTGTCGTGGTGGACCTTGCCTGCCCCAGCAGCTTGAGGAGGAACAGAAATACACAGGGAGATGGTTAAAACCCTAAAATCCAGCCCTCACCCTCCTGATCAGGGCTGTAACAACCACAGGAATGAGCTGCTCCTCATCAGGCCAGCGGGGGATGATTTATTTCAGGTCACTACAACCACAAAAGGCCACCTAGGGTATAAAAAAAGTGGGAAATAAAACTCTGATTATCATCTTTAACTGTCCAGCTTAGCTAGGATGGCTTCAGGAGAATATTTTAGTGTCCCTTTACTCCTAGAAAATCAGTTTGTGGAGCAATCACCTTGGAGTTATCACCTTGGAAAGGCTTTGTGCTCTCACAAAAAAAAAACTCAATTAAACTCAATTTGATCTTCAATATTTACAGAAGGAGAATGGCCCATGAGACAGGTTACTGATGTGTGAAAATCTGCTACCTAATGCAAGTCTACTTTAAACCAAATACAGATGGAAATTGAGGGAGAGATTGAATTTTTTATATATATATATGTATGTATATATATATATATATATATTCTGCTAGCTTCCTTAAATTCAGTTTTTAATATATTTTAAAAGTTCAAAACTGAGCTGGCTCTACAGAAGGTTTAGGGAAAAAAACAGCTAACCTGCCAGTTTTCAAATGAAACAAATTTTTGAATTCGCTCTCCTTTTCTAGAAAATATATATTTTATACTGAAAACACAGCCGTATTTGTACGTGAATAAAGCATACCAAAGATAGAAAAGAGAGAACAAAATGAAAGGAAAAAATAATGCCAAACCAAAAATGTCAGTTTGCCTGTGCCCAGAATGTTTATTCAAATTATGCACATGGGTAATTTAATTCTCCACTAATCACCCACAAAAGAGAGAGTTACTGATGACAAGCTTGGCGTTTAATCCAATACATTGTAATCCACTCCTTCCTGGGTTTCTTGCTTTTGATTTTTACCCCACCACAACACAAGCCCAGCACAGATCTGCAGAATAAACCAACCAAGCCATTGCCAAAATCTCCCCACAATCTCACACTACAGAAGCCAAACCCTAAAAATGAATTATCTTGGCCTTGCTGCATCCAGGGTTTTCGTGGTCTGATGTCTTGGAGAAGCAGACACAGACTTAAAAGCTGGAAAGACCATCAGTTCCACAGATTATTTTTTCCATCTTGCATTCAAACTCATCTTCTCTGTTCCCAACCTCTGCCCAAGGAAAAGAAGCAGCTCCAAGCTGCCCATCTTCCTCATTCCTGCTTCCCTCAGGGTTCCCAAAGCAATCACCACAGTCCAGGAAGCCAAAGCACCAGGACACAAACTTGGCTTCAAGTCCAAGATCCCTCCAAGACAAATCTTGTTCCGAGTCCTCCAAACCCAGAGTTCACCCAGATCCCCAGAGCCACCAGTGGGGCTGAAACCCAAACGTTTTCCTCACGTCCTTGTTGCCCACATTCCTTTTTCACAGGTCCCACTCCCACAGTACTGGCAGGTTCCTGCACTGCCTTTGCCTCTTAATTTCAAGGATAATTCAAAATATCAGTGTTTTGGGCCATTCTTTTTCCAGTGAGCGCCTGAAATGGAAGAGCTGGCAGGATTCAAGCACATTGTAATGTGGAATAATTTCTCTTCTTCATCCAGTAAAACAGGTGAAGATGATTGTTAACCCCAAACCACAAAAGCAATTTCTTTGTAAGGAATCTGCCACTGATTTTGAAATCTCCCACTAAATTATCTGATGAAATACCAGTATAAAAATCAGTCTTAAATATCATAAATTAATGCAACCTCAAAACATCTGGACACAAATATTTCTAGTGATTCATGACATGTACAAATTCAGCAAATCTTTGGATTCTATTTTAAACAGTTCTTATTAAAGCTGATTAAAAGGCTGTTTGCACATAAGTTCTCCATTGGGAATATATGTTTTCTATGGAAATGCTCATTTAGTAAAACCAGAAAAAAGCAAGAAACTTTTGAATTGGGAAAAACTAAAACAAAACAACAAAACAAAACAAAAACCCCAAACAATACAAAAAAAACCCACAAACAAAACAGAATTCTAGTGAGCAACTCATAAATGTTCACTTCTCAGCCATGAAAACCAGATTTGTGCACGGCTTCTGGGAGGGGGATGAGCTTTTCCTGGAGATCAGAAGTGCTGTATTCATAATTACTGATAAACTGACTGATTAATTAAGTACTAGAGAGACATATGAATTCATCTAGTGCCTGATCCAACTCTCATTTACGACTCCCATTAGCAACATTAATGTGAATTGCAATAGGTATCTCATCCATTTCACTCTCTCCACCCATTATGCTTCAGGGAGAGCTGATTGAGTGCTGCAAAGAGAGTGAGTGCATCTTGGCAAATATTAATTTGCACTTTGAAATGAATTTACTCTGACTGCTCTAGTTTGCCAGCTGGAATACTCATCAGAACAGGGAATTTTAAGCAGAGATTGGACATCATTCAACAAAAGTAAAATTAGGATGGTATGATATTCCCCAGGAAAGCTTTTCTGCATATTTATAAACCCATTTAAATGAGAAAAATACACTCTGTGAGTGTAATGTGCAGCAAGAAGAGCAGTGTTTCACCACCTGATGTCCTACGTCAGTTAAGGATCATTACAGGGTGTCACAAACCCAACCTGGTTCCAGAAATCCTTCAATTAATGCAAGCAAAGACCAAAAAGAACAGAGATTTGAGGTAATCATCTCACTCGTAGCTTGCAGCCAGAAAAAAAGACAAAATTCACTGCAAGACCTTTTCATTTCAAAGCCCCCTTAGGCAACTTGAAAACTCCAGAGGAGCCCCCCAGGATTTAACACGATGTGGAAAAGGAGCTGCACATCAGCTGTCGTTGGAGAGAGGTTGGAATAATCTCTCTGAATGGACTCACCAGCCCCACTTTCCCACTGTAACAGCCCCAAAGCTGCCCTGTCACATCAAAATCCCCACATCCTCTCTGTCTCACTGAAAAACCAGGATAAACTCCTAGGAGAAAATTCCTTCTGTATTCAAATGGTGAAGAACAGGGGGAAAACCACATCAGACTACACAGTTCTGCTTGATTTCCATATTCCCTGGTGCATCCCAGAATCAAACACAATGCTTGGTCCACTCCACCTCTTTCTTTCAGTCTTCTGAGCTCATGTAAATAGTTTCACCTTTCATTATTCAAGAATGAAGCAGATCCTCAGTTGACTGGAAGCAACTTTAATATTATTTCAATATTTCTCCAAGCCAGGAGCAAAAATTAAACATAATTTGGGGCACTGTGTTCATAACCCAGTTTGCCAGTGGACCCAGGCAAAGTGTGTGTGAGTGTGTGTGTGTGTGCACAGCAGGGGATTAAAAAAAAATATTTCAGGGATGATAAAAGGATGGGTTTTCATCTTCATTTTTGGAAACCTGAGAGGGACCTCTAATAAGTCTGGTAATAAGTCTGGCACATCTCTGCTGCTCTGCCTGCAGGCACTCATGGCCTGGCCCTGCCTTGATCTTTTTGCTCTCCAGTGCAGCTATTTTTTTCTTTTTAACCAGAAATACATGAATCAAGTGCTAAACCCTGCTGGGATCTCTTGCATCTCCTCTAAGTCGTCCTCCCAGGAGCAGCAGTTTTACTGCAGCAATGTCAGCTGAGGTGAGACAGGCAGAGGCTTTCACAGGACTGGAGCTGCCACATGGATGGATGGAAAAGGGGCATCAGTTGATTTTCATCTTCATGTCCTAAAATACTCAGTGCCTGTTCTCTTCAAACATAGTGAAATAAAGCACCTTAAAACAACATTTCAGCACATTTTCTAGCTCCAACCTCAGCTGGGTGGCAGAGAATCATAGAATGGTTTGAGTTGCAAGGGTTCTTAAAGACCATTTCTTTCCAGCCCTTCACCCATGGGCAGGGACACCTTCCTCTAACACAGGGTGCCCCAAACCCTGTCCAACCTGGCCTTGGACAGTTTCAGGCTTGGAGAATCCAGAACTTCTCTGGGCACCCTTCTCTCAGCAGCCTCCCAGAAACCAGTGTGGCACAACCCAGTGAGCTGAGGGTACCAGTAATTAACTAACGAGCTGGCAAACACAGGGATTGCTAGAGCTGCTTGGTACAAGGATAACCCTCACTCTGCAAAACAGAAAGCAAAAGTGCTCAGACAACAAACAGCTCAACTTACTGACACCCAAATCACGAGCAGAGCATGAGAAACAAAATGGGAATATAAAGCCCAGTTCATGATATTTAAAGACTCAGAACACTGCACATTTAAATGCTTTTTATACAGGGAAGCTGGCAAATAGCTCAGTGTTTCTTTCAAAGTCTTCTATTTTCTGCTTCTCAAATTTTGGACACCTCCAGACTCAGGAGAGCAGAGATGGAATTTACATGAAAATTAAAGAGCATTTTGCATGTTCAATCTGTGTCACTTTTTAAACGTTACCTTCATGAGGGTGGAGGATGTTGGATTGGCAGCTCTGAAGATTGGCATCTCTATTTCTAGCCAAGGAGCAGGGAAAACACAGGCAGGAGGAGGGCAGGCACATGGCCAGGTGCCCTCTGGTTTCCTCCCTTTCCTGCCTCATCCCTGCCTTGCCTGGGGAGCAGCAGATTTTGGATGTCCTGCTCTCCCATGGAAAAGGGGAGGAGCAGCCACTGGTCAGACTGGGGCAGACTCTGTCACTCGTGTGTTTGGCTGCCCACAGCCCAAGGGGGATCCTGGAGCACCTCTCCCATGGGGAAAAGTTGGGACAATTGGGATTTGTTCACCCTGGGGTAGCTCTGGGGTGACCTAAATGTGACCTGAAGGAGCTTAAAGAAGGATGGAGAGAGACTTCACAAGGGTCTGGAGTGACAGGACAAGGGGGAATGGCTTCACACCGACAGAGAGCAGGGTTAGATTAGATATTAGGAGGAGATATTATGGAATCATAATTAATGATACAGCAATTAGTGTGGGGGAGGAGTGGTGTTCAGCACAGAGCAGCACATTTGTCATAAGTTCACCTGAAGCCAGGGGTCAAGGGGAAATGATAAAACTGGAAAAAATGTCTCCAGCCTGGCCCAGCACAGCCTGCAGTGATCCCATCTCTACAGGCACATTTTTGGGAAGGAAACCTTGCCTGCTTTCAAGGCTGTGAGCAGTTGATTCGATTGTCAGCTGTACTTGAATATCTTACCATCTCATTTTGGAGAGGCTCTTGCTTTATTTTTAAACTCTTTTTAAAATTCCAAGAACAGACAATAACACCTCAATTTAAAACAAAGCCATCCTTTCTTTTTATTTGCAAATTGAATCACGGAACGGTTTGGGTAGGAAGGGATCTTAAAGATCATCTTGTTCCACCCCCTGCCATGGGCAGGGACACCTTCCACTGTCCCAGGCTGCTCCAAGCCCTGTCCAGCCTGGCCTTGGGCACTGCCAGGGATCCAGGGGCAGCCACAGCTGCTCTGGGCACCCTGTGCCAGTGTCTTACAGTGACAAATTTCTTCCTAATATATAGAATATAGAATTAAAGAGTCACTTCACTAGCAGAGATGAATGGTTTACTGAAGCAATTGAAGCAAGGTAATAAACTGAAAAGGCCTGGGGCAGGGACTGACATAAATTTGTTAAAGACCAGACAGGGGTCATTAGACCAGACATTATTCATGCAAGAGATCTGAAGGATCTTGAAAAAGAGTTAATGACAATGTCAATAAAAATGCTGAAACTGGAAACTGTACACAAGAGCTGGAACTTTCTTTTGGAAGGCAGGACCTTGATTACAGGAATTTTTAACCATAGAGTTTGAATTAGTTTACAAAAATTTGATTGAAAATACAGAAAGTGATAAAATAATAAAACCACCAGAAAAACCCAATGAGTTACAAATGAAACACGATGGCTATTTGTTGGATAATGCTGCTTCTTTAGTCCAGTGAAGTTACCTGGGTAATGAACGAAAGGGGAAAAAATAGGTGATACAGGGAATCTGGGATTTACTTGAAGATGGTCCATCAAAAAATGTTATTAATAAAACAAATTATTTTTAGATGCAAGGTGACAACATAGTCCTGGTTGAAAACAGGTGAAGAACCCAGCTCTTCAGCACAGAACTGAAAAGAATTTATTTCAGCAAACCTGGAATCAGACTTGAAGGAAGGCAGAAAGCCAAGACTGGTAACCCACATCTCCCACAAAATGGTGATTTTAGCTGAAGCGCCATGGAAACCTGCAGGGTAAATTTAAAGTTGGGAAGGAGCAGTGAGTGGCCACTGGTTTTGCAGACCTCCAAATGTCACCAGGGATCAGCCACAGCACCCTGTGAGATCCATGCATGCCTTCATCCAAAGGATTGGCCACAGCCTTCCATGACTCAGCTGGCTCAGCCTTTAGTCACCGAAGCCACATTTTAAAATGTATTTTCCACGGTGCTTTATCCTGTTCCAGCACCTGTGGGAAAGCTCTGGTGGCTTCTTTGGGATTTACTCCCAGGCCTTTTTTAGAGCATTCTGTTTCAGAGAGGAAGAAAAGGCAAACTCTGCCATGTGGAAATCTTTCCATCTGGCCCTTCCAACAGCACATGCACGAAGCTGTGGAGGGGCAGGAGGAGAAGAGGGAAGGGGAAATCTCCCAAAAAAAAAAAAAAAAAAACCCCAATGCCAACCATATTTCTGCATTAAGAGGGAGGGGAGCTTCTCCCCAGCCTTGCAGCTCAGGTGCTGCCTCAGTAGCAGCCTGGCTGCCAAGGCAGGTGGCTTCCCAAGCAGGCAGGATAAATAAAAGGTGATCTGTCAGACTGAGCTTCCCCTGCACGGCTTTGGAAGGAAGGTTTTTAACGCTGTGCTGAAGGCAGCAGAGACTGCAACACTTGGTGAGTAAGAAGTGTAACGTTAGTGTGAAATCCAGAGCCAAAGAGGGGAACGGGAAAGAGAAAGAGAATGAGTCAGAAAAGTGATTGTGGGGGCGTATCAATATTTATAGCAAAAATCCCCAGGCTCCAACTGACTCTGTCTGGTGGCACAAAATAGAATTTTTTTCTTTTTTTTCCCTTTTTTTTTTTTTTTTTACCACTGATCAGGAAATCTGTTTGACAACAATAAGGACCTGTTGATTCAAACTTTGTGCTCTGCATGGCTACATCAAGCTCTGGAGATTATTTCCTGTTACCTTTATATCTCAAAATAGAAATTTTTTTTTTCTAATAGCTTATTAAAGGTCAAATAACTTTGCTTTTTACAGCCTACCATGACTGCTTGTAGTGGGTTTTACCTCTTTGCCATGCTGCAATTAAGGCAAAAGAAATCACGAAATTAGGCAGATGAATGTGTCATTTGTCTTCCAGATCCCAAAAGTTCTTTGAATTTCAGAGTTGAAACAATTTGAGTTTGGTGAATCTGTTGCTAAGCAATTGAAGCCACCAAAGTTTAAACCTTGAATTATTATCCCTTATTGTCTGGAATTAGGATGCAAGTGAATGGATCAAAATGTGAGCTGATATGTTCTCATTGCAGCTCCCAGGGGCTTCTCCCAAATATCACCATGATCCATGTTGCACATTTTGCAAAGAGCCAAATTTTCTTCACGTTGAGCTGTCCTTTTCCAAAAAGCATTTTCCAATGAGTCTTTTGAGGGCATTGAAGCAACTTGGATTTATGAAATGTACAAATGTATCATGGAGCATGTTAAATGCTGACAGCAGCACTCAGCTTACAGGGAGGCATTTTAAGGAGTGGGGAAAACAGGACAGATCCTCACATCCAACCATTACCTTGCCCCACAAATGAATGGGTTTTTTTGCTTACAACCACTAATGATACACTCTGCTCTGCTTGTGCTTGGAGCTGTGCTTTGTTTCCTAAATACTTTTAATTCTGTTTATTACCCACAGACATTTAATCACCCCTGGCTTAACTTTCAAAGCACATTATCATCACTCGCTCTCGTAATCGCTTGGTTCAGACTGGGTTTTCTGCAGGAAATTGTCCTCAGGCTGTCTGGTAAATTTGGACAGCCACTGATGGAAGCCAGTTTGGGAGTTATTGATTGCTGATATTTTCATCCTGTGCATATCTTTATTTCAGGTTGGTAGGGATGTGGGGTTCTGTGCTCTCTTGTGTGCTCTGGGGAGATTTATACCAGTAAGAATATTATTGGAAGGAACAAAGCAATAGTAACACACTGCATATCGTGTTGCTGGGTTGAACCAGCTGCTCAGGGGCTTTTAAAACAAAGCTCTTGGTTGTAGAAATCCTTCTGGGAAATAAAATCAGAGTGGATTTTAGTTTCCTTTTAATGCTTTCAGCAATTTCAAACAGATATGCAGGAACCTTTGATGTCAGGTAGTAAAAATGCACAGCATCAAAGAATATTAATCTGCACAGTAGGGGCAGTTCCTAAGAAAATAATCTGATGCAAGTGAAACCTCTACTAGATACATTTTCCATCTGTTCACCAACAGCAAGGGACACAGAACTCATCTTCCTATTCATCTTCTTGTCTTTTGGATTTAGGAGAAATATTGAATAGTTTTGGCATTGTCTTCTTCCTCCTTTCTGTCTACTCAAAAATAGCAGTGCATGAAGACCCCAAAATCTTTGAAACTGCAAAAGATGAGATTAAACACAGGTTCAGAATTAGTCTCTTCTCAGCCACAGACCAAGGGGATTTATGTTTATAGATGATGTGAAAAACATAAAGAATTGAGCAACAACTGAGCTGCCAAAACACCCTGTGAACAAAAGCTTTGGGTCATGGACTGTTAAATCAATGGACATTTGAATATTGAACTGTGGGAAGTTCTGGAGGGAAAAACAACCAACCAAACACACTGAGGGCTGCATCTTTTCAACAGGGACTTCTCTCCCCTATCCAGTACTTCCTAAAGTGTGCACACGTGTCTGGGGGAGCAGCATTTCCTTCCAGCACAGTCAGCAGGTGAAGACCAAGATCAGCATCTTTGGGTGGGTTTTCCTGCTGTTTCTCTTTCTCTTCTGTGGAAGCTTCTCCCTGGCTCCCTGACCCACAGACACTGAAGTGGCTCCTGGGGGTTAAATCCTTTCTGGTCCCTCTTGAATGGACCAGACCCAGTTCAGCTGTAAATCATCTGAGGAGTGGCTGAGGGAGCTGGGGTTGTTTAGCCTGGAGAGGAGGAAACTTGGGGGGAACTTCTGGCTCTGCACAAGTCCCTGCCAGGAGGGGCAGTGAGGGGGGGTCGGGCTCTGCTGGCAGGGAACAGGGACAGGAGGAGAGGGAATGGCCCCAGGCTGGGCCAGGGGAGGCTCAGCTTGGACAGCAGCAGGAATTTCCCCATGGAAAGGGGGCTCAGGCCTTGGCAGGGGCTGCCCAGGGAGGTTGGGAGTGCCCATCCCTGCAGGTGTCACCTGGAGGTGGCACTGAGAGCTCTGCTATCACTGACAAGGGGCTTGGACTCCTTGATCTGAAAGGTTTTTTCCATCCCGAATGATTCTCCAATTCTGCAAACTTCTGGTGAGAGTCACTCAAAGGCAGATGCAGTGAAATGTATTTTTAAAGAAATTGACAGTTCAGGGTGGAAGCATTGCTGGGCTGCTTCCAGCTGATCAGATGGATCAATGGACAGAGATGCTGCCTGTCAGAATGACAAGGCTCCATCTCATCACCATCCCTGCGTAGGTACAGGCTGCCTACCTACTCACAGCCAGAACATTTCTCAACAGGACCCTTATTTCTAAAAAAATAAATTTAAACATTTAGGTTTTTCTGTGGAGGCTTTCTCATAAATCCCTGTAATAATAGTATCAATAATGCACATGCTCTGTTGCTTCATTTTCTTTCCTTTTGCTTTTGATAAGGTAGGTTTACTAAAATCTGATATTTAAATATTTATACTGTAGGCTTTTTGATTAGCATATTTTGAAGCTAATCATAATAGGGCTCAGCTCATTTAGTGGATGTGTCAGTAAAATGAATAATGAATTCAGTGGCAGGGGTAAAGAGGAAAGGATGAAAAAGAAGTGATTTGTACTTGTGAGAAGGATAATGTCTGCTACATGGGGACAGACCTACAGAAAGTAAAGTAGGAGACAGCTCCTGCTCCCTTTCCAATTCAATGAACAAGTTTGCAGAGAATGCATTTTTGGAATGTGAAATATTTTAATCTAAAGTTTAAAAATTACACTAAATTGGTTTTCAAAGTTTCCCTTAAGATTAATGGGAAAGGGATTCAAATTCTTTCAACATGTGGTACAAAGCTGATCACAGAGAGAATTGAAATCCTGGTTTGAAAGTACCAGGGGACACAGCTCTCAGGATTTCAAATACCAGCCTTGTGCAAGTCCAAAAGAGCAGACTAATACAATTTTTCTGTTACCATCTATACATATATATTATAAATACAGGTAATCCTGAACTATCAGAGGTCTTGTTTGTTTGTTCTGTGCAGCCACAAAGGTCAGAGGATGATTAGGAAGCCAAAACTGGTATATGTGCACGGCTGAAAGCACTGAGCTTTGACAGAAATGTCTGGCATCATGTAATCTGTCACAAAATGATGAGAACAAGCAAAACAGAAGTCAACTAAACAGCAGAGAAGGATTTATTTTGTTTCATCTTAGATGGCTGTGACACACAACATTTTGTCTCAGGCAGTCAGCCCTGACAAAGAGCATCTCCAGAGCATCATCCACCCAGGCTGCTGGAGAGGTCACTGTTCCATGAGGGGACTGGTGCTTGGTACTGCCTCTTGTTTGCTATCAACCATTCCTTTGATTTATTTATTTTTTCCCACATTTGTCAAATTTCACATGGGAATATGAAAGGTGAAACGATGAGCTGATAATTTCCCAACCCATCAGATCAAGACCTTGTTGTACAAGGTTTGCCACTCAACACTAAAACAAGTCAAAGAAAAAAACTTCATTTACATCAACTGAAAGTACTCACAAGTCTGAGAAGCAAATTAATTGGCTTGGCTGAGAAAGCCAGAGACAGAAATTTCAAAACTAAAAAAAAATTGGTTCTGACATTTCTGTAATGAAAAAGCCTGAGGCCTTCTTAGTATGAAAAACCTTGCATTTAGAAATTAACTTTCATACATTTTAAAGGAAGGAATCATCCCTAAATGAAACAAACTCATGAATGCACTGTAAAAGGGTCAAATGGGAGGGAGTTTTGCAATCCAAACCTAATTCCTCTGGTTTTGATTTCATCCAAATTGTATTTGTAACATAATTAATGAATGAATTTGGCCAGGCTGATGCGCTGGCACGGTGAAAAGCTCAGTTCAGGAAGTCACTTTGTTCCTTTGGGTGAGTCCAGGAGCAGGAGCAAACTGCAGGCCTGCTCCTGCCAAAGTGATGCCTGAACAAGCACAGATTCTTGTTCTGGTGTGATGCCTTGTCTTGTCAGGCTGTGATTTATCCCAAAACAATTATGGCAGTGGGACCCAGGGTTGGCTTTCACCACATCCATTAACTGGCATCACCTGAATTTGCTTTTTTTTTTTCCGCTTGCTCGCCCACAGGTCCTTCCCTCTCTGTTTCCCAGGCCAAGCAGCTGAGACCTCTGATGGACCCTCTGCAGCCCCTCTGCTCTCCTCAGCCTTTCAGCTGGGCTTGAGGTCCATTTAGAACCCTGGTCCTACGTAAAAATCCTTCAGTTCTTCCCAAACAGATATTGCAGGTGGGAACAGAGGTGGTGTCCTGTTTCACAAAGCTCTTCATTGCAAACCAAAGCTGTAACTGATCTTCCCCATGAGGAGGAAATCCAGTTATCCTGTATTTTTAAATGAGATTCAAATCATTAATTTCTAAACACTTCTTTCTTTAACAATATTCAGAATATATCTTGGATCTATTTAGAAGACCAAGGGGATATTATTATGTTCTTACCAAGTTTAATGGAATTTGAGCATCTAACTCCCAAAGGCTTCTTTAACAACTGCATTCAAAGTCATTTACCAAAGAGATGGAGATCTTTTTAAAGCAGTCTCTCTAGTCTACACTTGATATATTTCTCCTTTCCTTTTGTTGCAGTGGCTGTTATAAATATTCAGTGGTTTTTATGAGCCTCAGCAGATCAAAAATTATCTTCAAAGAACTGGCTTACATGTACTCACATATTTAAAAAACCCTAAGATTTTCTTTAAAAGAAATATTATCAGGATTTCTGCATGTCTGCAGATAGTGGAAAGAAATGATTTGCAGCAAATTGTATCTTCACTGTGGAACAAAGGGGCAGAGGAAAGGATGGGAGGACTGGAGAAGTTGTAAATGTTCCAAGAATTCCTGTTATGGAGCTCTTGGGAAATACTTGTCTATCCCAACACAAAATGTCATCAAACTAAATTTCTTCAAGGGTTGATTGTGCAAGATAATGAGAGAGTTAAAATTCCGCTGAGATAAACCAGAGGCTGTTTGTTCTCCATCCTCTCCACCATATGGTGTCCATGAAGGGAAAGGGAAAGCAGAGCAGCTAAAATAATCCTGAAATGCTGTGGTTTGTACCCACACCTCCAAAGGTGATTTATCTGATGGGCATTTCAATTAAAGCAGCAGAAACAAAAACTCTTCCAAAATATGGCAGGTGTCAGCTGGAAAAATTCCAGGCCAAAGTCAGAGGAGAAGGAGATGAAATCAAAGTACAGGTCTAGCTGTAAGTAAGTAAATAACAACGATTTTTAAAATATTATAAGATTATCTTGTCTGTATCTTTGTCAAGGCTTCTCAGAGCTGTGGCCAAACAAAACCTGGATTATCCTGGTGCACCTCCAGCCTGGCCTTGGGCACTGCCAGGGATCCAGGGGCAGCCACAGCTTCTCTGGGCATCCCTGTGCCAGGGCCTGCCCACCCTCACAGGGAACAATTTCTTCTGTATATCCAACCTAAATTTCTCCTCCTAGATTGGAAACCAGTCCCTTCTCCAGTTCCTGATGAATTGTCCCTCTCCTGCTTCCCTGCAGGTCCTTCAGACATTGGAAGGTGCTGTGAGGTCTCCACAGAACCTTCTCTTCTCCAGGCTGAGCAGCCCCAATTTCCTCAGCCTGTCTCCACAGAGAAAGTGCTCCAATCCTATCAGCTTCTCACCTCTTATCAGCTCCACAGACTCCCCTGGACTTGCTCCAACAGCTCCACACCCTTCTCATGCTGGAGGCACCAAAACCGTGCTCCAGATTCCAGGTGGGGTCCTAGGAGAGCAGAGTAGAGGGAGAGAACCCCCTCCCTCCAAGGATCCCCCTCCAAACCAAGCTGGGGCAATGCTGCTCCTCCAGCACCTCCTCCTTTATTTTTAATGACAGCAAAAACAGCCTGGGATGCTCAGAATTCTTCCCAGTCCAAAATTTCGAATTTTTTCCCAGCAGCTCTACAATTTTGCCTCGTGCCTGACAAAAAGTGGAAGAGGAACACGGCACTTGAGCAATACCCACAGGGTAATCAATCACTGTGGGAGGAGATTGAAAACAATCTGGCCTCCCACAGGAGGTTCAAAGCCACCAGCACCATTTATGGCACATGTTTTATGCATCTGTTATTCCCTAGTGGGAAGCCATTCAACAGATGGTTTCATTTTCACTTACATTAGGTATAGAAAGTTGGGAGCTTGTTTGTAACAAGTGATAATCGAGTTTGAGCTATAAAAATAAGTGTATTGATGCCACCCAGATTTTCAGTACGTGTCTGCTGCTACTTTAATGAGAGGTGAGGTTTCAGATACTCAAGGACCCATGTTGGCAAGGACACAGAAGGATCCAAGCCAAGGCTCCTCCAGCACCCTCTGCTTTAGCTCTGATGAAATCAAAAGCAGACTGGGATGCTCAGGATCTTTCCCCATCCAAAATGTCAAGTTTTTCCAAAAGCTTGCAATTTTCAAAGCTCAATTATTCACCAGGGTCAGTGAGAACACAAGAGGTGCAGTGACAGGACATGGGTACATCACCTCTGAGTGTAAGTGGCCAAATCATATCTTAATTGTGTTTATTTATTGCTTGAAAAACTGATTTTCAAATTATCTGAAAACTGAATGGAAAGGACTTCCAGAGAGAACTCACCTGGATTTAATGTTAGTTTATGACTCAGGGAGTGCCTTAGTGTTTGAAAACCACTGGGTCATGAGTAATGAAAGGCACAAAGTTGAGAGGCTTTTCCAAACTTCCAGCTCTAATTAATAAAGAAAATGGAATATCCTTGATATTCCTATAACCCCCAAATTCCTTTAATTCTTGTGAAAACTCTCATTCTCGATGACTGTGCCTTAAGTGAATGTTTTGTGAAATTATTCCCCACTGCCAGCAGCTTCCAGCATCCCTTTGATCAGGTAACACAACACATGGAGAGGTCTCTGACCCCCTGCTCACTGATCAGGCTTTGTGCCTTTACATCACACTCACTTCTTCCCAAAATAAAGAACCCATATGAAAATTCCAGGAAAAAAAAGTTCTAACTATGATTTTTAAAAAAAGTTATGTTAACATAATAAGCAATGATTTGCACATAATAGCTGAAATGACAGAGCTGAGCTGAAGCTGTTTCTGAATACAGATGTTTCAAAAGCGAATGTAAAAAGTGGATTTGTGGTGGCCTTGGGGAAAAAAAGTGAAGTATTTCTGACAGTGATGGTGTAGCATTTTTCTTACATTGTTTTCACTTTCTTATTCTTTTCTCTTTTTTTTTTTTTTTTGCCATTATCAAGTTTCACTCAAGATTAAAAAAAAAAATCTGTTGTTTGAGAGAACAGACAGATAGACACTAATGAAAAAAAAATGGGAAAGATGAGCAGGTAGAGTCACATGGCAATAAAAGGGACCTCCCACCCCCTCACACCATTTCACCCAGCAGCCTTCACTGGATCAAGAATCCTCTCTTCTGAGTAAAATATTCTCATGGTTTGTTGAAACGTTGCCTGAAATGTTCAGTTCTGCTGGAAAAAATGTTGGTGTTCTTGTGTGACATTTCCTGGGCTGCTTGCCTGGAAGGCTCTGCTCAATCTCACACTCTGCCCATGGGGAGGGGAGGGAGGGGAGCTGACAAGCCCTGGGGAGGGAGAGGAGCTGGCAGCAGGGATGGGGCAGGGGGAGGAAGGCTGGGGTGTGAGGAGGAGGAGGAGGAGGAGGAGGAGGGTCTGCCATCGGCCTTCCAGCCTCCCCCAGAGCAAAGGCTTCCAGGAAAATCTAAGCCCAAGGCTGGCGTGTCAAAGGAAAAGGTGCAGAAGAAGAAACCTCTTTTGGTTTCTTCAAAAGAGCCAGGGACTCTCTCAGAGCTGCTGGTGCAGAAGAAGACAACATTTACACCTGGAACAATTTCCCATGAGATTTCTTATCCCCATCTCCAACCAGAACTCATCACACCAGTGCCCTCTTTGCTCCCCCCACTTTTCACAGCTCTGTTTCCTCACTTGCCCTTTATATTCTGATCTCACACTGAAGCATCTTCCCTCTCTCTTGCCTGCTGGCAAAGCACAGGTTATTTTTACATCTTCCAAAGGTGCAAAGCATCAAAAATCCCAGACCAAAGCCTCATTTCTCCTGCCTTGTTAACTTCTCTAACCACAGTTAAGCAGCTCTAGGGGAAGAGCCTCCAGCCCCTGCAGCCTGGCCAGGGCTGTTCCCTGAGTCTATCCCGAATTATTGCTCACAGACCCTCTGTAAGCACCTTCTGCCACCTCAGGCAGTGCTCCCATATCCCTGTGCTGCCAGATCATCCAGCCATGCAACATACTCTGGATGAAATGGGGACATCCAAATGCTTTGGACAAGGTGTTAAGTTTCCCAAAGCTAAAAAAAAAAAAAAAATCACATTTTCCCAGTTTTGTAGCTCCGTGCTTGCACTGCATCTCTTTTTCACAGGGGCAGATTTTAAAACCACCATTTTTGATGCACTTTTTTTTTCTTGCCAAGAACACTGTCACCGAGGCAAGGGCTGTAGATTTCCTTTTTCCTGGCTATGAACTGACTAACATGTTTCAGGACCAACACATTTCTAACCTGTGCTTTCTCATAAATTTCCATGCCCATCTCTTCCAGCCTTATGTGCAGAGGAAAAAGTTGTACTTAGAGGAATCACGGATTTTGAAAACAAGAATTGTTGTTGTTGTTGTTGTTGTTCCTTTGTTGGCCCAGGATTTGAGGGTTCTTTGCTGCCCTGGCTGCAGCCAGAGTGGGGATGGCAGAGCCAAGGAGGGGACAGAGCAGATTGTTCTGGAGGGGACAGGGAAGCAGGACCAAGGGTGACAAAAGGGCAGCAACCCCAGCTAGAGGAGATGCAGCCTTGCAGCACTTTGGGAAGAGCTGACAGAGTCCAGTGGCCACAGTTCAGAGCCCAGAAAAGTGATGGAGAGCTGCAAATCAAACCACGAGGTCAGAGCCTGTTGGCATCCTCATGGCCATGGCTGGAATTCTTGATTTCCCCATCCTGCACCCCATTTTTCAAGCCTCAGCCACCAAGGTGGCTCCCAGGATTTGCCTTGCCCCAGCCAGCTGGTTCCTCTGCAGCAGAAACATTTCATTCTTGAAACATTTTTGGCTGCACTTTGCCTTAAAAATAAAATGTGCAAAATCAATCTGTGTAGCAATATTGAAATCTGACAGCATCACTCTGCACAGGGCAGGCTGGTTATTAACACAACCCCTCACAGCAATGATCCCACCTTTCTCTGGAAGCATTGATTACAGGTGAGATAAAAGAGCAAGTTTGCTCTGTAATTCATGTTGGCCACACAGTATTTCTGCAAAGAAATGGGTGCACTCAGTGTCTGTGCAAATCCATCTTCTGGGGAGCTGCAGGGGGGGAGTATGAGGCCCCCCCTGTCAGCTCATGTCAGGTGACAGATGTGGAGCAAGGCTCTTTCTGGGCAAGGAAATCATGAGCAGACTTCAGAGATACACTGGTGTACATCAGAGGTGAATTAACCTTGCAGTATAAATCCAGAGAATGGCCAGGCATGGCAGGTTAATAAGAGGGCAGTGGCAATTCCCAAATATCTGGGCAGTTCTGTGCAGCCAAGATGCCTTGAGGGAGTGGCCCAGTGGATTGGGCACACCAGAGCCATGGACAGGAATGAAAACCTCATGGCTCAGTGCCAGGGGTGCTGCTGGGGAGCACATCCAAACTCTCACTGGGAATTGCTCACTGCATCCCTCTGCTTGGTGACTCCTCCCCTACAGGACTGGTATTTGCTGCAAACCACCCATCCCAGCAAGTCTGGTGACACATTAAATTCAGCCTTCATTCATGTGTTGACTTGCTCAGGAGAACTCTCTGAGAAATGACATCCCTTCACAAGGAGAGCTGAGGAACTGCAGGCAGCAGAGTGCATGTCACTCGTTGAGTGGGAAAAATAAAATATGCATCAAAGCATCTTCATGGAAGTGGTTAAGATGCAGCCTAGCTTTAATTTGTATAAGATGGTGCCATTTCTACACTGTCACTTCAGTAACATCACTGCCATCACTGGCATCACTCATTATTGGCAGCTCTGAATATTTGATTACAACCTCACACATACACACTGCCTGCAACAGGCTCTGATTCCTCTGTATCCCACAGCTCAAGCAGGAGCCTGCTGGATCTGTCATGGATCCTAGACCTCTACAGAAAGCTCATGGAGCTGCAGTTTAGGAAGGATAAACTCTGTGCTCGCTGCTTAAATGAGTGGCAGTCACGCACTTTATTTCAGTGGCAGGCAGTGTTAGGCTTCTTTATGTGAGCAAAACAGAAAAGCAAAGACCTGGCTCTCGCTGCTGAGTAAAAATCCAGCAATTAAATTCAAGGAAATAAAAAAGATCCAGCAATTGCTGTGAAGAATTTCTCCAGTTCTGTTGGATATTTCTGTGAGCAATTAGCTGCCCTCTGCCTAAAATTCTCCTTCAAAGGTAATAGATGCAACATATTTTCTCCCTTCTTGCCCCAAGCAGGTTTGCAGTGAATGAACATTATAAAAAGACTGTTATTTCAGCCCAGGAGGGGCTGCAGGGAGCTGGTGGATAAAAGGATGATTTTTTTAGACAGCTTCTTAGAAAACTGCACTGAAAAGTACAATAAAAAAGTATATTACAACACAGTTTGTCCTCAAGACGTTCTGAGAAAAATAAAAAACGTATTTTGATACTGGTTGCTCAGTTAAAGAGGACAAAACTGCTCTCAATATATTCAGGAATCACTGAGTTTTTTAGAAATAAATCAACCCTGACAGGGCTGCTCCTTGCCCAGTTTTTAATGATCTGTGTCACTAAAAGCCCTGCCCTTGGTCCGAGCTGGGTCCTCCTCAAGAAACACTTTAATCAGCCTTGGAACAGAACCCGAGGAGGGACGGGGCTGCTCGCTGAGCCGAGCAGTCAGAGGCAGCTCCCTGGCTTTATTAAACCATCAAAGCCAATCCCGGGCTTTAATTTAACGGGAGAATCAGAGCTCAGCCATGCGGGGCTGCCACGGAGCTCCCGGGGATCAGCGGCAGCTCCTGGAGCCCTGCAGAGGAGACGATTCCCCGCGGTGCCTCCGTGTGCCAAGGGCGATTTCCAGGGAAAATGTGCCGGCAGAGCGGCCCCGTCGGCGGGCTGAGCACGGCAGGAGAGCTCCCTCGTGGGAAAAGGGAAATCCAGATGGTTTCAACCTCCCCGGCAGCGAAGGGATGGGGGAGAAGCTGCGTGTGCACAGGAGGAAGAGCAGAGCTCTGGGCTAGGAAAGCTCTGGGCTGGTAAAGCTGAGTAGCATCTTAAGCACAGGAGCTGAAGGGAGGACATGGTGTTATTCAACAAAAGGACTGGAAAAAAACTGTCGCTAAAAAGCCTTCGGGTTACCTCTCAAATTGCTCAGTTTTTATGTTTGATGTATGAATAACCTAGGTGTTATCCAACACGATAAAACCTACCTCGATCTTATGCTACTCTGAAACTGCAGGATTTTCCTTCTTTCACTATTCACTTTTGGCTCTTTTCCCTTTATTTTTAAACATATATTCAACTTCTGGAGGTTTTTCTTTTGCTCGATATGGCTTTGAATCTATGCTCTGGGCAAAAAGCCACAAACAGGTTAGAAAATGTCCTGTGAAAGTATTGCTTGGAAAATATCACCTTCCATCTGAAAATCTCACAAAACCAGCTCTGCTCTCTATTTTCAAGGCATTCAAAAAGGCTCATATTTCAGGTATTTTACATTTTTCTGTATTCATTCCACATGCTTTCCATGACATGCTCAAAAAAAACCAGTCCCGAGTCTTTCTTCTTTTGAGAAAAGAGCTTCATTTTGTAAGACAAAAGGCTTTGTAATTCTCTCTTCTATTTCAGGAGAATATTCACACTAAATAAGAATTCGTGCTTCTATAATCAAATCATTTATCTTTAAATTTTCTGTGGGAGGAGATCCTTATCCAGACTCAGAGCCTGGAATCTCACAAAAGATTCCAAAGAGGTGAGGGCAGCATACGTAGGAAATGATGTTTTTTATGATTGTTTTGCTTGTGGAAGAGGAAAACCACGGATTGCTGAGACCACCCTTAGCCCATCCAGCTGTGTTTGATGTGTCCTTATCAAAGGGGAGGAAGGAGAAGATGTGGAGTGGGCAGGAAATACCTCAGCTCCTACAGCATCAGGTTCAGAGCCCAAAATAGAGCATCTCTTGGTGGGGTGGGAGGTGGGACCCTCCCAGCTCTTGGATAACCTAATTCAGAACCTAATTCTCTCTCCAGTCCCAACTCACCAGCATCACTCTGCCTGATGGCTTTTAATATTTGAAAAAAATAGCAGGAGTTATGCAATATAGCATGTTTGAGGCACTTAAGAAGAGAGAAAGGGGGAAAATGAAGAAAAAGGAAAGAAAATCTTTAAAAGGCCTTTGACATGGAGGAAAATTCTCAAAGTGGTTTGGGTTGAAGGATTTGCTCCTTGTGTTCACAAGGCATCTCAGGGGTTACACATTGACACAGCTCCAGTTCTTCTCTGGAGAAGGGGAAGGGCAATCTGCTGCCTTCAGAGGTGAGGCTGGACCTCCCCATGCTGTGACCAGGCAGCCCAGAGCCCTGGGATCGAATGGGGGCTGAGACAGAGGCGTTTGTTTCACTGGCAGCCCTTGCAGAACTCTCCCTACCCAGCCTCGTAGTCCAGGGCCTGACACTGCCAGGGACAGAGGCACATTCCCTGGGCACACTTCAAACTGCAGAGGGCCCTTCTAAACCTCCTTGGGGAGCCACCTCTGGCTGCTTTAGCTTGGAGCTCCCCTTTTCATCCCCTCCCAGAGAGGTGTTGAGCCTGCAGGGAGCAGAGGGCAGCCAGAGCTCCCCATGCTGATCTCCAAACCATTGTTTTGCCGAAGTTCCTCTATTCCAGCCTTTCCTAAAGGACAGGCACAACAGCTCCTGCACACCAGTCCACCCCCAGCCTCCTCTGGGCAGCACCAGGCAGGTGCCAGGCTCGGAGCAGCAGCACCTGCCCAGTGCTGAGGTGCTGCCCCAGGTGCATCTCCAGAGCCAGCTGCTCCCGTGGCGCTCTCTGCTCTCCCACTGTGCATCTCCAGTGCCAAATCTGAGAGAGACATCAAGTAAATCCGCTCTAAATCAACACCAAAAGATCCAGAACAGGGCATGGACCAAGTAATAAGACATAAGAATGGGTTTTTTTATTATTATTATTATTATTGACACAATTACTGTTGTAGGGCCAGAGCAACACCAGTTACATCCGGATGATTTTATCCCAGCCCTCCTAATGAGAGCACAGAGGAGGCTGGAGCAGCCAGAACTCTGCCCTCAGCCCTCTGTCTGCAGCTCCCCTCGGTGAGCAGCCCCAGGCTGAGCTCCCCCAGCTCACACAGCTGCTGCTCTTCTCCCCTCTGCAAAATTCCCAGCTCCTCTCTGGAATGAGCATCATTGAACATCTCCTCACCTGACTCATCCCAGCCTGGAGGGGATGGCTGAAACTCTGAGCTCACTTTCTACCTCTCAGGCTTTGTGCTTGAGCCTGTGACTCACACATCACCACCTTGCACTTCTTTGGGTTCAGGCCATTTTCTAATTTCTCTCCACAAGACTGCAAAGATTCACTGCCCATGACCCTTTCTGGAATATTTAGTAACTTTTTTTTGTCTTGATCCAATTCTCTATTCCTGCTGAATTCCTTTGCTGCATGTTGCTGTTTCCTGCATTTTCAGCAGCCTGGACCCATCATGTGTCTAAAAACACAAAAGGAAACTTCTTCTCCATTATTAGAATCCCAGACGAGTTTGGGTTGTAAAGGACTTCAAAGCCCATCCCATCCCACTCCCTGTCATGGGCAAGGACACCTTCCACTCTCCCAGTTTCCCAGCTACCCGGGCCTTGGACACTTCCAGGGATCCGGGGCAGCCACAGCTCCTCTGGGTACCCTCTGCCAGGGGCTCATCACCCTCACAGGAAAGAATTTATTTTTTTTTATCTAACCTGAATTTCCCCTTTTTCAGTTTGAACCCATCATTCCTTGTGCTATCACTGCAGTTCCTGATAATGAGTCCCTCTCCAGCTTCCTTTCCTGTCTTTTACTCTGATTTCCAGGACAAAGTGAAGTTCATTGCAAACACCAAATTGTCCCAGAGACAAATTGCTGGTTTTGTTGAGTGTATTTTCCAGCAGACATCCTAGTTAGTTCTTCAAGATTTTGGTCCTGATTGAACACAGCCATCCATCAGGTGTGGCTGCTGCACCAGCTGAGAAAAAGGTTTCAGGAGAGTGTTTTGGAGACAAATCAAGCCTCTGGCCCTACCTGAGCTCCTTAAATCCATCTCAGAACAGAGATCCTGTACTGTCCTGTGGTGAAATTCTCCCTTCTGTGACTATTTGAGCTCTCAGCCAGAGCACTCAGCCCCCAGGACAGATCACAGCTTGAGTGAAGGGCAGAAGCACATCACAGAAAATAGGATACTAAATTTGAAATTTGTTTTATTGCTTGTGCCCAGCCACAAGCTGCCCTCCTTTTTCTTTAGATGTTACCTTGGTCTATGTATGTTATGTTCAGGTTCGTATTTCAAATCTGAAAACAGTCATTTCTTGAAGAGATAAACAGACAATGAGCAATTGATTCCAATCAGAGAATTTGGTTTTCTTCATTTGTTTTAGAGCCCCTGAAGAGTTATGTATTGCTATCTGAATAAGGGATAAAATAGAGTAAGGTGAACAATAGTTCAAGCTAAATTTAGAGGTGCGGACACACCTTTTTAGGCAAGCTCAAGGTGCTAAGGGCATACAAAATTGGAAGAAGAAAAGTGAAAACACAGGTTGAAATGCTGAATACAGCACTGCCCATGCAGCCTTTTTGCATTAACTGAGAGCAACCCTTCCTGAGCATTCCCTGGGCTGGGGCAGGGGCAAGAGAGGAGCAGAAGAGAAATGGAGCCAGGGCAGCTCCTGCACAGATGCAGCAAAACCAATCCCCAAGGCCCAAGCTGGGACCTTGTCCTCATTCCCACCCTCAAGCTGTAGCAATGCTGTTAAAAGACAGTAAATTAATTAAAAAACACAATATGGAAGGGAAGGCAAAGCTGTCTGCACGGGCAGCTGGGCAAAGGAGCAAGCTCTCGGCAGATCTTCTCTTTTTTAAGGCACAGGGGAAGAGTGACAGGAGATGTGGCAGCAAGCTCAAGACCTTCAGCAAAAAAAGTTCTCTTCTATAATTTCTTGATATTCAAAGCCAGATTTAAATATCATTCATTCCACAGCATTTCAACACAAGGTGCCAGATTTAAGTGCAGTGCTATTAAAGCAAATAGAGCTGTGACAATTTATATCTAATTGACTGTGACTGTACAAAACACTGGTGAAAAACGGGCAGGCATTGTGCACTTATAAATTCTGATTCTGGAACTATTCTTTCAAGGGGCTATTTGCTTTTCATGTTCATTTCTTCCTTCACTGGAGCCTGACATTCAACTGAAGTTATCTCCTCTCATTTAGGGAGCAATGTATCAGAGCACAGTAAAACTCACATCAGCTTCATTATTATCTAGCAGAGAAAACAGTGGTTAACTGACAGCAGAATGAAGAGGAATAAAACAATTACAGCATTAGTGTCTGCCTCACAGATGGGGGAGGTACTAAATAACCACGAGTCCATTACGGGGGATTTCTCAGATGTTAAGAAGGTTAAATGGTTGGATGACTTATCCAAAAGTGATTGCTTTTCTGATCCCAGGTCCCTCGTGCTATGGCAACATTACCTTATTGCTTTCAAAACCACTCATGTGGCTTTTTTTAATCATGATTTGACTCTTCTGGAAGGTACCATCCCAACCATCTGGAGCCTGTGGGCTCTGCCCAAGGTATTTAAACCTTCCAGGACAGGCAGGACAGCAGGGGACAAGCAACCCCAGGGCTGTGCCTGCTGCTGGAAGGGCCAGGGAGAGGGCCAAGGGTTTGTGCTTCCCCCAAATCACCCAGAAGGAGGATATTCCACAGCTGTCACACCCACAGCACAGGGTGCGACCCAGAGATTCAGCCCAGCTGATGGGAAATGCTGTCACAGAGCCCTCTCACTACTCCTCCTTCTCTCCCTTTGAGACTGCAGCTTTTCCATCAGCCTGGATGGGTGTTTTTTCTCCTTGCCCAAGATTTCCATGAGCATTAGGGGGGAATAATCAAGGCAGCATTAACCTAGAGAAGAAAATCACGTCTGGGGTGATCAGACTGTTAAGTGAAGTCATCCTGCACACGTGGCAGTGGAGTAGATCTTCCAGTCTTCCTCTCTTCTCTGTGGAAATCTTCAAACATTAGCGAAATTGGTCAGGAAAAAAGTAAAATACATCAGTAAAACAGAAGAAATACTTTTAGGATCTAGAGACAAAAGAACCCGATGTTCTCAATCTTATGGTGGAATTTATTGGGTTGTCCTGTGCAGGACTAAGAGCTGGACTCAATCCTTGTGGGTCCTTTCCAACTCAGCTTATTCCATGATTTGTGATTCTGTGAACTGATGTGCCTGTTCCTTCTGAGAATCTCCAAGAAATGAAAATAATTCCATTTTTAGGTTCTTTCAGACAAATCCAGATCCTCAATCCAGGCACATCCTGTCTTTCTCCCTTCCATCAGCTCCATCAAAAGCCCTGGATATTTGAAATGGAAATGATTCATGTAAAGGAGCTCTGGATTTGTCATTCAGTTTTGGTAATAAAAATCTTTCTTTGATCCTTCAAGATGTCATGCTCGCTGCCTGAGCATGTCAGCAAAACCAAATTATGGAGCTGCCATGTTTTTGCTGCCTCTCAATTCCTGTGACACAAGAATTGTGAGGGATTCTGTTTTTTAGGTTCAGATAAATATCAGCAATTTAACTGCTTTCTTTAAGCTTGGGTTTGGAGGGTTGATGGGGCCATTAGGAAAACAGGGTCATGTCAGTGGGTTTTTCAGTCAGTTAAAGAAAAAGAAAAGGTAATTATGATGCCTATAGGTATAAAAAATAACTTAAACAATTCTTTACCCCTCTTCACATTCATTTTAATACCCCAAAAAGGCCACATCTAATTGGAACAGAAACTCAGAATGCAGCTTGCTTCTATTTCAGACCACTTTGAACAGTACTCATCACCAAAACTCCTGTTCAGCGAGTCTCAGTACAGGGCAGATTTTGGGCCTTAATACCACAGATTATTTTAAATGTACAATATTCTGCACGACTGTACAACCCTGCAAAGCTGCTGCCAGCAATTCCTGCCTCAAATTCCTGCTTCAATTCCTGCCTGTGTGAGGCCCAAAGCCAGACAGCAGAAACTGCCCTCACGGTGGGCTGGGAACACGAGCTGGGTGTGTTGTTAGCATGAAGCAGAGTTGGTGTGAATTCCAGCAGTGCAGGCTGACAGCCTCGTGGGGATTGATTTCCCCCACAATTCTGCCCGAGGAAACCTTCTGGAGTGAGGTCTGGGCATCACAAGTGGGAGCAGCAGCTCCCCAGCATTGGTCTGTGCTGTCAGCAGCACATTTTGAGTGGGACACGACTCCTTTTTTCTGCAAATTCACCAAATCCCTCGTGTCTCTTTCCCAGCTTTTGCCTCAATGTGAGTTGAATTTCCAGCTGCTCGTTTTCCTTTTTATTTCTGTTGCTTAAGTCCTCTCAAGCTGTGCCAGCTTTAATAGGGAAGACTTTTGCTGATCTCCTTTCCTGGGTGGCAGAGCTGGAATCACCTTGGGCACAAAATTGTTCATTAAACACACTCACGGAAGCAAGTGATCAGCAATATCTTCACTTTCTCACATTCTGCTGCATCCTTTTATTAAAGATCTTAAAAAGCACAAATGTAACCTCTGCCTCCTTGTTTTTGTTTAATAATAAATCCTTGAAATTGGAGACCTTGTCTTAGGTGAAATTCAAAAGCTCGATGGAGGAAAGCCTGGATCCAGGTGGAAGGAGAAGGAGCACATCTGGTGGAGTGGTGAGGGTTTTTATGAGATAACCCCACATTCCTGAGCACACAGGAGGTAAGGTAGTTTCAGGGACACTTAAATTCCTGAAGTTCAGGTGTATTTTTCCCCAACTGGAACAGCAAAATCTGACAGAAGGCACCTCTAGACCCAGCCACCTGCAGAACTGTCTGCTCCCACTCCAAAACTCAGCAATCCTTGAGCTTCCCCTCATAATAGCCCCGAATTTTCATGTGGGAAACACAACTTTCCTTTTCTCCTGTTCCCTTATGCTGCATTGACTTCACTGCTGTGACTGACACTCTAAAAGTTTGTAGGTTTGCCTGAGGCACAGATCCAGCATAGAAAAATCTCTCTCCAAAGGCTGAGGCTCAGCAAAGAGATAAGTGACTGAAAAAAGGGTCTTCTGAGGGAAGGATCAGACAGTCTTGGTGGTCTGGGGTGGTCTCCCCCCAGTCACATTGTGCTAATCAGCAGGGGGACTCCAAGATCTCATACATGCCAGGATAAATCTAATGCAAATCCCAGGGAGCAAATTATATTACTGTGGATTTATTCAGCTGTAATAGATCAACATTTGTCCCCGAGTGACTCCAGCATTTCTTCCCTGTGTGTGCAGTCCCTTCCCTGCTAATGCATCCCCACAGGAGGGAATGCCTCTTCTGCTAAGCAGGAAGAAGGGGAAGAAGCCAATTGCATTTTGCCTGATGGGAGGATTTCAAATGTACAATTACCCTAAGACAGAGGCTCCTGTCTCAAACAAACACAGATATGTAACCATGCTCTCACATGGAAAACACAACAAACTCAGACTGTGAAAATGTGAGATTCCTCAGAGCTCAAGAGGCTTCGTTCCTCTACGTTTCTCTCCTGAGACATCTTTTGCATTAATCCAGACAGAGACCAGTAGTCCAGACCCTCATAATCATGCACCCTGCCTTCAGCATGCTCTTGGATTCACCAGAAATTAAGTAGCTGCTCATCTGGCACCGTCTCTTTCCCTAAACTCGCTGATTAGAAAGTGCTCCCGGGCAGAGCAGGGATTGCCTGAGCTCGTTTCTAATCTGGCTCCAAATGACACAGCCAGGTTAACCAGAAGCTCTCCACGCTGATCCCACAGGGCAGAGCTGCTCCCAACACCAAACAGGAGTTTGGGAATTGTACATTTGAGTGGCAGTGTGCTGTGTCATGGCCAAATCCAGCTCCCTCCTCCTGCTCGTGGCTGAGGAGAGCAAAAAGCACAATAAAGTGAACACTGTCATCGCTTATTTTTTGCTTAACTCATTGTTCTCCAGTAAACATCCTGATTTTCTGTGACTCTTACTCAGGTGGCTCACTAATTCTTTGGCTCATGGTGGACCTTTCCAGGTGTGACCAGGAAATTAATCAGAAAATCCCTCACCTTCATAGCTATTGCTGAAAGGAATCACAGATATCTCAGAAACAAATACGTTTGTTTCCACGTCACAGCGAGTCCTGCTTTGGTGGGGAGGAAATTTGGGATTTTTTGGAGAGTGGTTTTCGGTACTGAAACTCCTCCGCCCAGTTCAGGTTTCAGATTTCTGAAGCCTGCACATTTAATCACAAGTCTTTTCTCCAGTTAGGGAGTAGTTCACAGCCTGACCAAAATGAAAGAAAACAAAATAATGTTCATAAATATTAACTGAAAGTTTGGTGCCCATGTCTAGACACACAAATTTTCCTGCACTGGTAAACATTGGTTTTGATTAGAAAATTGTTCTTACCCCAGTTTTAGCCTCACAAGACAGAATTATTACTTGGCAGCTGAGATCTGAGAAAGGTCAGAAGCTCACCAGTTAAAAGTAGTATTATTCAGTTTTAATGAAAAAATATTATTTGCTGTATTTTTCTCCGTCCTGCTTGGAAGAAAATGTTGTTTTCCTGCAGGGCTCTGACTGCAGCTCTGCATCACATGGGAGTCCAATGGCAGAGAACAGCACTTAGAGCATTAAAAATGCATTCTCCACGTATCAAACCAAAAAAAGTGTGCCTCTTGGCAGCATTGCTGGCCTAATTTTGGCTGCAGAATAAATAAAACCAAGGCTTCCACTGAAATCCCAGCATGTAGCTCGTGAGCTGCAGACAGGGAGATAACAGGGAGGGGGTTTGGGCAGCTTTTGGGGGGGCAGGGGCTGTGGGTGCCCCCTCCATCAGGGCTCTGTGCTGAGGGAGGCAGCGCTTGCTGAGCATCCCAAGGGCAGCTGCAGAGTCCGTGGGATTGGATCGGCAACATTTGTCTCCCGAAATCACCACGTTTCTTGAAATATCTCTGCCCACCCGAGACGCACCCAGGCAGCCTCGTTAATCCCTCCGCAGCCCAGAGCAATGGTTTCTTGGCAGGGATGGGAGCTGTCCCCGGAGCTCCCTGACAGGAGGGACCGCGGGGAGATTGCTCTGGTAGCACCCACACTTCAGTCCTCACACAGCAGCTGTGTGGGTGGGAATGTCTCCATCTACTCCAAAGGGAGCATTCAGGACTAGCTGACCCTGTCCCAAGAATTTGTCTGTTGAAGGATTGCTGCAGGCAATTCTCTTTTTTTTTTTTTTTTAATGGGAGAGGCTGATTCCTTCTGAAAGGAACAGAAGAAGCAGAAGCTTTTTGGGGTGCCAACGTATCACAGACTGGTTTGGGTTCTAAGGGAACTTAAAGTCTATCTCATTCCACCCCCTGCCATGGGCAGGGACATCTTCCACTGTCCCAGGTTGCTCTAAACCCCATCTAACCTGGCCTTGAACATCACCAGGGATGGGGCAGCCACAGCTTCTCTGGGCACCCTGTGCCAGGGCCTCACCACCCTCACAGAGAGAAATTCCTTCCTGACATCTAATCTAAAACTCCTCCCTTTTAGTTTAAAACTGTTCCTCCCTCATTATTTGTCCATATAAAAAGCAAGGGGCACAACATGACAGCTGTAACGAGGGTAATTTGGGGAGGATGACCCTCAGACCAAACCGAACTCAGGGTCTCCCAACCCCTCAAATCCAGGCCCTGTGTGATAACAACAGCTCCTCCAAGACTGACAAATGATAATGATTCTCTGAAAGCAACACTTAAACCTCCTCATGGATGTTCCTCCCATCTCAGCTTCCCACTGAGACAGATGTGATAGATTGGAACAAGCTGGAATTAAAGTATGAAATGGCATCACACCCTGAGCCCGCGGGAAGGAGCGGGAGCCGCGTCCTCCCTGGCACACCGAGCTCCTCTCAGGGTGCTGGCTCGAATAACAATCACAGAAATCACACTGCCGGAGTCTTAGGGCTGTGAATGCCCCCTGATCTGTCTGTGGTGACCATGAGGCCTATTAATTTGTTTATTTTCCTGTACAGTTTTTCCATGGACAGTCTATACCAGCAACAACCTGAGCTAGGCCCACACCTGGGTGCAGGCTGTGACCCACAAGTGCCTGAGAGGGAATTTAAGCACTGAGAAACCACTCTGCAGCATTACATGTCATCCTTTTATTGTCCTTAAGGAGCTAAAATACCAGGAGCATTTTGATTAATTCAACTCTTGGAACAATTACAGTCTGTTTAGTGCCCTTGAGCTATGGATACAACTAAACATGGACTCGCTGCTAAAAAAAGAAGCAGTGTTACAAGACAATGCAAATTAAGGGAGTCCTTCATAATAAAACAAGATATTCAGTCCAAGCAAGGGAAATCCTCACTTCAGAGGGCAGAAACAACTACGAGAGGAATGTCATCCTTCCTAATATCATCTTTCTCTTCAGCTCAGTGAGTCCAGGTTTCCCTGGGCATTGTTTTTGCTCACCCTAACAAACGAGCTGGCCTTCATTATCTCCAGGTGTTGGTAGTTCAAAGATATTACATAAGGCACAGAAGAAATTAGCATTCAGGAATGATTTTTTGTCAGTTGTGAGCAAGGGAAAGCAGTAAAATAAAATCACACTATAAAATGTAACGGAATAAAAAATCAAATAATAAGCTAAAATAGCAGTGAAGCTCTTTCATTTTAGGAAAAAGTGTATTTTGTCCTCAGACACCCCACACTTCCTCTCCAGCTGAACTGTAAACCCCAGAGGCTTTTACCAGTGACCCCTTTTTACACTTAACTTTGAGCAGAGGCAGCAAATGGATGTGGAGAGGAATCATCAGTCATTTAGAAAAGGGAAGCGAAGGAAATATTGAACACTCTGTTGATTGCAGCCTGTGGTGTGCAGAGAGTTTCCTTCATGGAGGAAAGGATGTTCCTGGAGTGGGAATGGATGGGCACTGCCATGGGGGAGATCCTGCTGGGGCTCCTCACTCACACTCAGCACAGTTTTGCTGTGTTTTCCCTGCCTTACCTCCCATCAGTGGGGTGGGAATCCAGCCCTTTGCTGATGGGTTCTTTCCCTGGATGTCAGGATCGATAACTTTATATTCTCTTTGCTTTTATCGTGCAGCTGGGTCATTACTTCAACCACAGGTTGGAGCTGAGGGTGTTTGCACATCAGAGCTGGGTAAATACTGCAAAATAAAACCAATTTCTGCAAGTGGTTTTTGGGAAGAGCAAGAAGCATTGGAGAGCAGCATTCCAGGGGTTAAGTTTGGCCACTGACCAGGGGGTGTGAGCTCACCGACCTTTTGGGCTTTTTTTGAGAATGCTTCAGTCAATTCTCTGAGGGGACTCTCCCTGTCCCACCCCAAAATGTGCAGTGTTGACCTCGGGGTGTGGGTGGGGAGATGCCAACAAACAGGATCCCTGGGATGCTGAATCCATGCCCGGGTGTGAGTGCCAGGGATGTCCCAAGGGTCAGAGTACAGCTCAGAGCTGGCTGGCCTACAAACAAGCTGTTCAAATCACGTTCAAATCACATTCCTACAATTTACTTTATCCTAATAAGTGAAGGATAAAGAGGCTGAAGGAGTGAACATGCATTAAGGACCGGAAAGAGGGAAGAAGGAATTTGCTCCTGCTGAAATGCAGCAAGACAGTCACAAAGGGCAGGAATTCCTGTGCTGTAGCCTGGGTACAAAAATGCCACTTAGAGGGGTAAAAGTCCACAGAGACTCTCAGCAAAAGGCCAATTAATTATTCTAATGAAAGTTACCTTCACATGCTCATTTAATCAATTTTTAAAAATATAATCAATATTTTACAATGAGGGGAACTAAACAGCACAAATGAAATTACTAAATGCCTAAATGTGACTGCCTACACTGTTTGCTAGAAAGGCTTTAACTTGTGCCACACATTATCCCAAAGCTCCCTATCAATGTATTTTATCCTCTCAAGCAAGTAAGAAATATAACTGGGAGTTTCTGCATTGAACTCTTCTCATCAGAAATTGTTCTTTTTTTTTTTTTTTGAAGGATGTCATACCTGAACAAAATGCATTGAAAATGTTCTGCTTATAAGGATGGTAACGACATTTAATGTTTTCCTGAAATTTTAACGATTGTAATCTCTCTCACTTCAAAAATACTGCCGTTCTCTAATCCATAAATCTTGCTTTTGAGAAAATTAACTCAAACTGTTTGCAAATAAATCCAGAAAAATATGAAAACGGATCAGGTTTTGGACTTACAAAAAAGATACCAACAGAAAATGCCGGGTTTTTTGCTCAAAAATAATTTCCCACTGTTCAAAAGCAGCTGTTTCCAGGGGGCTCCTTTCCCTGTTGTCCCACATCCCAACAGACCTGGTGGGACCCAGGGTTCCAGGAGGTGTCAGGAGGCTGCAGGAGCTGCTGGAGCAGAATCTGTTCTGATACAAGCACAGAAGAGCAAAGAGAAGAAAACTGGATGGTCCCATTTACGACTCTGAAATCATTACAGAAATTGCCACAAAAGCTTGGTAAACAAGAAAGTGAAACTGTACATAACAGTATCATTGAATCTTTTTTTATTATTAGTTAACACACTTTTAGGATGCCATTTCAAAGTGCATTTTCACAATTTTTTTAAACGTTTCATCTCTCTGGCACAAAGTGCTGGCATGGAAGATCTGTCAGTCCTGACAGGTTTGTCCTTTTAATGCAGGTGATAAAGGCCTGGTTCATCTCCTGCTTCTGTAACAAAGAAATTCTCATTTAACTTCACCATTTGTCCCTTCCACACGCTCCATGAATCCTTTAATTGAGAACGATTTATGTTATGTATGAACACGCACATGAAAATAGATTATTGGTACTGACACAGAGTGGCATCCAAATCATTAAGAACTTGGCACCATTGAGAACTCCTTTATTAACAGAGAAACTAAATGAAAACAGAGGGAAATGCCTGGGTGTCTGAATGCAAAATTCCCCCTGAAATTAAGAGAAACTTTGCAATGGTGGCAAAAGTCAGGGAAATGTTTGATTGCTCTGCTTGCATCAGTGGAAGGACAATCTGGGAAGCAAATATTCCCCTCATTCTCTTCTTTCAGGATCTCAAAAAAATTTTCTTGTCTAAGGAAAATGTGAAATTAATAGGAATTTTGTTATCTGGAACCCCACCCAGAATTAAAGCCAGGCCACTGATAAAAATCACATTCTTATGGTGGGTCCAAGTGTGTGGCTGCAGCTCTGGGTGGAGGGTATCAGGATTTGCACCTCCTGCCGTCCTTCACCCAGGCACTGAGGAAACTCCTAAAAAACCAACAGGAACATCCCTATTGAAAAAGGGAGGAACAGCTTGGCACGACGGAAAGGGAAACACAATCAGAATAGAAAAGCAATGGCCACCAGCACAGCAGGGCCAGCAGCTTTCTCCTGTACCATGGCCGAGAGCTTTTTCCTGGAAATCAAATAAAACAAAGCATGGCAGAAACTTGCTGTTTCACTCTGAGCATGACTCTAACGACAACCAACATGGAAACAACTGTTATATAACCACTGTGTACTCCAGTTACATGTTCAGCCTCCAAATTACATCTGTAGCAAGGTGCTGGCAGTGGTGGCTGGGCAGGGCCAGCACAGGGCTCAGCAGATCCCTCAGGAAATGCTGGTGCCACAGTGCAACCCCAACTCTGACATCTGGGGGGTGGCAGGAGCACCAGACTCTCTCTCAAAGATGGGATCATCACCTGATCCAAGATTGGAGCCCAACACTCAATTCACAGACCACCTCTACTGCAACACACCAGTGCAAGAACACCTTGGGTTTGTGTTTCCACCTATAAAAGCTATGAAATAAACACCACAATGTTCCTTGTCTAATTCACATTCATTGTGTGGCCACATAGGCCACGTGTCCATCACTAGGAACACACTCTGCTATCATTACACTAGAAACCAAAATAATTACTGGAATAATCTGCCTTTCTAGATACTAATCATAGCAGGTTTTTGAGATTTCAATCAGATTTGGTTGATTCTGAAAGCTATTGATATGAAAAAAATCCAGGTCTATCTCCCAATAACTGTGTCATTAAACCTGTACCTCAGCAAAAGCATTTCCTCGTTTATCCTCTATCTTTTGTACACTTTGTTAAGTCAGAAACTCAAATCAGCATAAAATGCTTGGTGAGGGAAGGGGAGAAATGTATCCAGACTTAATCTGGTGATTGCAGCGCATTCGTTGCAAACAGCTCCTTCATCAAGGCCATCAGGTGAATTATTAACCTCTTCCATCCACAAACAGGAAAATACCTACAGTCACAAGGAAGCAAAGCCAGGAAAAAAGGTTCCTTGGGTTATCTGGGTAACCTTTTGTTCAGGTCCTGTCAGGGGAAAGGGACATGGCAAGGTTCACTCTGCAGAGGAAAATGCTGCTGGAGGGGAGCAAGGCAGGGGGAAAAGTGTGAGAAAGGCAGGGAGAAAAGTGTGAGCAAAGCAGGGAGAGAAAAGCGTGAGCAGGGCAGGAAGAAGAGTGCCTGATTCCCCCAGGAACCCTTGTCCTGGTGGGAGCAGTGACATCCCAGTGTCCTGGCACCTCACTGCGGCTCTGCCTCTGCCCAGCCACTCATTGCAACACATGGTGAGAAAAGACCTTCCTGGGGAGGTGTTCCCCAAAAGTGGCCAAAGTTGTCTCAGGGGAGGCACTCTCCGAAATGAGTTCCAGAGCTGCCTGCCAGGGTGGAACAGCCAGTGCCCCTCCCAGGCTGCTCCAGCCAAACCCCATCAGTCAGCAACCTGCTGTCAGCTCCCCAGAGCCCAGCGAGGGCCTGGCTCCCCTCCAGCCCCCGGGGTGCACCCTGACATTGGTGTGACCAGGAGTTCCAGCAGACCACTGGTTCTGAGCAGCCTGGGAGCAGGTGCAGAGCAGGTAAATGAATGCAGATTCTGAGCAATTAATTCAGCACATAAATAGAGTAGCAGTTGGCAGGTGCCTGCTGTTGTCCCTTCTAGTCACCCCTGACACCGGTGTCCAGGCTCTGCAACAGGTAAGAGAGGCTTTTCTGGGAGCAGGGTGTGGGAAGGGGACTCTTGGCTGTGCTGGAGGGAAGGATTTTAGTTTGAACTTTCTTCCAGGGAATGGGTTATTGGGGAAAATAAAGCCAAACAAGGCACGGAAAGGCTCTGGTAGTAATGGGAGGATAAGGCAGAGAGGACAGGTAGAGGAACTTGCTGGGGAGGCTGGAAAACAAAGGGTAAATGGGGTATGTTGGTAAATGGGGATCAAGGCAAATTCGTGTTATTTTAAAATGTGTGGAAGAAAAAGGAGTAAGAAGCAAAAATTAGTTAAATCAAATGAGAGATAAAACAATAAAATAAAGTCATCCAGGTGTCTCCCCAGCCTCTCACACCCAGGGGACACTCCCTGCAGCAACAGCAGCAGCACTTCACCAAACTCCACAGAGTCCCCTAAAACTCAGATCCTTCTGTAAGGACAGAGGTTCTGTGACAGCTCCTGGTCAAGCAGAGCAAACATTTATTACAGAATACAAATCATCCCCATGAACTCATGCAAAAACAGCCCCTTGCTTTACATGAACTCATTAAACCACATTTTGCATTTTGCTATCATATAGACTGCTGGGAGTTTTGAGAATAAGTAAGAAACCACAGAATTTCCTCTTTGGCCTGTGCACTTTTTAAGAAATGAATTCTTTAGAGGTATCCCCCAAAAAAATCAGGCATTAGGAAATTTTCCCAAATGAGCCCAGACAGGTTGGAGGCAGCCACAAAGCCATGTTTGCCTCAGAGCTGCTGCTCCACTGAGCCCCAGGAGCAGCCAGGGAGGGGGACCTGGACATTCCCACAGCTCCTGCAGCAGCTCCAGTCCCAGATGCTGGACTGGTCATGCTGGTGTTGCTCGAGGCAGAAGTGACCATGTAGATTTGTTTCTTCATTTCAAAATGAATCTGCTGACAGAAACAAAAGCAAAGGGCTGCCAGGAACAGAGGGATCAGCTGCACCCACCATCAATTCACTGCTGAAATGATTCATTTTCTCCCAAAAAACAGACACCAGCAGTGGGGCTGTATCAGGCTTTGAGAAGTATTCCACAGCTTGGGAGGAAAAAAAGAATAAAGAAAAGGAAAAACAACAATATAAACATGCTATAAACCAAATCCACTGTGCTGTTACACCAAGGCAGAAAACAATCTTTTAAATAAAACCCACCAGTAGGTCGAGCTTTACACATTTAAAGCAGAGAGTGGCTCTTTCCAAACTGCTTTTACTGCTTTCAAATCCTAGTGTAGAGCAAGGGCTCAGTGGTCTCTAGTAAGGAGGTTTTCCTCTGCTTCTAACAGAAATTCCCATCTGCCTCATGGGTGTGATCCCAAATAAGGGCAAATGGGAAAATAAAGGAACTGTCCTTCCCTTTAACACGATCAATACAACTGCCAAAAACCAGCACGTATTTAATAAATGCAATGTCGATTGCTTTATTTGACCTTCTGTTCACAAAATAATTTTATTATATGTATGAAAGCAGCATACAGGCAATAAAATTATGAAAACATTCACAATACATAAATACACAGACCTGATGCAGGATGTATATAGTTTGTTAGACTTTAAATTTTTTTTTTTTCTCTCAGTTCTCTTTTCCTGACAACACTTCTTTTTTTTTTTTTTGATATACGTTACGAAAAAGTTGCTCCAAAGGGTATTTTCACCCATTCAGAAAAGAAATGGATTTCTTTGAATGCTGCTGAATATTAACACCCAATGTTCCTGTTGCTAATGCTCACTGATTGCTTTTGGCATTATAGAGTGAAAGCAGCAGGGAAGGACAGTGGAAAAGTAGCAGGATTTTTTAATTAAACATTGGCAACTTTTTTGGAGTTCACAGGAGGATTTGGAGATGGAGGCTGCAGTTCTATCCGTATTTAGAAATGTTTTAATCCAAAATGGCAATGAGGCACTATTCCTTATTGATTGGAGTATTGACATGGCAATCACTAAACTGTAATGTCCTCCCAGCTCCCAGAGTAAAGCACCAGGGACCTCAGGTTTGAACTCTGACTGGGACAGAGGAGCAGACAGACAGCAGGGTCCGGGTGGTCCTGCAGGAGAACGAGGTTTTGGCATCCTTCCCACCATTATAACCCAATGTGTTTGTTCAGAAAAGATATCCAAGACTTGAAATAAGAAAAGTCTGAGAAAGCTGTTTATCTTACATAAATACAAAACACTATATACTAAGAATTGTTATCTAAGAAGCTTTCCTTCCCAAATCGGATTCTTCTTAAGGTTGTAGTCATATTTAAGGTATTTACAGATCCACAAACTTGACATTCTAGCAAAGTCTCTGTAACATGAAACTTTTTAAAAATAAATAGCAGCAATTTCTTTTATTTCTATAAGGGAAGAGAACTCACAACTCAGTCAACTCTGGTCCTATCTCTTGAAAGAAATCCCACTTGAAAATAAAAAAAGCCCACAAGCAAACAAACTCCACACAGCATCATTATTGTTGATTCCTTCATTTCTTGCTGAGCTTCTTAATATTCTCCATTCACCTCACCAGCTCTCCAGACTATCAGAGCTTGTAATAAAGTGCTGACTGGTTGACTGGTCAAAATGCAGTTATGACACTCCAAAAATATCCCATTATTTAAACATCTTAAATAACATAAATAAAGCTAGATCTGTTATAACATATGAAAAATATCGATTTAAAACAATAAATAAATAAAACCAGTTTCAACATATTACCTCCCAAAGCTTTAAAAATAACCATTCTCATTATAAGGCTCAATTATTTGTCAGAAATAATTTTAAGAAGGCATCTACCTACCTTTACAATCTCTCAGTCTTTAATTAGGACCTGTTAACACCCACTATCACAAGACACAGCAATCTTTTAACTTCTAGTAAACATTAATCTTTAAATACTCAACATTTATCTTTTGCCTCACTTTAAGCTAGAAATTGGTTTCTCTGTACAGAGAAGAAACAACATTTTCTGTGTAACTGCACTGTATCTAAGTTTGTAGATTTTCCTCAATATGAACAGTACAGTTTAACATCCTTTTTATAACCAATTTCCAGCATCTTTTTCTGTTTCTTGTTCGAAGTGCTAAATTTGCTCTGAATGCCAGGAAAATTAATTCTGGGCTTGGTGTTAATGTGCATTTTTCTCCCTTAGAGCTTATGTTCTTACCAAAAAAATCTTGTAAATCTTTTTTTTTTTTTTCCCAAAAAGATTATTACAATATACATCATTAGGTCTTGCTGAGTAAACCTTACTGTTCAGGTTTTATGCTGCCCATTCTGTGTGATGGGATTGATCTTCTCCAAAGAAACATCAGCTTCATAATCCAAGATACCCGACAGTGCTGGAGACATTTTCTCCAAGGTCTTTGACAGTTCACCCTCGTCTTCCTTTTTAAGAGGTTCTTCTTCCGGGCAGATAATTGAGTGTGGAATCAGATAAACCAGATTAGACTCCTTGGGGCTGGACCCTCTGGGCTCGTGTTGGCTGGAAAAAACCACTGCCCCGTTGTTGTTGATGCTGACAGTCTCGATGGCATTGCCAGACATGGGGCAGAGCCTGTAGCAGCCCAGCAGGGTGGAGAATGCCTTGCGGAAATCGGCGTTGAAGGCATAGATGATGGGGTTGAGGGAAGAATTTGCCCATCCAAACCATATAAAAACATCAAAGGTGGTGGAATTAATGCAGAAAGCCTCTGCTCCCTTGGACGGCTGGGTGGGCTCGCAGAAGGGAATCATGCAGTTCAACACAAAAAATGGCAGCCAGCAGCACACAAACACCCCCATGATCACCGAGAGAGTCTTCAACACCTTCGTTTCCCTCTTGAAGGACATTTTGAAGTTGCTCTCTGGCTGCTGGCAGTCCATGCTGCTCCTGTTGCCACCTGGGTTCTGGCAGTTCTTGGCATGCACTGCTGCTCTCTCCAGAGCCGAGATGCGCCGGATCTGCTTCTGAGCAATCCGGTATATCCTGGTGTAGGTCACTATCATGATGGCCACGGGGATGTAGAAGCTAATGAGAGAAGAGGAGATGGCATACATCCTGTTCAGGCTGGAATCACAGTTGTCCATGCTCACACCTTGTAAGCTGGCATTGAAGTCCAAAAAGCTCGTGGTTGTAGCCTTGTGCCAGTTCAGCTGCACTGGGATGAAGGAGATCAACACAGACAAAGTCCACGCCACGCTGATCATGATGAAGGCTGCCTTGGGGGTCATCTTCCTCTCGTACCTAAATGGGCTGGAGATGGCCCAGTATCTGTCCACGCTAATGACACAGAGGTTTAAGATGGAGGCTGTTGAGCACATAATATCAAAGGCCACCCAGATGTTGCAAAATGAACCAAAAGGCCAGAAACCGGCAATCTCGGCCACAGCTTTCCAAGGCATGACCAAAACTGCCACTAAGAGATCTGACACGGCCAAGGAGATGACAAAGAAGTTGGTCACCTTGGACCTGAGGTGGCGAAACCTAATGACAGCTGCGCAGACCAGCGTGTTTCCCAGCAGCGTGGAGAGGATCAGGAGAGAGAGGAAGCAGCCCGTGAGGATCCGAAAGGAAGAGGAGTCCCTTTCCACCAGCAACCCTTCCCCGTCCATAGCGGTGTCGTTCCAAGTCATAGTTTCTCCTGAGGGAAAATCATATCATGATTTTCATGATGACATCAACTCCTCTCCTTGCAGAGATCAGAGACATCGGACGTCCATTAATTACTCATCACCAAACAGACCAAAGGTCCCTTCTTACAATCCCTTCACCCCCCAGAGGGACCTCACCCTCTTTGAATCACCCTGAAGAACATCCTGAAAGCTCCAGGAGCAGGAACTGAAAATGCACACACACAGTCCACCCCACAAGCAGGGGTTTTTAGCACTCCCTTCAGAAACACACTGCACCACCCTGGCATGGAGCAGCCTAACTCCAACAGCTCACCTGTAAATGTTCTGCTGCCGTCCTCTGCAAACACACCCCACACACAGCAAAGCAATCACTTTTCCATGCTTGCATCTATTCCCATTTAAATAGACTATTGATCGAGTGTTTCCAGTGTCCACTGCACCAGCCCTTCATATTTACTGAAGCGTATTAGACAAGGTGCCTTTTCTCTAGTTTCCTAAATGTCTCACTGATGAAACACTCCATCCTTCCTGCTCGGTGCATTCCTCTTACAAAATGCACCAGTTCTCTGTTTCTTGGCAGCATCAGAAAGCAAATCTTCACTTTGTTTCAAACTGGTTTACATTGCCAAGACAAAACAAATAAACATATAGTAGGTGTGTTTTAAAGGTTTTCAGTAAGAAGTAACTCAGGTTATTCAGTTTGACTTAAACAAGAAATGCTGGCTCCTACCTTTCACCTCTGATTCCCTGTTTGCTCCGGGATGCAGGGCCGTCTCTCCTCCTGTTTTAGTTTAGGAATTGCATAGCAAATCTTATATACAAAACCAACACAGGAACGCTGCATTGCATCGTGTATGTGGGTTTTTTCCCTGAAAGTGTAAATTGACAGGGGAGAAGTGAGAGTTGGACCATCAGGAGTTAGTTTTCCAGGGAGCAGCAGGTCTGTGCCGTCGGACCGTGCGTGACGGACCCTGCTGGTGTGTGCCCAGCTCGCTCCATCCCACGGCCCCTGCTGATCACTCTGCAAACTTTGTTGGCCGGATCAGTCCCAGTCGCACTTTGTACATCCCGTTGAGGCGGCACATCAGGGCAAATCATCCCAGGCAAAAGGCACGATATTCCCAACACTGGCAAGAGCCGATTACCAGTTTTTTCCTCGGACGTTTGCCGGATGAAGAAAGAGGCGACAGGAGGAGAAGGACCCAAGTGACCTTCCCTGGGCCACCACGCCGGCGATGCCCGCAGAGTGCTCCTCTTCCAGCAGGGACAAGTCGCTTTAACACTCCTCTGCCAGGTTATAGCTCTCCATAACTACTCCGGAATAATCCCACCTCCTGCTCAGCGGGGCTGCGCTCCAGGGATCGGGTCCAGCTCTTACCATGCTTTTTCCCTCTCGGAAAGGCGCAGGCGGAGGCAGCTCCTCACACTCTCCCGCAGCCCGCCCCGGGCCGCGCATCTCCCGGCTTCCTTCTGCCCGGGGCAGGGCTCGGCAGCATCGCCCCTCCAGCAACGCTCTGTCTGCCTGGCGACTCCTTCCTAAAGGATTAAGACAAGGCAATGACAGGCATGGAGGCACTCAGCGGGCAAAAAGCCACCCCCCTTCGCCTCCTCTAACATCTTCGCTCGGGCTCCGCTTCTTCTGGGCAGCTTTTCCTGCCTTCCTGGGGAATAACGTCCCGAAAAGCCGGGGCGAGAGGCAGAGCGGGGCTCCGTGGAGTTTAGCGCAGACGGGATCACTTTTTGCCCGAGCTGCGGGACGCGCGGGGCTCTGCGAGCCGCGCTCGGTGCGCTGGTGCGGACAGTGAGTACCGGCCCCGCGCCTCCGCGATGGGCGATGCTCGGGAGGGGCCGCGGGGAGAGGCACCGCCACCCGGGGGAGCGGCGATAGCCCGGGGCACGTTCGGGAGCCGCTCCCGGCACGGCAGGGCAGGGGCCGGGGCTGGGGGCTCGGCAGGGGCAGNTCCTGGGCGGCCGCGGCCCCGCCGGGGTGGGCACGGACCGGGGACAGCGGCAGCACGAGTCCCGCATCGCTCCCAGCCCGGCCCCGGGGCTGACACCGCGGCCGGCACCGTCACCCTTCGGGCGGGGAGCGGGGGACAGCCACGGGCAGGGTCCGCATCCCGACTGACTCGGGCGGGCTCAGCCGAGGGCACGGACAGGGGCAAACACTGCGGAGCCCCGAGCGGGCACGCCCGAGGGCAGGGAAAGCCCCTCCGAGCAGACCTGCAGCTCCCTCCGAACCCTCTTGGCAAAAACCCTCCCCACCCGTTCGGTATGAGCACCAAAACCGGAGCGGTTGTTCCTCAAAAATCCTTCTTCCTACATTCTTCCTTTTTCTTGCTTACCTTAGCTGCAACAGGCAGGGAAAGATGAACATGCTGATTTGCAACCTTTGCATAGGAATCTTACCCCCCCAAAAAATCAGAAAATAAATATAGAAGACATCACGGGGAGGTTTAAAAACCTCCTAGAAGAATAAATACTGTCACTAAGTTGTCAACACAAATTCTGTGGGGTCCAGCACTTGTGAAGTTGCTTTTGAGCCATCTATGATTTCTCATAATGTCACTTAAAGCAGATACAGTGCTAAGCTCACCTTGACTAGTTAACTGAAACACTTGTTTTCCTTTCCCCTTCTCTTTCTTTTTTTATCAATTTTAACTGCTTCTCACCAAGTTCTCATCCCGCCCTCCCCCTGCTTATTATCCTGTCCTTTAATCATCATTCATCCCCAGAGGAGGGTGAAAATAGACAAGAAAATGAATCCTGTGCTGTTTGGTAATCGAGATCTCTAATGAAACTCACTGTGAATTTTCTTTTTCTATTTTCAAGATCCTTTTTCTTTTGTCTCCTGTTCTTAAAGCTCCACACGGGTGAGGTTTAGTGCATGACAAGTACTTGCTGCAAAGGTAGCACGTTCCTGTTTCTCCATAGAAACCCTGGGCTGAGGGAAACATTGCCTGCATAAGAATCCACTGAGCACACCTGATTGTCTTTGCAACAACTTCCAGAGGCTCTCCTAAAATAACTTTTGACCACAGCCATCCTGGATTATTCCAGGAGAAATCACAACTTGCAACCGCACAAAGAGCAAAATTTTTGAGGTGTATTGGAGAGAAACACTGGGCTACACATCGCAGAGGAGAGAGAAGTCTGCTCTCAAGCATCTGCTTATCAGCTCATGCAGTGAACTCCTCTTTTCAGTCCATTTTTACCAGGGAGTGGCCTTTCCTGTGGAAGAGGCTGGATTCAGCATTGGAAGAATCTAATGCTGCTGATATGAGTGAAGGTTTCACTTGAATCTGACATTAAAAAAAGCCGCCTGGGTTACTCTTCACAGCAGCTTGTAAGACTCTCAGAGCCCTTATTTTTTTGGCAATTCAAGCATCAGTTTCAGAAGCCAGAGCCTCTCTCCTGTCTCTTACTCTAAGTTTGTGCAACCAGTCCAGGGATGGACGTGAGGTCTGGCTCAGCCCTGACTGCAAAGCCCTTTCAGCAGTTTCAAACACCAGCAGTTCATCCAGGGCACCCTGCTGTACTCATTTGCCACTTCAGCTAATTTATGAGCTTTTAAAACTTTTCATGACTTAACAGTCATACCCAGGCGAGGAACAAAAGTACAATCCACTGAACCCCTGTTATTATTTGGGTAAATTTAATGGTGGGATTAGGCAGCAGATTGCCATGACTCTGGGAGCCAGACAGGAGTGTTGGGTCATTTTTGCTTTTGCAGCCCTTTGGCCAAGCTGTCTCCAGCCAGTGCAAGCAGGATCAGCTCTGGTCCAGCTCTGGACTTGCCTGAAACTGTCAGCTACAGGATGATGGTGCAGGTGTTTCCTGGAGATTCAGAAACAAGCACAGAGCTTGTTAAATTCTCCCTGGGCACCCACATAAAACAGCTGCTTAACTTTATTTAATGCTTTTCAACCACTACCAACTGCTGCTGGAATCAAAGCAATGACCAGCAAAGGAAAGATTTTACATCTCTATTCCCACCTGCTCCCCCCAGGAGACTCTGGTTGGAAAAAGCCCTACTTGATCCATATTAAAACTTATGAAAAACATAAATATTGAGTAGCATTTGATCCGAATGATCTTCATCCAACAGTAATTAGCTGCTGGAAGATCAAATCTGAGTTGAACAAAGCCCAGATCTTGTACTCAGAGATGAACGTTCTTTAACCTAAATAGTGCACACACTAGACCTGGAGAAAGGCAGCTGAATTTACAAAATATATCACAGTACATGGATACAAATTGTACTCACATCACTCTCAGGGGGACTTTTCATGTCTGCAAGCATGGGATTTACTAAACATGAAATCAGCTGAGACATATTATCAGAAATAATGTCCATAAGAGCTGTCAGATTTGTAAATAACCGGTTATACTAATAAGCCAAGGTAAATTTAGCCTCAATGTAACCTTCTTGGAAAAGTTAAGGGTTCCTGGAAATCAAACAGCTATGAAGTCTTTGAAAGATCAGTGAAGCACATTGTTTAAATTGATATTATCATGTTGTGCATTCCATGAGGAAAACCACAGTAGTGACTACAAGAGCACAGAGCAAAGAGTGGCAGCAGAAAAAAAAACATTGCTAACATCTCCAAGGATCTCAAGCTCACTCTTGAATGATAAAGATCCATCAGCAGGGAGAAAGGATCAGTGAGAGAAATGATTTCTAGTCCCCAAAGGCAGACAACAAGAGGCCTAAATATTCAGTATTTGAATGTGGACACTTTTTTTTTTTTTTGACTGTAGATTACAGTCCCTGCAGCTGGCCCTCAGTGCCTGGTGGATTCAGCAGGGCTGAGCTCAAGAAGCACAGCAGTGCCCTTGTGCTTGTGGACTTGGGAACTATTTTTCCAATGGCAGCCACAGAGCATCCCTGGGTATCAGGTCACTGGTGAAGTGTGTGAGGGAATTAGAACACTGACAGGGACAAGGAAAATCAAAAAAGCCCAGAGAGAAACACCATGTCTGAAAGTCTGAATTTAAATGACTCGTTTGAGGGGGCTCATTCAGGCTGGACACAGAGGGTTGTGCAGGAGGGTAGAAATGGGAGGGATTTGCTGTGCAGTGCTACTGCTTCCCAGGATCTGGAGCTCATGCTCTGGCTGCAGGGTGCTCACAAGGCAGGACCAGGCACTGCTGCTCCCCTGGCATCTCCCCTCTCAGGATATTGATGGACCAGCTCAGCCCCACTCTGAGCCAGAGCCCAGCTCCATCCTTGGGCCACAGCACATGGAGAATCCTGCAGAATCCTGCAGAAAGGATTTCTGCTCTGCAGGAGATCAGGCAGCAGCCTCTCAAAAGGCAGCCTCGTGTCACACACAGGCTTTAGGAGTGCTGGAAAACCATCCTCTGGTTGTTCCATGTTGTCCTCTTGGCACCCTCCTGCTCAGAGCCCATTCAGGCTTTGGTCCCCTTTCCCTCCTTCCCCAGTGGTCCCTCTCTGCCTCTCCCCATAGCAGGTTTCAGCTGGAACCCCCCCAGTTTTTACAATAAAATGGCTCCTTTTGGAGAGATGAGGAAGACAGGAAAGAAAGAGAAGTACCAAACCTGCTGCCAGGGATCCAAGCAGAAGCTGTCACCTGCACAGTCCCCAGCCCCAGGAGCTGTGGGTAATTTAAACTCAATGTGATGCTGCCAATAACTGTGTTATTTAATTTGCAGAGCTCATGCAGTGACTTTTTATGGGGTTTTTCCAGTTCCACCCACTCACTCCCACAGGATCAGAGAAAGAAAATTTTCCCACAAGGAATACTTGGAGTGACCTTCCTCTTGCAGCTCAATCTGCTCCATCAATCCAAAGGTCATTTACTGGATCTTAAATCACCCTGGAAATTGCTTAAGCAGGGAAACCTAAAATTTCCCCCCTTTTCTTTCTGGGATTTCCATCTGCCAGAGATACAGGGCAGAAAAGGGATTATTGCCCTGCCAACACTTCCCTCCAGAGTGGGTAGAGAGCCAAACTGCAGAGGATGATGAGAATAAATTATAGCTGAGAGGAGAGCTCTAAGGAAAGGAAAATGCATCCTCCGACTGCCTCATCCCTGCAGCACAGCAGAGCAGTGCCAGGAAATCCACAGCAAACTAACAAGGCCCTTTCTTCAAAACCTAATCTATACCAGCAAGTGCAGAATACCTCCAAATTTCTGGTAACTTCACTGACAAGTGTAGGGACCGGCTGTACTCCTGAATTTTATATTCTAATCCATGTGTATAAAAATCTTAGCTGATTGCTAAGGACCTACTACATGAAATTGCTTCTAAAGTAGTAAGTCAGCACAAAAATACACACTTGGCCATTGCCTCCCAGTTTAGGCTTTATTTGCATATGCATATTTTTTACTACTGTACAGCTTTAATTTTTTCTTTCACTTCACACTGGATGGACATTTTAGGCCCTCAGGAAAAAAAAAACCTGAATATGTGAATCAAAAGAAAAGTCACGGAGAAAATGACAGCATTTTTCATATTAAAGATGGCTTTGACATATTAATTAGCATCTCAGAGATGAAATAAAGCCAATGATACTGAATGATTCATTAGAATGAAATTAATCTGAGGAATAATTAATTCTGAGGGGATGGAGAAAAAGAATACAAATAGATATATTAGCAGCAAAAGTCTTCACCGATGAGTGTGACAGTGATTTCTAGCAGCAGTGGATGAGACTGCAGATAATACAATTTTCTCAGCAGATGGCTTGGTAGGTGGCACTCTCCCTCCTAAGCTGCTCTTACAGATTTACTCCTGAGCTGCGTGCCAGCATCAAATAGATCCTTACCCATATTCCAGCCCAGACCTTGATTGATGGATGGAGAAGAAATGTTTAACAGAAGAACTGTTTAACAGCAGATTTTTATGGTTTTCTGGTGCAGGACATGTGATGATGAAGAGTGTGCTTGGTACCCACAGCAAGAGGACAATAGTTTGCTCTACATTTATTAAATCCACATTATTACACTTCCAGCATGGTCAGGCTCCACAGCCTTGCCACTTGAATCCTTGAATTAATGATAATTAAACCAATACTTACCAAAAAATTAGAAGCATCACTTCTTGCTGGTAGTGAAGACTGGCAGCAGCATTTCAGAGCTGCCCCACAGGGAGCCCAGCCAGGGCTCTCTGCAAGGGGAGCAGCCCCACGGTGCCCACGGAGCACAGCAGGTCCAGCTACAGCAGACAGGGTCAGTCCAGCAATGGCCAGACCTCTCCAAATGTGCCAGTCCTGCAGCTCTGCCGTCTCAGGCAGCATTTTCACATCTGCAGCTCTCCAGACAACCCTGCTGTTGTTGTGATGATGCAGTTCCACCTTCAGGTTCTGGGATTAAACTCTTCTCCAAGGCTGCTTGTCAAAGTCAAATCACGGAGTCTGGGCTTGACAGCAGTCAGAAACATCCCACCAAGTTCAAGAAAACACTGGAACAATATTCCAAACAAGAATCTGTATCAAGGTCTAAACCTTGGGCTGCTTCACTCCTCCTGACGTAGCTTTCATTCACACTTTTGAAAAACCACGTGATCTAACTACCCCAAACTATGATGTTACCCCAAATCCACTCTCGCCCTCGCTCACCTGGATCTGTTATCCTGTCCCAGCCTCTGTGCCTGTCCCACCACATCAGGCAGAACTGTTTCTTCCCCCTCCCATGAGTAACTTCTCCCTCTGTGCATCCTGCTTTGATGTCCTTGGCTTTTCCCTGCCCTGTTGCTGAGACAGTCTCTAACAGGCTGTACTTTCCCAGGCTGGAAATGTTCCCTGAGTTTCATTATCCACTTGTCACCATCTGTCCCAAGGTCAGGGGCCTTCCAAGGCAGCCAGTTCTCCCTGCTCCCTTCCCTCAAAGCTTGTCAGGGCTCAGCTCTGCCAACACAGGCATTCAGAGTCTCTTTTTAGTCCATCAAACCAGTCCTCTCCACTCAGGAGAGGCTAAAACCAGGGATGTATTCCAGGTACAAGTTCCATGTCAGTAGAAAGTTCCCTGGTGCTTTCTAGTAATTGTGTACTATTTATAGGAATTCCCTTCTGCTCTTTAGAAATTCCCCACAGCTTTCTAAGAACTGTGCATTTCCTTCTAGGATTTCTCCGCTGCTTTACAGCAATTCTTCCTCACTTCATACGAAATCCCCTCCACCTTTCTGTGAACTTGTAGCCAATTTTCTCAGAACTCACATTTTGCTTTCCTGGGGTTCTCCCACAGCTTTCCCTCTCTAAGGATTTCCCATAAATTTTCCACGAGTTCCATATAGTTTTCTAGGACTTTCCCTAAAGTGTTTTTCTAGACATTTTCCATACTTTTTCAGGAATTTCCCGCTGCTATGAATCTCTCACTGCTCTCTAGGCATTTCTGTCAGCTTTCAGGTGTATCCACCAGGTGTGGCAAGGTGTCAAGGGTTGTTCCATGCTGGTTGTGCTGCTGTGTGTTGTGATGTGCCAAATGCCATTCCCAGTTGTCCTCTGGTCATATATAACAGATTTTGGCATTGTTGTGCTGACATGGTTGTGCTCATTCTCATATTTTTAACTATTTTATAAAGCCACAGGAAAGGCTCAAGAGGTGAAAGTAAAAGGATTAATAAATATCTGGTCTCTCAATGCTGATGAAAAAAAAATTATCAGGTCTGTTTGAAGGAGTTGTGAGAGCCTGTGTCCTGTGGGATGTTCCCACACCTCCTCTTGCCCCTACAGGTGTATTTTAACATCCCAGATCCCTCTGCCTGGTCAAGGGTCTTGCTGCCAACTGCAGCTGACACAGATCTTTCACAGCAGCAATGATCCCACACGAGACATTTATAAAATACCACATCATAGAGGAAATGGCTTCCTAATCCCCTTGAAAGGCTGGTTTATCCCTTTAAACACAGCTTTATGTCCCTTCTAAATGCAGATTGGCTTTTCATCTTCATTTCCTTCCATTCTTATCTAATATAACTGCATCTAGAGACAGAGGAAAATTGAGTATGCGCTAATTTAGCTTGGCACAGTAGAGCATGAGTAACCTAGAACTGAGTTCAAATATTGCAGATGGAGCCAAAGCACTTAAGTGATTTTGTAAGTAACACTCTATCAGCTTATATAAGAGTTTCATTACAATTTATATTGCCAAAATATGTTGTGTTGCTTGCCTGTTTGATCAAATTTCCCAAGTTAATAGTTTATTCCTGATCAGCTGAGACTGGGAAAACAGGGTGGTGGTTTTTGATGTACTGACACAGACATACAGAAATCACTGGCTCATTTACAAAAACAATCCTTGAACTCCCTCACACTGTACCAATGTCCCAGTCTGGAGTTTGGATCTCCTACATAAAATTAATGTATATTACATCAGGAAACCACAGGAAATGCTGGATATACATTGTTCACCTCACCCAGCATTCTGTTCCTGATAGCAAAAGCCAGCACAAAGCCTTCATAGGCACCTCCCATCGAGTGCTAACGAATAATTCTCAGAAATGTTGCTGGTTTCTTCTGGCAAACCCCTGATAACAGCCAGCTTGGTGCCAAGTCCAGTTCCTGACATCATTTTCCAGAGCCAGCTGCTGATTACACCCCAGATCCTTGCATGTGCCTTTGGGAATATCACCACATCATTCCCCACTGCTCTACAACTACTTTTTTCATGGAGCAGAAAAGTCTTGACATCTCCCACGTTTGCCTTCACTCAGACTGCACTGTTTTCAACGCAGGGGTTGGATTTCCTGGTCCTGCAGTGCCACTTACTGGACATTTCTGTTCACAAAAGCAGGTGCAGCAGCACTTCACTTACTCAGTTGATTCCCAGGGCTAATTTGAAATGGAGAAAAATATAAAACACATCAATGTTCACTGAGGAATACAGGAAAGCTTGAGGAAAGTAAATACAGCAAACTTAACTTCTTAGATGAGGCAGTAATTGAGAGGAACAGAAATCCTCCTTTTCTGGTCAGTGTAGGAAAGAATTTGCCCTGCAATATTCTGGGAATTCTTCCAGGTGGAAACATGCAGATGGTTAAATTCATGCCTAGTTCAACAAATGCATCTGGGAGTTTGCAGGAATCTAATTAATATATCTCCTGGGAAATAAGGCAACTGAAAGGAATGCTTCAAAAGGAGCTAGGGTGGGGTTTATTTGATTAATAGAGACACACATTTTTAATACAGCCAAAAACATTTTAATGTGAAAATTAGTGCAGATGAAGAAAGACAGGAAGTCACAGGTCAGATATTCTTTGTGACCACCCATATTCACCCATTTGCCTTTCAGTTTGTAGCTCATGACTAACTGGTGGTGATTGCTCAGAGCCATCTCAAGCCTTCTCAGGATTCTTGGTAAAATATCAGATTTATTACTCAGCAATGGGAGAAATGACTCGTTCAGTGAAAGAGAAGTTATGTAGCTGCTCAAAACCATCTGCACTGAGCACAGAGCAAATGATTAACTCATGCAGCTTTGCAGAGAAAGAATTTAGGTATTCATATATCCACATTAAATGCTCTGCATGCAGAGTTTTAACTGTGACATGAAGAAAAGTCCATGTCTGGTTTTAAATCAGATTGACAAGTCGGTACCTTGGGCATACAAGGAGATTATTAGAGGCAGAACACATCAGTCCTCAGAATGCAAACCATACTAAACAACACCAGTTACACCCAACAAAAACTAATTTATTTCTCCACACCACATCCAGCTGTTTCCATTTCCTGAACAAGGTATTTTTCCTGCTCAGTCATTGCCATGTTTTTTAGCAACAAGTGTTATGGCCAGATACCACCACAGACGTATCAGTGTTGGGTCTGTCAGTGGTGGTGGGTGCCAGCAGCTTTGAATTGCTGAAATGGAGATGAAAACACATCCTGCCCTGAAAACTGCTGCCTTCCCAGTGCCCAGGCCACACACCTGGGATATGGGGAAGGGATGTCCTGCTCCAGTGTGAGCAGGGGCTGACAGTGGCGATAGGATACTCCTTATCTGGCTGCTAATGCACTTTTTATCTCCCTTCCCAGGTGTGAGCAATGTGACAGGACTCATACTTGAGAGACCTTCAGAGCAGCCTCCTGAGCTGATAGTGGTGTCCTCACACACGGCAATTTATTGTCCCTCATCACCAGGTTTGGTGGGCATTAGTGTGGCTTGGGTTTCTGACAAAAACCCTGAAACAACAATCCTAATCCAGTGCAGCCTGGAGGAGATTGATGGGAGACCTCACCACGGTTGCCGTACGGGCCATTCGGGGCCATACTTAGGAGTTGGACTCGATGATTCTCGGAGGTCCCTTACAACTCAGAACTGTCCGCGATTCTGGGATTTTGTGGTCTGCAGCTTCCTCAGGAGGGGCAGCAGAGGGGCAGCGCCGATCTCTGCCCTCTGTGACCAGTGACAGGGCCCGAGAAAACCGCTGGAGCTTTGTCAGGGGAGATAATTAGGAAAAGGTTCCTCATTCAAAGGGTGGCTGGGCTCCCCAGGGAAGCCTAACAGAGCTCGCAAGGAGCAAACGCTCTCAGGCACACGGGTGGGGTCGTTGGGGCTGTAGGGGGCCAGCAGTTGGACCCTGAGGATCCCAGCGGGTCCCCTCCAACACAGCACATTCCGTGAAATAATTAACAGCAGAAACTGTGCGAGAAACCCGAGCCGCACCGAGCGGAGCCGTGCCTTCAGGGCAGCGAGCAGAGTGAGGCGCGGNGCCGGGGACGGGCGGAGGAGCCAGCGCCCGTGGCACCCGCAGTGCTGGACTGGCGACCAGGCAGGGACCCAGCTCCATCTGCCACCTCAGTGCCCTCCACAGGGACCCAGCCCCCCGTGCTGCTCCATCCCCTTCACGGGGGACCAGCCCCCCGTGTCACCTCGGCCCCTCCGCAGAAGCCCGGCCCCATCTGTCACCTCTGTTAGCCCTGCAGAGGCCCTGATCTGTTTGTGATCTCTCTTCCCTTCGCAGGGGTCCAGACCCGTCTGCCACCTCCTTCCCCTCCACAGGGACCCAGCCCAGGCCCCTCTACAGGGGTCCATCCCCGAATGTCCACCCAGCCGCTCCGTAAGGGACCAGCCCCGCTTGTCACCTCTGTTACCCTGCAGAGCCCCTGGTCTGTGTGTCACCGCTGTCCCCTCCCCGGGGGCCCAGCCCCATGTGCCGCCCTGTCCCTGTGGAAGCAGGGCTGGGCACTGGCACTGTGCGGCTCCTCCTGCACACGGAACAGCTCCCTGCTTCCCCAGCCGCTCCCAAAACCTGCCCCTGACCACTCGCTGTCCCCTGAGCAGGGCTCTCTGTGTCACAGGGATTGTGTGACAGCGGCACAGATTCCAGGCCTGCAAGAGACAAGCCTCCCTGCTGCAGGATCATCCTTTCCTAGGGGAGGAACACGCCAAATAACTCCAAGGTCAGACACCTGGTAGCCTGGTAGAGACAGAATTCTGAGTATTAATAATTTTTTAATTTATTGAAGAATAGATAATTTATTGTTATTATACTGGTGGGCGGGGTGAAGATTGGCTTTTTACCAATGTGCAATTAAAATATCACCTGTGTGGAAAAAGATACATGAAATAGTGAAAAAGTACAGAAGAAGACTGTGAGCACACATGGGGTAGAGCCAAAGCTACTGCAGTTTATTGGTGGGGGTTAAAACACAAGGAGCAGAAACAAGCTTGCAGCAATCAGGACTGAAATAAGAGGTTGCACTAACCTTGGTTAGCAAAGGTGGTTTATTGTCCTTAATGTGGAGATGAACACATGCAGCATCTCTGGACGTGCCTCGTGCAATGGGAGAGGAGGTGGCAAAGCAAAGCTGACAGAGCTGAGCTGGCTGCAGGGAACTCTAACATCTGGAGCTGGTTTTAATGAAAAATGATGAAATCTCTGGTCAAGTTACACGCCAAAGATGGCTCCTGTTTTGAGGAGAGAGCCCCAGCAGCAGGCTCATCTCACCCAGGCTGCTGCTTTTGTTGCTAGGCTACAAGTGGGATGTACATTTATAAGCAAAAAAAAAGAAAAACCAAGTATCTTGTAGTGTTGCCATGCTTTGCCTTCTCCAGCATTCCATTTAGGATTGCAGTAGGGAAAATCATAGTGCAGACAAAGATTTTTTTTCTCTCTCTCTTCTGGTGATTTAAATAGGAATTTTACTGGTAGAAGGTGCTTTGGGAAAGAAAAACTTGGCAAGTGGCTTTAACATTTGGTGTAAGTACATTGCATCAGACTCCCAGTCATCAGCTGTGCTGCGTATTTCAAACTGTGGCAGCAAATGTGGTGCAAATAGAGGAATACCACTGCTTACAGAACCTGATAAGTCTCACATGTGCTCTTTTGCCACCACATAGAAGTGCTTTTTTTCCCCTAAAGGTCTGTTAGTTCTTCCCATTTGAACTAATTAACTGCCATGCCTGACATCCCTGGAGAAGGCCTTGTGTTCTTTTCTTTGCCAGAGCAATTAAAACATGGATTTGCCTTTCCGCTGTTGCTTTGCCAATGTGTTGTAATTTTAAAGTAGAGCAGGTCATTTTTTCCTAATCAGAGTGTGGTTTATTTCCTGTCTTTTCTCCTAAGCCAACATAGCAGCTCTTTGGGTGGGCATTGTGGAAAATTGGGCACTGGAAAAGAAAGTTTGCTCAAACAAAGGAGCCCCAAAAAAGGAACAATGTGTTACTTGAAGGATAAAGAGGCCTAGCAGGACCCCTGAGTATTTCTCTATCAAAGTGGCTTGGGAAACATTTCAGAAGAACTCAGCTCAGCAGAAACAAGCAGCCATGGGCACTTTAGTTTATAAAGAGAAGGAAGAAGAGAGCTGTTCTCCCCATTTAATAGCAGCAGGTACTTTTCTCAGCCTCAAGATTTTCCAGGCTGCATCTCATTTCCCAGAGCAAGGCACTGACAGCTGGATATCAGGTTGTTAAGGGACTGCTTTAAAGAATGGAGATGTAGGGACCTAAGTGTGTCAAATCTTATTTTTGTCTTTCCCAGTGAGTCTGCAGATGAAATATCAGCAGCACCTGGCTCTAACTTTTGAACTATTCCTATTCTAAAGAATCCTAAAGGATTCTGTGAAGAAAGAGGTTCTGCTGTTATCTTCTATTTTTACTGGGTTTTCAGGGAAAAGCCTCACTCTTGTTCTTTAAAAAAAGAATCCTTAGTTGCCCCCAGAAGATTTTGTGCATCATTATCCATCCTGAGCACCTTTACATCACCTGAGTTCATGGGTCTCAGTCCTGGTAAAGGACACCACAAAAGTTATACTTTGCTTTTAGTATTTGTGCAGGCTGGTTGGAACTCTGTTTTAAGATGGATTACCCAGAAAATCCCATGCTTTGTAACACAAGGTTGCAGGCTGCAGTTTGGAAGTTGGGCACCAAGAAGTCAAATGTCACAGTGAGCATTATCACAATTATATCTGCTCTACTTTTGGATGTAGAATTCTCTTTAGACTCCTCCCTGGGTTCACAGTTACACCATCATGAAATTTCCTTTTCTGTCACTCCAGTCCCAGTTTTAGCTGATACTGTAAAGAAACTGACAAAAATTCTTAATTTTGGTGTGGAGTTTTTCAAGGCTTGGGTTAAAATACAAGGTGTCAGTAGCATAAGAAAACATGAAATGTTCCAAGGAAGGTGGCAAAGCTGCATTTCATCATTTGTGCACTGCTGCATGAGTTTAAGTTGCCCACAATTTCCAAGATCATTTGCCCATCTGGATTATTCAGTTATGAAATACGGTTTAAAGTAAATGATAAAATATCCATGTTGTTCAAAATTGGGTGGTTTGTTACTGTCTGAAATAAATAGTCTTTTAGTTGTTGTTTTGGTTTGAAAAGTGGTTGCATGACCTTCAATGTGATGTTTAAAAGATGAACTTTGAAAAGGAGCAGCAGAGAGTTGAACTCCTGATAACTCCTGAATCTGCATTTTGTATAATTGCTGCAACTGCTGCTGTTAACCTTTAAACAAGGTTTAAAGTCTTCTACTGTTGCTGGTTCTGTGGAAAATCTAAATGTAGCCTTTGTACCAAAACTGTTGATCAGAATTTCCGCAGGTTTTGTATGATACTATTATTTTAAGAGAGGTGACTCTCACTTATTCTTAAGCTCTTTATTCCCAGTTATTATTGATATTAAACTTTAGAGCATGAACTGGCAAATGATTCCATCTGATCAGAGAGGGCAAGAAATTGGCCATGGGCAGGGACACCTTCCACTAAACCAGGGTGCCCCAAGCCCTGTCCAACCTGGCCTTGGACACTTCCAGGGATGGGGCAGCCACAGCTTCTCTGAGCAACCTGGGTGCCTCCCCATCCTCACAGGGAAGGATTTTCTCCTGATATCCAATCTAACCCTACTCTGTTTCAGTTTGAAGCCATTCCCCCATGTCCTGTCACTCCAGGCCCTTGTGAAAAGTCTCTCTCCACCTTTCCTGTGAGCTCCCTTCAGGCACTGGAAGGCCACAGGTGGGTGAACTCAAAACTTCTCCAGGCTGAACAATCCCAATTCTCTCAGCTTTGCCTCACTGGAGGAAAACACAGTCATGTTTTGAGGAAAAACTTGATGAACTCACCATCAGTTATGACTCTGAAAACTTGGTACATAGGAGGAGCCACACTTGGATAATCAAACCTCTGTGTGAGTGCTGGGGGGACAAACAGTGCCAAAAAATGTCCCTGGTCACGGGAATGCCACCCCCAGTTATTGTTCAGTCACTGGAGTGCAGCAGGGCTGGGGTTTGCCTGGGACAGCTGATGCTCAGCCAGACAATCCAGCAGCACCAGGCAGGATTTAGCTGCTCTGCTCCATGGGCAGCTTGGATACTGCAGCTCTAGTTTGGAAACTGAAAAGGTTTAGTGATATCAATGTGCCAGGGAGCATAGTCCATCCTTCATTGCTGATTTGATTTGCTGGGGAAAACAGCTGCAGGGTTTCCAGGTACATGTGGATCTGTTAAATACCTTTCTAATTGATCTGTTATGTGAAATAGTGAAAGTATGGATAATTTTCTCTCTTACTGCATGTTTTCCATGAAAGTTGTTAATTGTTTGACTGTGTTTTGATGTCATCTTTATCCTTTCCAGTACTGCTGATCCTCCTGTGTGAACGTAACCTCAAACTGACGTTTCTATATGGATTTTTACAACAACTGATGTGTTTGTAAAATTCATTTTGTTTCCCAAATCCCCTGTTAATGACTTTGTTTGTGGAGAAGAGAAATTGCTTGGGCAATTTTGCTGCTTCCACCTTAAAATTCAAGGTGCTGTTGATTGAAAGTTTTATCCTTTCTCAGGATTAGTTGGTATTTATTGGCTATCAGGAGGTGAGAACAATAAATTCAGGTGTTTACATATAAAGGCACCTTAATTAATTAATTAATGGTTAGATGGTTTGCCTTCATTAGTTGACTGTAACAAAGCAAACAGTTTTATCTTTGCCTTTATCTTTATTGTGCTTTCACTTTCCAGTTCCCTTGCAAACTTTTTACTTATCTCGAGGTTCAGATGGATTTATTTAAATTTGATTTAATGCTAATGTCCTTTATTTTTTCTTTACACAATTTGTTTATGATTAATGAGAACTTAAATCTTGGGCACACTTAGTACAGATGGAAAATTAGATCACTGAAAGTAGCGGAGTTCCATCCTTGACAAAGCATTGTAGCTAAAATAGTAATTAAATCTTAGGTAGTTTTATTACAGTACTTTTATTATTGAGTATTTGAATGGATTATGCAAACAGGAGCACCCCTCTGAAATTGTATCTGAAAATTAAGGTGACAGGTAGGTAAAAATAGTGTTGCAGCAACTTCAATTGAGGGTGTTGCACCTATTTCTTGCAGTTTTAGTTTCACTGTTTAAATAAAAAATGAAATTAAAAAAAGCCGTATAGTTTATGATGATGACTCTATGGCTGTTAGACAATACATAGATGAAACCATTTTTGTAGAGTCACCACTTTTACTTTATAGTTGGATATTTTGTTTTATATGGGGAACCCTTTGAAGTAGATCAGCATTTTATTAGCTTACATTTTTGCTGTATGGGATTAATTTCCCTTTTCAGCATTTACTAATGGGATCTGATAAGTTGTGAGTAGCATCATACTGTCTCTTTAAAACAAGAAATGGGGCTTTTGTTAAAAAAAATACTTTGCTGTTGCTTGAAAACTTTTACGTTGTCAAGACAGAAATTCCCTGGTTCCCTTGGGCACTGTTGTAACAGGTCTGTGATTCAGAGTCCCGTGATGGGCAAACTCAGCCACCTTTTTTATTTCACTGCAAGTTTTATGTGTCTCCAAATCATATTATTCTCAACTTTTTTACTCTCCCTTGTGTGTGTGACATCTGCTCTTTCTCTGTGGGCATTGGTGGTCTGTCTGGTCTATTTTAAGTTCTTTAGAACAGCATTGTTCCTACTTACCGGCTAAAAGGGCAAGTCAGCTACATCATTCAGAAAAGAAAATGGATTTGTGTACTTAAATAGCTGTCAGTGAAAATTTAAACTCCTTTTTACAGGAGATCTAACTTTTTGCAAAGTGGGCAGCTCTCCCAGCCCCATCCTATGCAGGATTGAAGGCTATATGCCCTTTATTAAGATTAGTAATAGTAAAGTCCATGTTTTCTGTCTTTCTAAACAGTCAGAGTGATTTCAAGCATGATTTTTTGTTGTAGAGTGTGAATTAATGGATGTTTTCCATTTTACTGCTAGGCTGCTTTTTGCTGCAGCAGCAGCCCTGCCTGTTCTGTGGATTTACAAGGAGAAAGAGAGACCAAAGCCTGTGCTGACCTGTCTCTGGTAGCTGAGTCTGGCTAACATGGGTAACAGCAGGGAGAAAGGCATGGAAATAATTGGGAAATCTGTTCCAGCACTCAGGCACTGCACAGGGGAAAGTTCTGCCTCCTGTCTAGGTGGAACTTCAGGGATCAGTCCCTGCCTGTTCCTCTGGTGCCACTGCTGGGCCCCAGAGCTCTCCCTGTACACAGGGACACAGAAGGACACAGAGGGACACCCAGGGCTGAGGGCTCCTCTCCAGGCTGAGCAGCCCCAGCTCCCTCAGCCTTTCCTGGGCACAGAGATGCTCCAGACCCTTCCTCAGCTCCGCAGCCTCCACTGGCCCCGCTCCAGGAGCTCCCTGTCCCCATGTCCCGAGGATCCAGAGCAGGACACAGCACCCCAGATATGCCTCACAGGACTGGGCAGAGGGGCAGGATCTCCTCTCTGACCTGCTGGGAATGCTCTTCCCAATGCACCCCAGGATCCTGTTGGCATTCTTGGTCCCCGGGACACTCTGCTGATCATGGACAGCTCATAGTCCAGCAGGACTCCAGCCTGTGCAGGGACAGGGGGTTGTTTTCCCCCAGAACAATCCTGCTGCTGCATCAGTTTCCTGCCAAGGTAGGAAATTCCATCAGCAAACCTGGGTCAAGGAGCATCGGAGCAGATAAGTGGGAAAGGGACAAAGACAGGATGTGAACGTGTTTAATCTCCTGAGTTCTGTACATTCACCTTTTCTGATTGTTTCAGGTTGAAACAATCCTGAGGTGAACCATGAACCATCTGCAGTGAAGGGAGATCCTTAATGTTTAGATTTCTTATTACTGAGGGACTTGTTGTGGACAGAGGTATCAGAAGTAAATAAAGGGAATTCACAGACAACCCAGTAGTGCATATTCTAATCAGAGTGAAAAGAAAGAACTAACCAGAATGAAAAGAAAGAAAAAAGCTTCTATGGATGCACTGCTTTATTCAGAACTCATTAGACAGCTTTAACCAGATTATCATAAGCTATCCTAAGCAGCTTTAATCTTCCTTAATGAAACGGATAATTTAATTATAAAACATTTACACTTGAATTTTCCTACAAATAAGGGAAGCAGTCACAGAACAAGTTACCAGCCCTAATGTCCTGATTTTTGTCTTTATTTTTGAGGAAAAGAGGGTTTGAATAAATGAGTTCACTTGCCTTCATATGGCTTTGCAAAACCAGCAGTTCCCATTTTAGACCAGAAGATGGACTATTAATTCACAACACAGCACCGTTCACAGGAGGGTGTTTTTAATGGTAAAGTACTGAGAAAAGGAAAAGAAACCTAAGGAGCACCTCCTGTTGAGATGCTGTGCATGAGAAATCTGTTCTCCAAATCTGGCCTGAGTCTTTCTTCATTTCCATGATCTGTGTTCATCCTGCAATGTGCCTGGTTGAGAGATATATGAAAATGAAAATAATCCTGCTAATAAACAGTGCTGTACAATAATGAATTTAACAGTGAGGGAAATGTGAGTGGAAGAAGGGGGAAAATATTCTTTTCTCCTTCTGTACGAGATTTATTGACCTTCTGGTATCATAGAATCACAGAATGATTTAGGTTGGAAGGGACCTTAAAGATCATCTAAAATTGGATGTATATTTATAAATATATATTTTTATATATCAAATTTCCTGCTTCTATATATCCAATTTCATTTGACCAAGCATTATTTAGAGGAGGGCTTTTTTTTCACTGGTTGTTGAATATGTTGCAGAAATTTCTCTTAAGAAAGTTAAAATCCATATAGCTTGTGCTATGGAGGGACTGTCCTTTTTTCATTAGATGTTGAAGTAAACTTAGTCATCCTGAAGCTATTTTTATTTTTCTGGGCTTTATGCCCCATAAATGCACAACTCTGTTAGTTCAGTGTCCATCATTGGAGTTCTTTAACCATCTTTGAAGTATCATTAGGAGATCTGGTCATGTGTTCATAATGTAGCAAATTGTTGCATTATATAATCTCTGTTTTGTTAAAACATGGATTTAGAGAAACAACATTTATTAAAATAAATTGGTGGGTTTGTGTTCCTAATTTCTGGTTTGTTTTGCTCTGCCAGAGAAGTTAACTGGATTTTATTAAATATTTCATCTGTCACTGCACTTTATAGCACTTCAGGCATCTCTTGAAATAGTTGATTTCTCCTTCCCTTCAACACAGTATTTTCAACAAACAATAATTCATCACTGAAGCAAAGCACCTTCTGATTAGTATATTGTTGTTTAGTATGTCTATTTATTAATAAATTTCTGTGCTTCCTTTGCATCTGCCTCATCCTTGGATATTTGTACAAATGTAATAAATAATGGATAAATGTTTGGGGGCACTGGACACAGAAGCATTTCTGTAGACTCACCCAATCTTTGGGTGTTTTTTTGTTTGTTCTCTGGGTTTTCTACTCTAAATGTGGCCACTTTCAATCTTGCAGATTCTAGATACATTAGGAAATGAGTGGAATTTTGAATTGCAAATGTTGATGTTTTCTTGGCAGAGTTTTTGAAGATGGCAGCAGATATCCCATTAAATATTAATATCAAGGAGCCTCGATGGGACCAAAGCACTTTTGTTGGACGAGCCAATCACTTCTTCACTGTAACAGACCCCAGGAATATTTTGTTATCTGATGCCAAACTGGAAAATGCAAGAAAAATTGTGCATGATTACAGGTATGACATTGACTGCTCCTACTACTGGCCCCACAAAAGTCCATGTCAATGATAAATACATGGTGATATATTTAAAAGGAGATACTCATTGCACCACTTCTTATTCCTACTTCAGAGCTTGCAACTCTTTTTTTTTTAATCAAATTTGCTAATGGATGGGGAAGTTATGCCCCTGTTAAGGGATCTGAGATACAGAAGTGTCTAATTCTGAAAATGGTTGATATGACAACAAAGCTTAAGACTTCCTCTTACGTGTAGCATTTGGAGCAACTGGTTTCTTAAATACTCTCAAAGTGAATTTTCAGAATTTCACACTAATGACCTCAGAGATTTTGACTCTACATTTTAGCTCTAAAACTTAGTGGAGGTTTGAATAAATAATATTAGCCAAAATAACCACTGTTGGGAGTTTTAATTCTTTTTATTTCACCAATTCATTTAAAAGCTGAAGAATCTCTTCAGGCCATCTGAGAGTCTCGATTAATTTAGGGTGAACATCCCCAAATCCTCTGTTACCACTTTTCTCACAGGAGTTTGCAGCATTTTATAACGGTGTTACCTTGTTTCTTAACCTGTTCCAAGACAAGGTATTGTGGCACCTGGCTTGACAGAAGATGAGTTGTGGAGAGCAAAATACATTTATGATTCAGCCTTTCACCCAGACACTGGGGAGAAGATGTTCGTGATTGGCCGAATGTCTGCCCAGGTCCCCATGAACATGACTATCACAGGCTGTATGATGACCTTTTACAGGTGAGTGATGGCAATAAAGCACATAAAACATTTGCCTGCAGATTAGAAAAGTGAAAATCAATGTTATCGTCAAAAGATTTATTGAAAATATTTTTATATGTGAAATTTTCCTTCCTTTTCTCTCTCCTTATTCCCTCACGCTGATGTTCTTTCTAGAAGTAGTTTTGAGATAAGCCCTTAGCCCCTCTCCTTCACCATCCCACTTGCCCTCAAACTGGGAAATACTCCAAAATCTGTGTGGAGGACAAAGGGAAGGAGATCCCTGGCAATTTCCAACCTTACTGACATGTAGGGTGTTCTGTCTGCCACATGAGTATTCAGAATGCTTCAGTCCATCAGTTGTGGAGTTTCTGCAGCTCCCCTGGGATCCCTGCATCTTCTCAGTGCTTCAGGACAGTCAAGCCCACTGAAGCAGAGCCAGTGAGCTCTCTTAGCAGCCTGGATGTTAGAAATACTTTTTCACACAGGATGCAGGAACTGCTGGGAGCTCAGAGGAAGCAGCAGTGGCCTTTTGGATGCTGAGGTTGTACAAACTCATGTCACACACCCCAGTTTTGGAGTGTGCATATAAACACGTGTGTGCTTAATTTGCAAGTTTTCAATATGAATCAAACCCCCAGCACAGCTGCCCATTCCCAAGCACTGCCTCCTTTTAACTGCTTCTTCTGTTATTCTCTATAACACCTAGAGAAACTCTCTACCTTTTCTTTACATTATTCAGAGTCAAAACTGGGTGATTTTTAAGTTCTTCTAGAATAACTCTTATTATCAAGTCAGTATCTCATTGACTGTATTGTTTCATTCAAATAAGCAAAAACCTCTGTATGGTTACTGCTTGCAGTGACTTTTCTTGATTTGTCATAATTTTCTTGTGCTTTTGATTCAACTGTGAGTTTAATAATAATAATTAAAATTGTTTCTCTTTTCAAGAACGACACCAGCAGTGTTTTTCTGGCAGTGGGTCAACCAGTCCTTCAATGCTATAGTAAATTACACGAACAGGAGCGGGGATGCCCCAGTCACTGTCAGGTCAGGCACTGAACCTCATTATTCTGATGAGTTTAAAAGTTACTCTTTTGATGTACTTGATGATGGTTAGGCATTAAAGTTTGAGATGAGACAGGGATGAGTTTGTCCATCTGTACTAATTATTAATTTGAGATGCACAGATGAGAAGTCTGAGAATGGCAGAGCCGAGAACTCCATTAAGAACAAGCCTGAGCACCTTGATCATGAGCACTTAAAAGTGCAGGATTTAACAGGAGTCTGTGTTTCAGGGCTCAGTCAAGAATTTGCAAGTTTTCCTCAGTCTGGCATCCTACCAGGATATTTCTAAGCTGATATTTTGTGGAGGCCTTTAGTTGTGTCACTGTGCCACCGTCTCAGTGCCAGCACACACCACACTGAGGGTTCTTTTACAAAAACAGCTTCCTTCAACTGGTCTGTGCTTGGTGGCTAAAAGAGAGACTAAATAGATGCAGAAAGGAAGAAATCTCAAACTGAAAGAGGGGAAATATAGTTTAGATAAACAGAAAAAAATCTTCTCTGTGAGGGTGGGGAGACCCTGGCACAGATTGCCCAGAGAAGCTGTGGCTGCCCCATCCTTGGAAGTGTCCAAGGCCAGGCTGGACACAGCTTGGAGCAGTCTGGGATATTGGAAGGTGTCCCTGACTATGGCAGGGAGTAGAATAAGATGAATTTTAAGGTTGCTCCCAACCCAAACCAATCTATGAATAGAAAACTGGAATTGCAGTACTTGACTTTCTGGTTTTGGGGCTGACTTGCTTAAAGATGTCTGGGAGCAAACTATGAATTTAAGCATGTAGAGATACCTCCTAGCTGGGAAGTATGTAAAGTGTGGTTTGGGGCAGGTTGGGTTGGATTTGAGTGTTTCCAGCAGAGCTGCTCTGTGTATATGGGGTTTGGTATGGTTGATTTTAATTACTGTTGTAGGCATGGCCTTGGAAATTCAAGCTGATTTTACTAGGTTAAGCAATTAGGAAATTAAATAAGAACTAATCCTTCAAGGTGTTCATTCAGGCACATGAGAACATGCTGAACAGGCAGCAATGCACAACCAGCAGAACCTGGTTCAGTAGTACAATGTGGCTTGTATATAATTTTTACTGCTAGTGAAATAAAAATGTTTAATCCAGTGTCCCATTTAGATCTTCCATCCCCACCTTATTGCAGTAGCACAAAAAAGTCTACTTAATTTCTGGGGGGGCATAGCTATGTGTGTAAAATGTAATTATTTTTCAGAGTGACACCAATGTAGCTGTACATGTGCAAATATTTTCATTTCTGTTTTAGCCAGCTGGGAACAGCCTATGTTTCTGCCACCACAGGTGCTGTTGCAACAGCCTTAGGACTGAATTCACTAGCTAAGGTACTGCTGGTATTTTTTTCCATTCTTACTAAACTGTGGTGTGCTGTGAGAAGCTCACAGCTCATTTCTCCTCTGGTGTATCTTTGTCATGCACAGCTCCCACTGCAGAGTTAAAATGGCTGCTCCTTTCTTTAGTCTCAACCTTATTTTTTCCCTGTGGCAATAGGTTTATAAATGTCTGTCCAACAGCCCATCTTTGGTTCCTGCAGCCTCTATCCAATAAGGTGCCCTTTGTCCAGTTTCTTTTTCACGTCTCAAGGCACCTAATAGCACTTGAAATTTAATTGGAGGGGAGTTGTAATTACACTTCCCTGTGATGCCACTAAATTCAGAGTGGTTTTGCCACTCTCCTGCCACTGCTGACTCTGGAGAGAAGCATTTATGACTTATTTCTTGTTTGAATCTTGTTCTACCTCTGCCCCACCAGTGGGTTTTCACTGAATTTTAATGTAAAGGAAATAAGTCTGGTCTATCATTAGCAGATGAAGCATTTCAATAAAGACAATGATTGTGTACGTTTTTATTTTCCTTTTTTCCTCTCTCTGTTTTACAGCGCGTCTCACCTCTCATAGGGAGGTTTGTTCCTTTTGCTGCTGTTGCTTCTGCCAACTGCATCAATATTCCACTAATGAGGCAAAGGTAAGAAGAAGAACAAAGATCACTCATGCTAGAAGAAAAGATGTTCGGTTTGTAGATCAGCAAGTTACTAAATAAAGCACATTTTATATCTTTAGCTTGTTTCAGAACCTTGCAGAAACCTCATGCGTGAGGTTTTGACTGGTTGTTTGTAACAGGTATAAAATAGAACGTGCTCATTCTCTTTAGATAAATATCCAAAGAGTTCTTCAGTCTTGGATCTCAGAAACCAATTACTGGTTCCTTCAAAACTTTGATCACATGGACCTTTGAATACCAGCTACACTTTGGAAAAACACAGTCACTTCAAAAATGGTGCTTCAAATCCCACCTGCAGAATTTAGTCATAGAAGTCAGGCTCTGCAGTTCTGTTTAATCATCAAGGTGACAAAAATATGCAGTTTGTCAGAAACAAACTTTTTGTGTGTGTTGTGATTCGACTAGGGATAAGAATAGTAGTAGGGAAAAGCAAATTAAAAGCATCCTAACACAAGGTTATGGACAGAAAAAGGAATATTTAGACTTTGTATTTACAATGCAAGTTGATCTGTGGTAGTATTTTATCTTTTATAAAATCTGAAGAGAAGACTAAAGGCAGCCCTCAGGATATCTGCTGTTCCTTCTGCTTCTCCCAGTATGAGTTTTAACACCTAACCCTGCACTTGAGCAAAAGATCTAATAGAGAATAATGGAGTTACAGAAATATTGTTTGGTTTGTACCTCCTTTTATACTTTCAAGTATATTCTTCGTGGTTGAAATGACAGCTCAGACTAGAATGCCAGGGGGGAGTTTTCACAGAGCCTTCTGTTTCCACTCAGTGAAAATAATCTTCCTGTGTTCCATGAGCTGTCTGTCAGATAGGGCAGACTGCACTTCCAGAGCAGTCCAGAAAATGCCACTTTTCTGATTTAATGTGTAAGGGGACTCTCCCTTCTGTGGAACACAGAAAAAACACATTTCCTTTCTTCTTCCTTGGAATGCTGTGACCAAACTCAAGCAGCAGACTGCTGTTACAAATATTCAATTGGTAACTTCTCAACGTATTTTTCCTTGATCTTTCTCTACCTTTTGGAATTTTTTTTTGTGCCAAAGAGTGTTACAAACAGTCTATCTTAGAAAATAAAGTAACACTCATAATTCTTACAATCGACAATTTTAAGGACAAAGATAAGGTGACAAAAAATGGTGAAAAAATAAGTTCACATCCATCACTTTTATTTTTTACCCCTTATTCAACAGGGAGCTCCAATTTGGAATTCCTGTCACGGATGAGGATGGAAACAGACTGGGTGATTCATCCAAAGCAGCTCAGCAGGCAATCGCCCAGGTGGTGATATCCAGGATTCTGATGGCTTCTCCTGGCATGGGTGAGGATAAGTCCTGTGCAGTCCTGATTATCAGTTCCTGCTGTGAGAAAGAGATGCAGTTCTAGCCAAATGATTTTCCTCAGAGGCCAAGTTACTTTACAGTTCCCCAGGCAGTGTTTGCCTTTCTGTTCAGAACTTCCCCAGGGAAATGTGGAAACATCCTCAGTGTGTTACACTGAAGTGCAGCAGGAAAGCTCCTGGGATGCTTGTGCAGAAAAGACACAGATAGCAAAGGACTGGGAGCAAATTCCACTTGCTTGGAATTGGTTTAGGTTCTCTGCCCGGTGCTGAGTTACTGAGCTCAGGTTTAGTTAAAGTGAAATTGCAGATTTTGCTTCTTGGGAGAATTCACCTCTGTAAATACCAATGCAGCTGGCAATGTGAAATGAAATCTCAGTGAATGACAAAAGGCTGTGAAAATTATGTTATGGTATTAGTTCAGCTAAACAGAAGATGAAAATAAAGTGCCTTTCTCTCCAAGGTTAATGCCTTTTTTTATCTTATTTGCAGCAATTCCTCCCTTCATAATGAATACCCTGGAAAAGAAAGCCTTTTTAAAGGTTAGTCTTAGATAATCTATCTCTATGCATTTCATATCCTAAGTTAATATTTTAATGAATTTTAAATACTTCCTGAATCTTCATATTTGCCTCCCAAACACTGTGGGAGGACATCCCTGTAGAACATGCTTTACAGCTCTCCTTCCTTCTGCCTTTGTTAGAGATAACCTGGTTCTTTTTGTCACAGTGCAAGGTAATACTGAGAAAATAGGAACATTCTTGTTACTTTTATAATTGTTCTTAAAATGCACATTTTCCTCCTGTGAAATAAACCTTCCTTGTACTGAGTCTTGGAATACAATTTATTGGGGGGAAAAAAAAAGATCATTTTAATAATGCTGGTTTTCTCAAGAAAGCAATAAGGAAGCTTTGCTTACTTGCTGTAGTAGCAACCTGAGTTTGGAAACAAAAATTATGGTAAAATTCTCTTTTGAAAATGATCTTTTAAAATCTACTGGATGTAGAATGCAGGGTAGGCATAGAATGGGCATTCTTCATCAAAGATTACTTATTTCCTATATTCTTTTTATGCTAATGTAGTGGGAAGTCAAACCCCTGGTGCTGGTAAATCCATTACCTACATCAACATTCTGCACTGTGTGTGCATGAGAGGGTAAAGAACAAAAATGAAATTAGTTTCAGGGTTGTCTAACATGAGGGAAATAATACTCAAGTAAGGAACCCTTCAGTTCTTTACCAGTAAAGGGAGTTTCATCCTCACTGCTGATATCACTGATTTAATTATTTGGTAGCTCCAGGCAAAGCCTCTGCCTGTGAGACCCACCCAAGAAGCCTAAGAAAATCTATCTCCTTCCTGTTAGAAAAAATTAGGAAAAAAATCATGGTCTGAGTCTCCAGATCCTCCCTTGGAAAAGTCTGTGTGGGGACAGGGAGGACAAGCAGGGGACAATTTTGTTTGGAATGGTTTCGTTTGTCTAAGATAAAGCTTTCTAAAGTGTTTAAATTTTATCTCTTACTGTTTCTGCCCTTCATGTCTCTTGTGCAGAGTGAGATTATCCAGTCAGACCCCCCATTTGAAAGTGTTTCTGTATTTATTAGTCAGGAACAGATTGTCTGGGGAAGTTGTGGCTGCCCTGTCCCTGGAAGTGTTCAAGGCAGGTTGGAAAGGGCTTGGAACAACCTGGGATAGTGAAGGGGGGTGGAACTGGATGATCTTCAAAGTCCTTTCCAACCCAAACCATTCTGTGATGGTCTTCCAAAAACTATTTTTTTTTTCCCCTAAAGTGCTTTGCTTCCCTCCCACTTGTTAACAGAAAACACTTCTGCTCAGAGTGTAAGAACAGGAAATGTGGCATTTGAGTTTCAGGGTAAAAATCAGTGTGTACTGCTTTTATCTTCTGGAAGAAGTGAGCCTGCAGGGCATCCAAGCACACCACAACTTGTGATATTGTGATGTTCTTGAGAATGTATTGCCTGGAAGATTAACCCTTGTTAAAAAAAAAAAATCAGGGAAAAAATTATTTTGTATGTATTTGACTTGTGAGAAGTGTCACAAATGCCATCGACTCAGCTGACAAATACGTGACATTTGTGAAGAAGTTGCAGCAGTCCTCAGGGTCTGGAGACAAATACCTGTTGTGTTTGTGTGGTGTAATCAACATGAGGGTGTTGTGAATTTTTCAGATCAGCCAAAATGAGCGATTTCTGCAGTGACTACTCAGTGGTCTCTGGTACCATCCTGACCGTTTATGCTCACCTGTCCTCTCCCTCAGAGACTGAATCCAGGTGAAACACTGCTCTGCAGGTAGCCAGTGGTAACACCTGGTAGAAATTAGTATTAAACCCATTAAGGAATGAGCTGCATTTTTAACAAGCAGCTTCTGCATGTCCTCGTGGAGTTTGAGAAGCTCCATCCCATCCCAGCACTCCACCACCATCCCCACACTGCTTTACTAACTCACTACCCTTGGCCTCTGCTTCACTACCACTCTTGGAAATAATTCCTGACTGCTTGCCAAAGCCTATTAAGCAACACACAAGACCAAAAAATAGGCAAACGCTTGTGAAATTATAAAAGAAAATAGAAAGCTGGCCTGCAGTTGGGCAGAGAGGAGGAAATGCTGCTGGAATGTTGGTCTCAGAACAGCCTGTCACCCTCTGGTATTTGGGATAAGATGTAGGTCATGTAGCCCTGCTCATCCCCCACCTTCCCATAGTGTTTTGCACCAAGACATTGGTGTGAATTAACAACATTCCCAGAAGTTATTGCTGGAAGATGCCTCAAGAATGATCTTGGAACACAAGCACGTATTTACTGCTTCAAATAGAAGTTGCCTTGAAAAAGTATTTTTATCTGTAGAAGTGTTTTTGCCATAGGTTTCAGCAGCAGCTTTGGGGCCTGTTCATGTAATTATGCAGTGTAGCAGTAATTGATTAGGCTGCATAATGTCATTTTCATTATCCCTATGGCCATACTCCTGACCAGCTCTGTGCAGAACCAAGTTATTTTACCTGCTGCAGCAGGAGGAGTCATAAAGAGCCTTGCTCTCTGAGACACAGAGTTTCTAGATTTTATTTACAGGTAACATTTCTGCTAAAGAAAGAAATAAATTTTTTCCATAAAAACCTATGAAAATTACAATCAACACTAAAGTTTTAGTTTATATTACTACTCTTAAACAGCTTTAGCTACAGTTTCTCTCCTGGTCTGCACATTGTATTAACATCCAAGTTGATTCTAGAAGTTTCCTCATTTATCCTTGAAACAAGCTCCTTGGGATCTTTTAATCTGCAACTGAAATCTGTATTCAAAATGGTTACAAAACCAGAACAGAGAGCCTTTTTCTTCAAGCACTGTTCTTGAATGTCTTATGCCCTGAAGTCCTCCATGCATTTGTAATTTCACTGTCGTTTCATTTATTTATTTTTTTGAAAACAGACATAGCTGGCCTGGGAGAGCTGACAGATTTTTAGATCCAACAAAGAAAGGAGGCAGTTAGAGAAAAGCTGATTCTCCTTATGGCTTTTGTTTGCTTAATTAGCATTTCTCCATTTTCTCTGTTTGCACTAACCACTAAAATGTCATAAAGACATCTGGAAATTAAATCCTAATTCATTGGGAGCTGCCTTCTTCCAGAGTTAAATGATAGTTCTCTAACACAGTGAATTCTTCTGCTCTTTCTCTTGTTGTTTCTCCATTTTCTCTCTTTGTGGGGGTGTGCAGCCTGCATTTGAATTTTGTTTTACTGTTTTACGTTGTTCTCTGGGCAACTCCAATTCTTTATTCTGACCTCCCAGTGTTACTTTTTCCTCACCATCTTTCTGGATTATTGCAGTCAGGCAACGTTGTTGAAATATAAAGGCTGTAATTCGGATCAAGTTGGAAAAAAAAATGTTTCATCACATAAACTCCGTGTTCTGTATGGGGTCTGTATTAGACACCCTCTCTCTCAGATCAATGGCTAACTCTGACAAAGGCATGAAACCATTTATTCCTCTCAGGGCACCTTCCAACAGCCTTCTCAGTTACAAAATTGTATTTGGGGTTTTTCTGCTGTGTACCTTGGGTCCCACACTCCCCCTGCAATGCACAGCCTCCCTCTCCCTCCCTTCTGAGACAGGGCAGGGTTTGGATTGTGTTCACCACCTCTTGGCATGGGCTCTCCCTAGGTGTGAAATGAAAATTGGGGGTGAATGAAATGAAAATCTGGGGAGAACTTAACTCAGCTGAGGGTCAGATGGAGGTGTTTAGGGAATGCCAGAACAGCAAAGCTCTGCTGCCTTCACTCTTCACCCTTCTTGCTGTTGTTGTCTGTCCCCATTTGTTATCTCTTGGTGCAGTTTATTGCTGAATTGCCCAGTTCTTCCTGCAGTCATTTCTGGATTACTGATTGACTCCATGAAAAAAAAAATTAAATAAAGAAGAAGCAGTCTTCTACATTGTTTCTGCTCCCTCAGGCTCTGGAGAAATTTTATGCCACATTGGTTCATTTTCCCTGCCTCAGACACTGCAGTGACCTCCCTCAGTCCTGAGCTTTGCCCTCCTGAGCTTTCTACATTTCCTTAGTCCATTTCTACTCTCCAGCAGTTCCCAGCTTTTGTTCACCCTTTTCCCCTCTAACTTCTGTACCTTGAGAAATTCTTGCAGAAACAACCATCATCTTCACTGAAAACATTGTCCACTGTACCAAGTGATTTTTACCTCATGAGCTGTTTTGTTTTAAAATTCCCTTTGTGTCCTTATGGCAGCTGTGTCTGTCCTGCTCTTATTGTAGCAAGAGGCAGCAGAGTCCATTGACCAGCTCTGGGTTTACTTCTTAAGTAATGAATTTCAACTAAAATTCTACCAATGAGACAGAGTGGATTCCTAAATAATTTAAAAGCCTGCAAAAAAAATTCTTGGCATATATTCCAAGTTCTGCAAAAGTTACAGAATTAATGAGGAATATGCTAAAATGCATCCATGGGTTATGTGTTGCTTTCTCAGCTTTGTTTTACCCATCCTTAAACCCTTTTTTCTTCAATAAAGGGCAAACTCTTGCAGAACTGAGGTGCTGCTACAGGGACAAGTTCCTGCACATCAAGGGAAATCATGTGGCAGGAGAAAGGGCTAAGAGAGGCAGATTTACATTTTGAATTGACATCTCCCTTATTTATGGCTGGTGGCTCCAGTTGCAGGTTAAAACCATTTGATGCCACCAAAAGGGAAGGAGCTGAGCTCTTCCTTGGAATGCCTGGGCAAAACTCCCTGTGCCCTTCAGAGGTGTTGGCAGCACCACTCCAAATTTCAGCTCTGTTGTTACTGTGGGCTGGTGAGAATCAAAGCAAAGGCCCAGGAGCAGGTCCTGAGTCAGCCATGGACTCACTGGAGCTTCTGAGGGACACTTCCTCAGGATCCCTGTCTGCATTGGTTCCACTGGGAATTTCCTTGCTACTTTCCCAAGGGATTTGGCTCTCCAACTGGAGCTCAGCATGAAGCCACGCTGGTCAGGATTTTGCTTTCACATCTCAGAGTCTTTTAGGTGCAGTCTGTCTGTTGTAAGAATTCCAGGAAGTTTTTAAGCGGGAAGAAAAGATTCCACACTCACTGTGTGTGGTTTTATTTTCAACAGAGATTTCCTTGGATGAGTGCTCCCATTCAAGTTGGATTAGTTGGAATCTGGTAAGTGGTTTCTTTGGGTTGGGTCTGCTATCTTAAGAGATACTTGTAGAGGTTTTGAGAAAGTAGAAATGTTTGCTTTTTTTTTTTTTTTTTTAAGGAAAAAAGCTTGAGTTAATGAGGGCACAGCAGTTATTTCCATCTCTGTAACTGATAAAATATCATGTTAAAAACAAAAAAGCCGTTAGCAGGGAAGAAGCTGCCAAGAAAAGCAGAGGGAAGGAGAAAGGGAGTGGCAAAAAAAGGAATGTGGCAACTTGATTAGAAAAGATGCTTTGGCTGCTATCTCTAAACAGTCAGTGGACTCCAGGACTCTCATCCTGAAGGTTGATAATTCTTGAAACATTTGGTTAATAGGGTTTAAAAGCTTGCTGTGTTCTGGCATTTTCTGTTGTCCTGCACACAAATGTAAAATACTGCAAGGACATCATATGGTAATTTTAGACAAATCTGGGGGCATGGTATTGAAACATTTCACGCTATTTGTAGGTAAATTATTTCATAAGGTACAATGCAGTGAGAAAAAAAAAGTTATGTAGCACTTTGTAGAACTTTACCTCACTGTATACAGAAAACAAGAAAGCTTCTTACCTAAATCATGTGTGAGATTTTTGAGTTCTTGTTTAGCACCCTAAATATTGTAACTATTTGTCTCCTCTAGTCTCGTGTTTGCAACTCCCCTGTGTTGTGCACTGTTTCCTCAGAAGAGGTGGGTACTGCTGTGAATTATTCTCACTTTAATGTTACTCCAGATCCATTCATGGTGCTGCACACAGACACAAACACAGGTTCATTGCCTGCCCAAGCACAGTTTTAATTCCCATATAACAAAGGTGATAAACAAGAGAATATACAGAAAAGTAATAACAATGTTATTCATCAGTAATATATAATAGTTGTTTACAAACCCCAGCAGCTCGAGTACTATACAATATATTCATGTCCAGTAAGGTTATGGATGCACTAAATACAGTCAGAGCCCATTTTATTTTCAGCTGGAAACTCTTCTAGTTACACAGAACAGCACTGGACTTTCTGTGCTTTTTTGTTATTTGATTAATATTTTTCCAGACTTTTTCATCAATACAGAAATAGCTCAGTACTGAAAGCTGTCTTAGAAACAATATCCATTATAGCTGAAATCCTTATGAAATCTGAATGAGTTAACAAAAAACGTAGCTCAATTTGGTATGTAGTGTGGACAGGGCCTTAAATTCAGCTGTACCTCTCGTTTGAATAGTGGTTGTCTAAACTCAACAAGCTGCCAGATGTACTTTAAACAATCCAAGCTTGAGCTGAGTCCATTAAAATACTGAACAACTAAGGCAGCTTTTGACTTCCAGAAAACAATGGGCAATTCTCAGCGTTGTTTGAGTACAACAAAGCTGTCTGACACCATCTGTCTCCCTGCTTGGCCTAGGACAGAGAACAGTGGTAAACAAGTGTCACTAGGCTACCTGGAGATGACTTGACAAACCAACCCAGCACACGTGCTACAGTTCTTGATTTCAGCCAGGGCTCTGCAGTTCAGAGGAAGATTAGACCTTGAACTGTGTTCAGGAAACTGCAGCTGTTCTAATGACCTGGCAGCTTAATTCACTTTACTGTCAACCAGCTCTCATAAAAACAAACCTTTTACTCAACTGAATAAAATCAGGTAGTAAGGTAAATAGGCAAATAGATTATATTTAATAAAAACCCTTTAAGGAAGGTAAGTTTCTATTGCCAGCAACAACATGAGCAATGAAGTGGATCCTTACCCTCATGGTAGTAGCAACAGCCATTTCCTGACTCCATAGACTATCCCACTGCCCTTGGAGCAGGGATTCTTTGCCCTGGTCTGTGAGCCTGCTTCCTTGATAAGATGTTTAAAAAGATCTGAAAACACTTTGGACAATGCAGAACCAGATGCATTGTCCACCTTATTTTCCCTTCTGGTGCTTGTTTGATGTAACCCTTTCCTGTTTCTTTTGCTCAGTTCGATGTCGGTGTCGCGCTTGGAGCCAGATTTGCAAGCCAGGATCCGAGCAAACAGCCCTGGCCTGGAACGTGTATACTTCAATAAAGGATTATAATTCAAGGAAGGCAAAGTATCTTTCAAGGAGAAACTTGTGAACTTTGTTTTTGAATTGTGTGCCAACATAGACAAGAACTCACCGTTATCTTGTCCTTTAGTTAAAAAAGTTTGATCATCTGCATTATTTTACACTTAAAGACTTTTCCTCAGTGTTTAAATTACACAAGGTCACTTTGTCCACTTTGGTATTGATTGAAAGTTTAAACATACATATCCAGAGATGTTTACATAAGCTCTCAAGCAGCTACAATAACAATAAACAAGCGCACAATGAAAACCAGATGCTATTATATTGGATTTGCCACCTGTTCCAGCAATAGCCGGGCAGGGACCTCCTTTTGAAAAGTCATAGAGCAACTGACCGAAGTTGCCACCCTCTGGCAGCCACAGGACGGGTGGCTGAGCGTGTCAGGATGTTGTGCAGGAAGGGCTTTTTGCCAGGGGGCTGATTGGGCTGCAGGTTTTCCCTGTTGGCACAGAAGCGTTTCTTGAGGGCGGAGGTTGGCGGGGCCTGCAGCTTCTGCACGGTGTGGTACTGCTCAGCAATGCAGGCCGCCTTCTTGCGCAGGTCCAGCTTCACCAGCACCATGTTGTTCTGCAGCTCTGCCAGGGTCTGGTCCTGAGGAAGGCAAGGCAAGATATATTTATATTAAAAGATATAAAAATATCGAATAAGAGAAAGAAAAGCCCATCCCTAATTGGAACAGACCTTAAAGATCCTCTTGTTCTCTGTTTACGAGACCAGGTTGCTCCAAGCCCCGTCCAACCTGGCCTTAAACACTTCCAGGGATGGAGCAGCCACAGCTTCTCTAGGAAATGTGTTTTCAGTGCTTCAGCACTCTCACAGTAAAGGACTTTTTCCTAATACTCAATCTAAACCTCAGTGTGAAGATATTCCCCCTTGTCTTGTCATTCTCTGCTCTTATAAAAAGTCCCTCTCCAGCTTTCTTGTAGGCTCCCATCAGGTACTATGACAAGTTGTCTTAATTCCCTGGTTACTGTGAACTGAGGAGGATAAACTGCCTTTTGCCAAAATTCACTAACTCTTCTAAATAAGACCATGCATAAAAGCTTCTACTGTCAACAGTGAGCAGTTCAGTAACAAATAGGAACAGTAAAGGTGGGGCAAAGCTGACTCCATCCTGCTGCAAATATGCTGCCATAGCAACTGTGATGGAGTGGATAAGGAAATGAGAACTCTGAATTCTCCTACTTTAAGTGCAGGCTGCCAGTTAACTGAACAGGAGCAATTTGGGTCTCCTGTGGAGAGGCAAATACACACCTGACTCAGCCATTGAAAAAATCAGCAGTGGAGCTCCCTTTACTTAATAGACAGTATGTACTAGCAAAGAAATCATCTTTATGTGCAGCAGCAAGAACTTTGGCTACTCTGATGATGGCAGAGCACTCAGACTAAACCCCTCTGCCCCATGCAACCCACACCAAAGCAGACACATCACCTGTCTTGCCAGGATGTCATCACAGGTGCCCAGGGCTTCTCGCAGCTTGCCTGCCCCTGTGCTGTGGCAGCACGCCCGCTCTGCAGCCTGGAGAGACTCCCCAATCTTCTGTAGCTCTGAACGCAGCAATCTGACATTCTAGAACAGAGAGGTTTACTGCAACAGCTGGTTTTGGCACTGCTCTGCAAACAAAGCCACTCCAAGGTAATGCAGACATGCAGCACTGAGGGAGGATCCCATCTGAGTGATCACAGATAGCACAACCTTCAACAACTCCAGTAAGTTCAACAAATCTGTTTCATTTGTTTAAAAACCTGGAAACGGCAGCCCCAAACACTGTAAGCTGGCAACCACTTTGCCCTGCAAATGTTATTTTCTGCAACACAGAACTGGAGTTACCTTCTGTCCATCCTCCAGCTTCCTGTCCACGTCCATAGTAATGGGTTTGGCAGAGGGAGGTGGCTCCACTAATTTCTGGTACTTTCGCAACTCTAGGGGCAGAAAAAAAGTAGTGAGCAACAGGACACTGATCAGCTTTCATTATTCCTGAAGTTCAGGATTTCCCTTGAGACAAGCTGCCACAGGGCAAGCTGGGAAGAGCTTTTGAGTTTGTGCAGAAAGACACAAACACTCCAGGCTTCTCCCATTCATTGAGACAAAGGGACTTAAGAATTTGAATGGGAAGATTATCCTGGCCTGAAGTCCATTTTCCTGTGAAAATGAAGTGAAACTGTCCATCCAGCACGTTAGTCCTGTCACCTATAACTCAAATAATGTTTTCAGGGTGTCTGAATCCAATATACCCTGAAGAAGGTCTCTCTAACTCTGCACAAGGGTCTCTCAGCACGTTCAGAACCAGTGCAGTGTCGCTGCCATACCTGTGCTTACAGAATTCAACTCCTTCTGACACTGCTCCAGCCTGGCTTTGGTGTCTGCCAGCTCCTGCTGCAGAGCAGATGAGGTGACCACTCGCTTGGATCGACGTACACTTTGCTCTGAGTCCCTTTGGTTGGTATCCAGGCTCTCCAGTTTTTGTTTGGTCTCCTGCAGAGCAGCTTTGAGCTCCAAAATCTCCTCATCACGCTCCTGAGAAAGGAAGTTTGTTCAAATATTCTACAAGATTTTCTTAGCACAACTTGTCTGAAACTTCCTATGTCTTTCTTCCTGAAGAATTTCTCAATCCCACACTTCACACATTGAACCCAGCCTTTAAGGTTCTTAAAGTGAGTACAGTAAACCCACTCTCTGGAAGCCTAAACTACTTTTTTACAGGCTCTAAAGAGGGACTGTTTTGAGAGTTGGCATCTTCAGAGCAGTCTGCAACAAGTCCCAGAGGTCACTCAAATGCCATAGGCATGAAAATGTGGACAGACCCATAACCATCGTCACAACTAAGAGCAAGAAGAGAAATTCACACAATTTTTGTGAATCTGAAGAGCCCAAATCAAGTCACTAGTGAAAACAGTAAGGGGGGAAGAGAATCATGTTGAACAAATAGAGGAGTCAGGATGGTTGTACATTAGCTTCCAGATTGAGTGTTCAAAATTAGGCAGCCTAGTGGGCTACATAAAGTAGGAGACAAGAAGCAAAAATTATGGATCAAGTGATGAAATAATATCACCAAAAATACCTCAGAAGGCAAAATCTGTCACTTTGCATAAAGATCTTAAAGATCCTGAACTCAAGTACCCAGAGTCCTCTCCCAACCCACCACTGCCATTTTCCTGATGTCATTGCATTGCCCTGAACCAACCTGCATCTTCTCCTGGTAGTGGTCAGTCAGTAACTCCTTCAGGATGGTCATTTTACCTTCATACAGTTCCTCCAGCTGCTCTCTCTGAGCATCCACGTGTTGGCTGCAAAGAGAACAACCAATTCCATGTCAGGATCTGGCAAGTTCTTGGTGCTGCAGCTCATCCTGAGCAGAGGGAGGGAGACCAGCACAGGCTGTACCTCCACCACTGCTCCTTCTGTTGCATGTGCTCCAGCATCTCGTTGCAGATCTCCTCACGCAGGCGCATCTCGAGCTGCAGCTTCTTCTGCCGCTCCTGCACCAGCAGCTCTCGTGCAGCTTCGACCACACGCAGCAAGTCCTGCAAGAGGGACACAGCCCCACTGCACAACAGAGCTGGAGTAAACTAACTGATCCCATGGCTGCAGGATGCAGTGATCTAGATTTAAGGTTTTAGTCACTTGGAAAGAAAAGTTGCCAGGGTTTGCTACCTTGACACATGACAGCTCAAGTCTCTCTAGGGATATGACTTCATCTTGATCTTTCAGCTACACCAGCTGCCTGCTCTGAGTATCTGGGAAGTTTGATTATTTGTTTTACTCCCATTCAGCCTCCTGTTCTGCATGTTTTCTAGGTTTCCCTTGCAGAGAAGGAAGTATAGGTCTGCACCTGCACTGTTACTGTCACTATTCCACAGATGACAAAGTGCTTCCAAATTAAGTGTGTGTGCCAGATTTAGACCACCTATGGAATGTTTTTGTCATGGATTCCCAATTTCCTGGGTTCTATATCCTTCTGAGGTTCTGTGTCATCTCTCTTGGCATAATGCTGAGCTCCAATCCCATCCCCCCAGGCCAAAGCTAACAGGCATGTTCTTGACCTTGCATCCACATAAAGGCTGCAAAACAAATCACAACTCACCTTCTTCTCATACATGGAGACATCTGCCTCACCCTCGGTGTCTTCTTCTGATTCCACATCTTCCTCTGGCTCTGCCTCTGGACCCTGGCTGGTTCGCCTGTTGTGTTCTTTGATGATGGATTGTAAGGATGGAAGTCCCAGCTTTGTGGGAGGTGCCTGAACGAGCTGAAGGAGAAAAGACCATCATTATCAGTCTGCAAAGCCTGCACGTTGTGTAGTCTTTAAACACAGCCACTCTCTGCAACCTGTCAGCCCTTTCAGTTCAACAGAATCTGGAAATACTCTGGAGGTAATAACCACTGGAGAAGCATAGGGGAGATGTATAAGCATGGCCCCTCTCCTTGTGGTCAAAGGGGCCCATTCCCACAGAAGCAGGAGAAACCCAAGGTACCCTGACCATGCCATGATCCTGGTGTGTGTTACTCACCTGGCTGGCAATGGCTGAGAACTTGGCTACGTACAGAGTCTCATCATAGGTGGATGCACACTGGTTGATGTTGACAATCATGCAGGAGCGCCCGCGCCCAGTGAAGAAGCCCTGGAACACACGGGTCAGTTTGCTGTCCCGGAACGGAACCACCGCCTGCTTCGTCCTGTGGGAGACAGCAATGAGCTGAGAAAGCAAAAAAACCCCCCCACACCCTCCCTCTGGAGGTGTGGGTGCTCACCTGGCCTGCTGGTTCTGGCGGAGGGCGGCGATGCAGCGGCCCAGGGTGTGCAGGGAGGTGTTGATGTTGTTGGCTTCTTTCATTCGGTCCCCGCTTTTCTGGTCCTTGCAGCGCTCGGACCCTGCCAGGTCACACAGGGATAACCTGAGGGAAACACGGGGGTGTTCACACAACTCACAGGGTTTGTTCTGCCACATCCAGGTTTACAGTCCAGGCACCCTGCAGTCACCTTCCCAGCTTCCTCGTAAGGGCAGAGAACATTCTTTTGGGGTGCCTGGGTTATTGCTGGATGGAAGGGGCTGCCCTAAGTGTAGGTGCTACACAAAGGAGCAGCAAAATGAGCTTTGTAGTCAACTTCAAAGATCTTTTGCCACTCCTCAGAACAGCCAGATAAATACATCCCAGAAACAGGCATCAGCAGCACCCAAATCAGCCCTGTTGCAAGGGTAAGGATGCTCACATTTACCTTCACTCAAAAAGCCTGAGAACTACCCCAAGTTGTTCTTTGCAGTACTCCTCAAACTCCTGTCAGTTCCAAGACTTAACATTGGAAGCATTTACTCCTTCCAAGTACTTTCAACAACACCTTCATCAAGATACTTCCCATACCCCAGCCCCTCAAAAGAAGAGACAGGAAAGTTGAGATCACACCCAAATCCTAAAAAACATGAAACTTACTCGCTGATTTTTGGGACAACATCACTGCCACCTCTTTGCAAGTGCAGAATCCGAATGGAGAACACACTGTGACTGTAAAGAAACATGCAAATGTTAAAAAAAAAAAAATTAAAGGCCTCTCAGAACTGTATTCCTGCTTAAACAACCCCCTTGCCCTTCAGACCTGCGACTGGAGTTCTGGTTCATGTGGGTGCTAGCAAAACTCTGGTTTTTCCGGCCCAGTTTTAGGAGCTTCCAGGCCTCATCAGCATCCCGGACATTGATCCAGTTCAGATCTGGAAAGCAAGCATGCATTGGGCACAGCAGTTAGGAGATTGGCAGAAAACTTAACTCAGCCCCAACTCCACCATTGTGTATCCTTGACATCGACAACTTTGACAGCCCCTTAATCCAGACATCACAAGTGTCTGGGGCTCTCCAGCACATCACTGCTAAGCCACCCACCCACTCAATCCTAAAGCCTTCCTAACAGGTCACTAAACCTCTCCTCCAGGTAAAGCTACCTTTCACATAGGGGTTGCCAGTCTGGTCCTCGCAGAGCCGCAGTGTTTGCCGTTTGCGGTTCTGCCCAGGTAGAGCTGGTTCTAACAAGTCGTAGATTAACTCATTGTAAATCTCAAAGAAGGAGACCCAGATGGAGTACTGCACATCTCCTGTGCTGGTGAGTGAAATGTGATCCAAGTCAGCCCAGCAAGGGCCTGGTTCTGGGGAAAAAGAGGAAAAAAAAAAGGAAGGAAAACAAATGGTGGCAGCAGCTTTGCATGGGTTCAACTGGAATGGTTTAGCTCTCAAGCAAGATATTCTCTCAGGCAAGAAAAACCACCCCAGAGATAAATCTTTCTATGTACCTCCTCCCATCTGTGTCTGTTCTTAGGCCTGTCTCCAGTGAGACAGCCTAAAATTTCCTTTAACAGTATCATCTGTTCTGTGTAAAGACTTGTATATACTCAATTTTGACACCAGAATTACAGGATATTTCAAACATGAACTCTTTCCAGCATAACTGAAGTTTTAGCCCTTGTTATCTCAATCACTCCATGCTTCTGGACACCTAAGCAGCTGGTGGTTCCTGGGTTTGACAGTCAGGGCACAAGTGCTCAGTGCAGCCTGTCACTTTGGCATCCTGCTTCCCAGCATCCCCCATCTCACAGCAATCAGCTGCTCAATAACCACACTCCTTGAAGGAAGTGTCAAGCAATTTTTCATTTCACAAGGCTTGGTTATTATGCAGCAGCAAATATTGGCAAAACATACGCACCAAGTTCTTCTTCTGCCATGACATCTTTCAAATGGAAATCTGTGAAACTACAGCACCTTTGCTCTCTTACCCACAACACAGCATCCAAACAGCCATCACCCTTTTCTTCCCCCATGCTCCAGCAAAAAGCAGCAGGTAGGACACAATAGGCTCCCAGACATACCTTCTGTCTGGCTGAGGTCTGAACGGTTGGTGAGTTGGCTGGATGAAGACAGACCAGCAACACCACTGTCAAAACTGCCACTGGTGGTGGCCTGGAGCTGAGATTCAGCACTGCGACTCCTCTTCAGTGGCGTTAGCAGCTCCTCCTTGAAGGAAACAACAAACAGGAGCATGCAGGTACAGCACAGCACCCCTCACCTCTTGCTACTGAACCCCCAGAAGCCCTTTACTTACCTCCCAGAGACCCCCCTGCAGCAGCATCTGCTTCTTGGTCTCCTCCTGCCGCACCTGCCTGCTCTCCAGCCAGGTCACCTCGTTGGAGAGGGCAGGCTTCAGGTCCATGGCCGGGTACAGCCGGTCCCCCACACTGTTGAAGATGGTTGCCAAGGAGCGAGGCAGAATCCCCCCATCTTGGGTGGTGCCTGCAGCAAGGATAGCAGCCAAGCTGAGGATTCACAGGCAAGAGAGAGGGGATAACCCCTTCAACAGGCCCCTAAGCACCTGGTGCTTTCCTTACCCTGAATTGTGTGAGTCTTCCCTGAGTTGGTGATGCCATAGGTGTAAACCAGACAATTCTGCCCACTCAGCACATCCTTTACCACCTGCTTCATGGTCTCATCAAAGAATGGTTTCTGCCCCACCTCTGGTCCAAAAATCTGCAAACAAAACACAGGAAAAAATGGCTTCATGTAGACCTTTCCTATCCTTTGCTGATGGTTGCTCAAGTGATATTATACAGTTCTTTCTTCCATGCACTAGCCATGAGCAAGACATGCACCAGCAATTCCAGCTGAGCCCCCTACAAAAACAAGCTGTTCATTTGTTTAATCCAGTAACATCTCATATCACTGCAACCTCTAGTCCTGTTTAGAGCCTCATGAACAAGAGTTTGCCACTTTCTGCCAAAAAAAGAGTTGCCAGAAACAGCTTAGAAAGATAAAAACTAAGAAAACAGCAACTAAAACCAGAAGAAGAGAGGCTTGTATGGGACTGCAGAGCTCAGGCAGTGCCTTGGGGTCAGTGGATATGAATAAGATTGCTTTTCAAGCTGCGAGGCTGATTTAAGCTTAAATCACTTCCAGATGGGTTGTTTGTCCCAGGTACCTACCCGGGTGAAGGAGAATCTGTGCACTGCTTGTCCCACTCCCCGCTCCATGCTCCGCATGGTGAAGGAATTCTTAGGAGCTTTTAGAATAAGGGTTTCTGAGTTCTCAATGCAGACACAGCCCTAAAGAACACATAAAATCCATCACTACAGTGGCTTACAGGAGGCCAGAGGATAGACAGCAAAGGACAACAGCATCTCCCAGCAGGCACGCAGCCAGCTCAGAGCCTGCTTCGTTCAGTGTCTCACCTGGTCTTCCCCCTTTTCCACTTCTGTAGATTTCAGAGGTCTAACTCTGAGGTAGACCTTTAATTTTCCATTATTGTCTTCAGCTACAGCCTGCAAGAATCAGGACAAGTTAAATATGGCAGCCAGAGAGGCAGCACACAACCCCCCATGAGAACACATGGAGCACACATGTTGGCTATGCTGCTAATGCTTAGGAACTTCTCTTATCCCAAAATCAACAGCAATGCCAGAAGCTTTCTTAGGCATTTCCAAGCACACCAGCGTTTTGGAGGTTTTTTTGTCTAATGAATCGGACCAAAAATCCAAAAGCCTGACACCAAAACCAAGCATTACCCCAAGAGGCACTTGCTGCCCACTGCTCTCCCCAGTGCAGCATTTTGTTCCTGCCTCTTTTGAAGAGTCTCTGTTGTTTCTGCATCACATCACCGTTGCACAGAGACCAGCAGCCGCCAGTGAAAACGCTGCCCGGTTTGTGTCAGAAGAGCTCCAGCCTCACCTGAGGGCAATCCAGGTTTGGGGAGATGGCAGAGAACTCCGGCAGAAGGTCCTTGCGCAGGTCAGCCCCAAACCCTGCTGCGGTGGACTCGAGCACAGGGGACACTGCAGCCTCATCGTCGGAAAACAGCCCTGGGGAGGCAAGTGCTTGTGCCATGGTGCCTCACACGGCTCCTGGGGAAAAAGGGACACAGGACAGGGTGATGTTAGAGCAACCCACTGCCCCATCCATCAATCCCCACAAACACGGATCTCCACGTGGAAGCCTCGCTACACACAGGATGCTGCTGCGGATGTGCACACACACACCCCCAAACAGCACCCAGGACCCCAAACCCACGCCCTGCACACGGGAAAACCACACAGCACCCCGGACACAGCCCGTGCACACACAAACGCTACCCAGGACCCCAGACTCGCCTCCTGGACATCACGCGGGACCCCTCCACACACACAGACCACTTCTACACCCCTTTAACACACGGCACCAAACACACCTAACGCATACACCAACAATCACACAGGACACCGCCAAACCCACACGCAGCTCCGAGGCGGCCGCCCCGCACACACACCCCAGCACCACGCGGGGTCTGGCCGGACGCACAGGAAACCCCAGACACCTCCGGCGCCCCTCACGCCGCTCCAACCCCGCTGCCCCTCACGCCGCCCCTCGCCGACGGTCGGGATTTCAAACCTCGCCGCCCGCCCGCTCCGCCAATGAGAGCGCAGCACGCGCGCCCCGCGACCAATCAGCGCCCGCCATTGGGACAGAGGGGGCGGGGCCCGGGCAACCGGCAAC